>JAITYX010000098.1:1322500-1897500 GCA_021018815.1 Talinum fruticosum | reverse complement strand
AACAATTCATAATAATTATAATAGCTAATTATATATAACGAGCTTATAATAGTTTATAACCGTAATAAACGCTAAATACCTATAGCGAACGGACCCTAAGTAGAGATTTATGTTTCTCCCAAGCAAATAAACAACTGAATCTCCATATGCTCCATATGCTAAGATCATGTATATAACTATATAATTGATGCACGAAAAATATCATATTGATGCACGCAACACATCCGTTGATGCACTCCATATGATTTGCTTATAGGATTATTAACATCCGTAACCTTTGTACTATGATACAATCATTTTTCTACCTATTTCCTATGGAAAATTATTTTCAATCCCTCCGATTGGTGGTGTTAATAATTAATCTGTCCTTTTTCGATATTTGCGCGAACATAATTGTGGTTGGTGAACATTAAATGACAATTTTGCCCAAATAAAAAATGATCGGATTATTTTATTTATTTTATTTAGCCCTAAAAACTTTATCTTTTTCTTCACCGCCATATCTCGAGTTCCTCTCCCGCTCCCTCGCTCTTTCTCCCCCTCTCACTGTCTCCCTCTATCTTTCTCCCTCCCCCTCCCTCTCTCCCTCCCTCTCTCGCTCGCTCTCTCTCTCTGTCACTCGCTATGTTTTTCTCTCACTGGGTGAGCATCGAACATCAAAGATTGAAGCTTTCTCATGAGGTATGTTGAGGAATTGATTTTTCAAAATTAAATTTGTTTATACCTGTAAGATAATGTAGGATGGGTATTTGAAATTGTTATTGTTTGATTTTTTTATTTTCGACAGCTTGTAGCATGCAAGTTTCAACAAATTATGAATTTAGTGATGACACATCCAAGGTATACTATCCAAGGTGCGGGGTGACCACTAAATTAGACTACCTTGTTTCAACATCACAAAAGAATTATTTGAGGACTTATTATGATCGCTTGAAATGTGGTACCTTCCTTTTCCGGGTGGAAGCCGAGGCTGCTAGGCAAGAAAATGTGGGTTCCCAATCAACTTATAAAGTTAGGGAAAGGATAACTAATCAAGGAGATTTTGAACATGTCATTGAAATAAGGGAATTGAAGGAGGAGATGACAAAGCTTGGCATTCGGATGGTGGACATGAGGGCTGGAGTGAAGTCGATGCTCGTATAGAAATAATTGTCTTGTTCAAATTGTTATGACTTTATATATAGGCTTGTTTGTAGTTATGCTTGTTTGTATTAACAAACAAGATACGATATGGGTAATGCTTGTGTAATAAAGTATAATATTTGGAATGAAAGTCAAATTTGCTCCGAAAATACTCCATTTCATTGATCTCGTTCACAGGTACAACCCCAAAAATTTCATGTCCAATATGGCATAACAAAATAGGGATGGGGATTAATAATCGTTTGTCCGAAACATACTGCATAAATACATACATAACCCAATCATAAAAAGATACATAATTGAGCCCCATAATTTTGTCCAAAAAGTGATTCACTTCAACTATAAATTATGAATGAAATGGAGATAATGACTAGCCGGCTTACTACAAGGAAAGAGCCTTCTTGCAAGAGGCTTGGCTTGATTGTGTTGCAGCCCCGATTTAAATCTAGGACTTCTCCTTAGCTCGGTTGTCATAGCAACCATCTTGCTCTTCCCTTTTGATGTTGGCTGTGTAGTAGCAGATGTGGAAGGAAGGGATGAGGCTGCAGCGAGAGGTGGAAGGAAGGGATAAGGCTGCAACAGATTGTAGAATGAATGGACGAGGTTGCAGCAGAAGTGGTTGGAGCTGATGTGGTATGAAGTTCCTTCCTTAGCCTACCAAGTTTCTTCTTTTCCTTGTCATCTTTCTTCTTTTTTTGGCCTTCTTCTTGCCTAAGAGGGGGCAAGTCCTACAATTGTGAGTCAAGTCCTTGCCGTTGGAGCACTTCATTACTTTTGCTTTTGTTTTCTTTCTTCCCTCATTAGACCCTCTTTTCCTTTCTTTTGGAGGCTTTCCTTTTGCCTTTTGTACTGGTGGAGGTACTAATAATGGAAGATTGTCCATTGCTGGCCAAAACACAGGATGCCTAATAGGATACAGATTACCACTATAAGTCTGCCTTGAATTTGTCAATACAATACCACTCATTTACCCAATCTTCATTCTTCTCCTTCATGAATAAGATGGCTCTTATAGCATGCTTACATGGAACACCAAAAACTTGCCAAATCCTCGCAATCACAAGTCTTCTCTTGAAGGTTGACAATGAAGGTATGAGTGGATTGACTGACTTCAAACAATCCTCCCCCACAAGGACTAGCCCTCAGCCCCCAAGCATCTTTTTCAAATACTTGTAGCCTCTCCTTCATAGAAGGCACAACTTTTCCACTCAACTCTTCAGCAATTTTCTTCCTCTCAACTATCTAAGTAGTGCATTTCTTCCTAATTGCTTCACATAACACAAACACAGGCTTGTCTCTATACATATCTATGAATTATTAAAAGATTCCACAAAGTTTGTGGAATTATCCTCAACTTTTGAGTCTTTATCCAATAAATACCTACACCAATGTTCTTTAGACTCATCTTGCAACCAAGTCCATACAGCCTTCATTCTCTTTCTTAAGTGCATCCATGTTCTTATTGTGCACCCACTCGTGTAAGCATATGCAGCCCTGGTTATAAATGTGCTTAATTTTGGACCAAGAAACAACTTCTTGAAGTTTCGGCATAATGGACTACACAAATCCTTCTTTGAGCAAGTAGGAAATATGGTCTTCAAAGCTGCAATAACTCTGTATACAAAAACACAAATTACACTCTTTACTTATATGAATTAGCTAATATTAAAAAAGCGGTAAATAAGTAAAATACCTTACATCTGTCAGCAATAATGTGTACTGGCTAACATTTTCATCTCCTATAATACCTGTCAAACTGTTGAAGAAGTATATCCAATTGACCTTGCTTTCGGTGTCAACTATTGCATATGCAATGAGGAAGCAATAGTTGTCACCATCTAACCCCAATACAATCAGCAAAACACCTTTGTAGGGCCCTTTAAGGTGGCAACCATCAACCCCAATGAACCTCCTACACCCTGCCAAGAAGCCATCTATGTAACACTTAAAAGAAACAAACATCCTCTTGAATTTTAGCTTGCAACTCTCTACTACTCGGTGGATCCCATTTGATATAGCACAAACTTCCAGGATTTGACTTCTTCACCATCTCAAGTATACTTCACTAACAGCTTATAGCCAGGATCGGCTCTACCCTCAATTTGATATAAAATCATGTTTTTCTCCCTCCTAATCGTGTGCTTCTCCTTCACTAATCCATATTTTCTCAACAGAATCTCCCCATAACTCGTGATTTTGATTTTCGATTCAGCTCTAACTTCCTCAAATAGATGCTTTACTATTTACACTAAATTTTCTGCAGGGTTGTCTAATAATCTGGAATGTTTGTGTGTCCTGTCCCTAATTGTCTTCACTCGCAAATGTGGTTCCATCAGGAAGTGGGGATGCATGCATTCTCGTACTTCTCGTTTTCTTCCTTACACCATGTTGTGTATCTCGCTATTATCATTTCTAATGAACCTCACAAAAACCCTTTTGTACCATGTAATCTCTAAACACCTCAAGGAATGACTCGCTTATCTAAAAACATATCCCACTCTTGAATCTTGATTTCACTATTTGCCTTTAGTTCCCACCATTTTCCTTGGTACATTTTTGTTGTAGCATCATCAGCATCCTTATCACTCATCTCATCAAACACTTCATCCTCTTCTATCATAGAAACATCATTGTCATCACTACTCTCATTCTCTTCACCCTCTTTAAAATAAGAACCTTCACTATCGGAATCATCTAATGTCAACATCAAAGAATCACTATTAGACACAAGTTCTTCAATCAAAGTACCCTTCCCTTTGTCTTTATAAATGAGATGGCTCTTGGGATCAATTGTGGGGCTTTTGACAAATTCAAGAGACAATGAGGGACCATTATCTATAATTGAAACATCAATTGAGGCAATGATATTATCCCGAGAAAAAGAATCACAATTGTCGATAATGCCATCATTATTTCCCTCATTCTCATCCCCATGATCAGCATCCCCACATTCAAGTTCATTTCCCTCATTCTTATCCCCATCTCGCCTTATTGTTATCCCCATCAAGTCCCAACACTATCTCATGAATTTTAGTGGCCTTTTTCTTCTCCTTTATATAAAAAGTAATTTCTTTCTTCCCTATCCACCTATCACACATTCCTAACAAGGACTCATTGAAGGTTTGCTCGGGAGAGTCTCGAGTCACCCTAGAGGGGGTGAATAGGGTGATGGAAGTTTTTCGTGGAAACTTTAGCTCTTCCGTCGAAAACAAAACAAAGACAGGTTCCGAGTCTATCAACGAGGTCGAAAGTTTGGACTCGTAAATGCTATTACGAGTGGATAAGTAAATTAAGAGTCAGTAAACCGTCCGAGTCTAGAATAAACTCGGGAAGATAACGCTTAGAGATTACGTGGAAACCCTCCTCGGGGCAGAAAACCACGGACCGTGCTAGTCCAAGCACGAAGTCAAATCCACTATTTTGAGTCCACAAAATACCGTGAATCGATCGAACCCGAGTTGCTCCCTTAGACAACTCTATACAAGTTTCTTAGACTCGAAATTCCCTTATCCGATCTAGTACTTCCTAGCTGAGATAACCCTTACAGCTAGGGACAACTAAGCTGAGTTAACCCTTACAGCTTAGTCAAGGGACCTTACAAAGAATGTAAGAAAGAGTTTGTAATCGAGTACAAGACCTTACAACTCGAAAGTAACGAATTACGTAATGGGAGTTGTAAGTAGAAGATTGAAAGTAAACACAATGACTTTGAGCAAGTATGTGTATTAACAATATGTTCGGCAATCTTCAAGTCTTGTGAGGTGGCTTCTATTTATAGATGACTAGGCAGAGTAGCCGTTTTCTTCATCTGCTGACCGAGAGTCCTCTCGTGACCGTTGATAGAAGCTTTACGAGTCACTCGAAAGTATCCGTTGTAATATGAACGTTGGACAACGGTTTAACTCTCTTGGAAGTCCCAAAACCATTAGCGAGTGTCTTGAAAGATAAGGAAGAAACCACCGTTAAGCTTGGCGTTCCAGCTTTTCCAGATTTGGAAACGGACAGCCTCGACACAATCCACTGGGACCGGAGCAGAGAAGGTGAAGAGCCATGTCTGCTGGTGATTTGACGTTCGAAGCTTCAGCTACTTTTGTAGTTTGAAAAATTGTGTCCTCGATTGAATAACCTACAAAAGTAAATCAATTTTGGTTCTCAAAGTATAAAATACTTTGGCACAAGATTAGACACGGATAATAAAATAATTATGATAATTAAACAACCGATTATCCGAGTCGAAACGAAATGGAATTTTCCGAGTCCAATATCCATGTAGCTAAAAATTCCATCGAGCTAGTATGAGCAAAGAATCAAGTTAAGTGAAGAACATCGAGTGAGATAACTTGATATAGACTAAGAAATAATTATACTAAAAATACTGACTATAACATAATAGAACTTATAACCGTAAATCGATTCTGAGTGAGAAAAGACGAAATACTAGTCTATTCAATTCGCGATAAATCTGATTGATGCTCGGACTCGTAACAAAGAACCGGTTTTCGAGTCACTTACGGATAAGTAGGAAATAGAAGAAGTAAGAGCCGTATCACTTAGAGAAGATACAATTTTACTCAAAGAAGTTTCGAGATACGAGAGAATGCCTTGGAATCAAAACTCTATAAGTATGAGATGGTTATACCCGATTCATTTAATGTAACTCGTAAATGCGTTGAGAAGTGTCCGAGTCTTCACTCATCATCATATATAGGTCACCTCCGCCTACGGTTTTCGGGAGGGTGTGACCGAATTTCAAAGAATTGTGGGGCAGATCGCACATCAGGTTTGGATAAAAACCAAATCACGTCCCTTACTAAGTCAATCAATTAAAAGTAATCAACATCGCTTTCCCAACCACTAACCTCCTTCCATTATATATGAGCACAAGATCAAACACCATAGACATCTACATTTTAATAACAACACATAATTCAACATCCAATCACAAAATTATCATATAAACATAGCATTATATAAACACAAGTATCTAACCCACCTAAAATAGAGCATCATATAAACACAACAATTACAATCCATTTTTTTAACTAAAATCCTAATATGAAAACCCTAATTTCAAAATTCAAATATTTCTCATGCTTATTCTATACTTTTTTAATGATTCTTCATATTGCTCAGCGACATGCAAATTTTTCAACATTTTTTAAAAAATTTCCATTACACCCATCCTCTCAACCCAAAGAAAACCTTCCCATCGATTCATACCAAATCAAGTTCCAAGCAAAATTCACTATAATGATACCAAATTAAGGAAAAATTACTAACCTTCCGCAACCTTCAACCTCGATTCTTGAAGAATTTGATGTTTCTCACCGGAAATCTTCCCACCAAATTTCAGATTGGGAAGCACACCGTCCATAGCAATTTCAAGACTCCGGAGAAGATGACAAAGAAGAAGACAAAGGATGACGAAATCATTCTTCACTATTAGAGACGACTTTCCGAGATCGTCGTGTTTAAATGAGTAGAAGATGATGATGAAGAGGGAGAAAGAGAGAGAGGACCCAAGAAAAGAGAGCTTCGATGTTTTTTTCTTCTAAACTCTCTTCAATTCAAAAATAAAATATGACTGTGGTGGGGTTCGGTTAGGTAAGGGCATTTTAGTCTTTTAACGTATAAGGTCAACTTAAAATCCCAAGTTTACCTACAATTCTAACATGCTAGTAAAGTCAGGAGGGTTGAAAATGATTTTCAATAGGACATGGGTAGAAAAATAATTACAAAGATAGTACGAGGGGTACGGATGTTAAAAATCTTTTGCTTATATACATACTATATGTTTCCGATATTTGGCTAGTTTCTCTACCCTTTTTATTGTTATTATTGTTTATCATATTACTTACAATATGATCAATAAATATAGAGAAAAAATTACCATATGTTTGTATTGCAAGTTATTATTTTTGTGAGTTTTAGTTTATCTAATTTGTTTTTTTTTTCTTTGGTAGTATTTTTATTAATAATGCCCAAAAATAATATGTGTGATGTAGTGTTTGACAATTATGAATGAAAGTTCACCAAATATAATATTAAGTTCACTAAGCGTAATACTAATATTCGTTAAATACAATTTCTTACTTATCATTTATGATACTAAGACTCACGAAATATAATATGAAAACACTCGGCAAATATAATGCTAAGACTAACTAATTATAATTCACTTGCTCTCACTATATATGTTACTAATACTCGCTAAATATAATTTTACTAAAAATTAAGTAAATCATATTTTCATTCATATTATCACTAAATATAATTCACTAAAAATTAAGTAAATCATAATCTCGTTCATATTTTCAAAGCCTTCATTCACGAGAAGAAAAATGTTTCATTAATATAATATGACTAATCATCAAATATATAACAAATGCACACTTATGGTTTTGTTACACACATAACATAATATTTAGTTATTTCTTTCTTACGAAGGAGTACATAGAAAATAGAAATGAGTTTATAGTATTATATTTGATGTGTATCCAGTATCATGTTTGACATGCATAAGTTATGTATTTAGTTATTTCTTTTTCTTATGAATGGTTATATAGAAAATAGAAACGACTTATAATTTACTTCCTTTTTTATAAATCTTTGTTGAATATATTATATTCAATTAAATTTGATTTACAATGAATACCCAATATAACTAGTGAGCATTCACATTATATTTTGTGAGTATCATATATGGTAAGTAATCAAACTATATTTATTATTATTCTTGTTTTTTATGAACGTGTATACTATATTAGTGAGTATTAGACCATATTTTATTTAAATGTAAAGAGCTGTAAGGTTATAAGTTATAATTTATAAGATAGTTGTAAAATATGAAAAGCAGTAAGGAGATGTAAGAAGTTGTAAGGAGGTGTAAGCAATTGTAAGAAACGATAGGATTGTAAGTTAAAGGTAAATGAAATAAGGAATTAGTATCTTATAAGATGAGAAAATTGAATTACATTTGGGCTATTTGGTGAATATTAATATTATATTTTGTAAAGATTAAAGTCATACTTGGCTAACAATATAACACATCATTTATCATTTTGGGTGTTAATTATCATAGAATAATATTAAAAAATGATAGATGAACTAAAACCTATAAATAAACAATAATTTCCAATATCTATGATGACTTTTACTCTATATACAACAACAATAACAATAATAATAATAAGAATTTTTTGGATGAAAATAACTCGAATTTTGACAAGTATTAGATAAAATAGTACAATTTTTTTTGACACGAACAGTCTAAACTTTAAACCTATTTATGCCAGCTAAATACTATCGAGTTACGAGAGTTGAGATGGCGGAGCCACCAGAGGCACGATGTGATATTTTCTAGCGTACACTTGGACGGTGGAATAATTTTTGCCTTTGCTTACATGTCGATTGCAAACAAAAAATTCAAGGTCAACAAATTACTCCACCATGCACGTGTATACTAGGCAGTACCACATCACCCCTTTGGCGGCTCCACCGAGTCCCAGTCCCCTTAACTCGGTGATGTTCTATTACTATTACATACGATTAAAGTTTAATTTGCTCGTGCTCGGAAAAAAAAATCTTAATATATTTGTCTAAACCCTCAAAGTTTAGTAATTTTCATCCAAAAACAACAATAAAATATAGAGAAACTAGTCAAACATCCAAAATATATAATGTACAAAAACTATTTCATATATTTTTTTGGCTTTTGGTCTAAACTCAAAAATTCAAGCCCTCGACCTATAGAGTGTGAACCGGAAAGTGCCGACGCTGTCGTTTGGAGCTCACCTCAATGAGGAACTGCTGAAGACCAATGTCGATGTGTCTATCCAAGAGTGTGGATTGATTTGTTTAAGTGAGGTAGTGCGAGCAGCAATCAAGCTGCGTGTAAGGGCACTCTGATCTTCAAGTGTAGTAGAAGTGAAGGCCGCGGACTTTGGCCTAGCAGTTTCATTTCATGAAGATGATTATTTAGTCAGATTGACTTTCCTTTATTCAAAGAGTAACCAAGCCTAAGTCTTTTCTTAGCGAGTTCGATCTCATCCTAGATGATCTTCTATTTTTTTAGTAATTTTATTTTCTATAAGTGGTTTTATATCAAACAGGATGGTAATATAGCGACTCATTACTTGGCCAAAGTAATATCATGAGAGTATGAGACAATCTGGGTGGAAAATTGTCCTACTTCAATTTCACATTATGTACGTATTTGTTGGGTATATGAAGTCTGGAAGTTTTGGGCTCGAGAAATCCCATTGTTGGGGCAAGGAATGGCGAGCACGACCGAAAGGCATCGAGAACAGACCGTATGAGATGAAGAAACAAGTACCAGCCAGCACCGAGCACGACCAAGACACGACTAGGGATGGCAACGGAGCGGGCCGGTGTTGGATCCCCAACCCCCATCGGCGCCCGATCCTCGTTATCAAAACTTGAACCAAGTTTGAATTCAACCAAATTAGACAAAAAAAAAAAAAACCATACAATCTTCAATGAAATTAAGTTTTTCACATTCAACTCGTACAAACAATATACAACAAAATTAGATAAACACAATTTGACAAAAAAATAATCAAAGAACCAGAATGTGAACGGCAGCCGACGGTGCAAGCGACGAAACTTGCAATTGTGACGATGAGGGAGAAGCCATAGACATGGTTGCCATTTTATTTGTTCTAGATACGACTTCAAGATGCAGAGCGAGATAGTAGATTAGAGTAGAAGAGAGAGAGAGAAAGAGAGTGAGGGACGAGTGGTGGGAGAGACATTAGAGTAGAAGAGAGAGAGTGAGGGACGAGTGGTGAGAGAGGCAATAGGAGGAAGAGAATCAAATTTGAGAGACAACCTGGAGAACCTAGAAGGAGTATGTAGTAGAGAAAGGGGGAGGGGAGGCTAGGAGGGAGGTAAAGTGGGTTTCTTTTATACCTTCTTAAAAAATTCTATTAAAAAAAAGGGGAGCGGGGTGGGGAACGGGGACAAGACTCTCCCCGTCCCCGTCCCCGTCCCAGCTCGGGGATGGAAATTTGTCCCCTTCCCCACCCATTCCCGTTCGGGCGGAGATTTTTCTCACATCGGGTTAGCGCCCGATGGCCCTGTTGCCATCCCTAGACACGACCCGTGTCAGCAACACGGGTAGGCCGTGTTGCTGGGCACAACCCGTGTCGAGTGGTTGCTTCTAGGTTTCTTCGGCTTTAGCCATTTTCTTGCATTTTTCTTTCATGTTAATGCGTGTTAATGCTTGTTAAAGGCTCGATTTGGCTATAAAACAGTGTATTGACCTCCATTGTTAAGTATGTAGCATGTTTTCAAGGTGTTAGACTTGCATTTAGCTTGAGAGAAAACTCCTTGTAAAGCTACTCAATTCTAGTGCATCATTTATGATTTTTTCCGGTTTTGGGTTTTCCACGTTAAAATCTCTTGTTCCGATTCTTATTATTCTTTTATTGTCTTATTAATGGATTGATATCATTTTCCCTTTCACGCTTAACATTATATATATATATATATATATATATATATATATATATATATATATATATATATATATATATTAAAAGTTGAGTTGAAATAATGTATGAATGACACGTATGATACAACGTAGGATACCAAATAGGTAGATTCAGTGCAATTTCAATTCAATTTAATGTTGGGACTATTAACATTAACATTAATATGGCGTTTGGTTGGATGTAATGCAATAGGGGTGTAATGTAATTAACTATGTAATGTAATTAGGTATGCAATGTAATGGGATAGTAATTACATTACCATGTTTGGTTATATAAAAAGTATAATGTAAACACAAAGGTAATGGATTATTTCAATGGTAAAAAATAGTAATTAAATTATTATAGTGGAGATAAATATTATCTAAATAAAAATTTGAGCTACATATTTAGATTTGAAAATTTGAAAATATTTTCTATCAAATAATCAAGTTTTATTTCTTTCGTGACAAATATCAAGTATATTATTTTAATGACAATAAATATCGTAATAGAGATAAATGTTATCCACATGAAAATATTTTAAATTTGAAATCATATTTGAGATTTTTTAATCTTTTCTATCATATTTCCTAATTTTAGTGAAAAAAAATCAACTGGATTATTCTAGTGGCGAAAAATATTGTTGTAGTGAAGATAAATGTTATCCAAATAACAAAATTTTAAACTTTAAATTTATGTTTGAGCTTTTTAAAATCTCTTCTATCATATAATTAAGTTTTAAATTTTTGCATTGATAAAAAATACCAACTGAAATTATTTTATTAATCATAAATATTTATTGAATTAAAGATAAATATTAACAAGTAAAAAAAATTTGATGTAAAATTTTAATTTAAGCTTATTTTATCTTTTTAATAGAATAGTTAAATTTTGAATTTAAAATGTTAAAATTAAAATTTTCACTTAATGACCAACCGATCATATCATATATTAAGATAATAGAAGAAAGAAAATCAAGTTCGGTCTCAAATGAATGAATTTTTTACTTACCAAGGAGGAGAGAGAAAAAAATATAGAATAGAGAGAGAGGAGAGAGAGAAAATTATTGAAATTATATTAAAATTTGATCACAATGATGGATGTCATGATGATTGTTTAGTAAATGTCCAAATAATTGTAATTACATAGGTAGAGATTAATGTGATTACAATACAATTTTGATTGTATCACAAAATTGTAACCAAATATGATAATGTAATCACCATTACCAAGTTGATTACATTACCACTTTGATTACATCCAACCAAACATGTCCTAAATATAATAGACATTAAGAATAAAAATTAATCAAAATAGAAAAAAATAAAGAGATGTATCTAATTATTGTTTATAATAAATTATATAATGATATATCAATTCGTTATTGTTATTTGAAAAAATAATTATTTTTTAACTTAAAATTAATTTTTATTGTTATAAATTAATTAAAAATAATAAAAATATTAAAATTTAATTAATATCCTTGCATACCAAGGGGTATAACCCTGTTATTTTTAATTCCTCCATTGTAAGATTTTGTCTATCTTCTCCAATATTTCTAAGATTTTCTTTTTATATTTTGGATTTCACATTTATGAGATTTTATTTAATAATTATAAAATTATATTCTAGAAAACATTATTATGATTTATAGCTTGTATCAAATTCGCCAATATTTCTATGATTTATATATGGGTGATGTATGTAATGAGAGGAGAAGGATCATGTGAAAGCGAGAGGATTAAACATAGACCATTGGATTAAAATGAGTGAGCTTAAATTAATCTATCAAATAAAAATCCTAAATACTTCCTCCTTCACTATGACACCCTAAAACCACCACACCCCACTGGTAGCCTCACCGGACGTCATCCCGAGTCGTTGGCGAACCCACCAATGAGGATTCCGTTGAGTTCACTATTGTTCAAGCGCAATCCTCTCCCTTCATCCTCCATTGCAAACCTACCATAAAATGCATCTAATTTAGTACATGTTGAACCCAAAATTAAAAATCCATATCTTACACCCTACGAAATTGGTCCAAAGGTGGTGGGCTGGTGGTGAGGGAGGTTTTGATAGAAAATAATTTTTTTAAATCTTGACCCTTAGATTTGAAGTGAATGATTGAGATTTAATCCTCTCACTCTCGCTCTATCCCCTCCTCTCATTTGATACAATCTATATATATATAAAACAAAGCACCCCTCATATGTAAGCATTACGTATCTAAATCGTTCAATTTTCATCTAGCAACCTAAATTTTTAAAAAATTCTTAATAAAAATAAAAGAAAACTAAAAAAATTCAGGGAGGGATGCTTCAAGTCGACATTTCAGCCCCCTGCTTGCTCTCTCTCAACCTATCACCTAGCTCCTCTCTCTCTCTTAAACTCTTGCTCGCAACCACGCCTCCAGCACCGACAACCGCCCTCCTCTTTCTCTGCCTCCTCGGCCACGCCACCCTCTTGTCGGCCCGACTACGACCAGAAACGACTTTCATCTCTCTTGCTCTCTCTTAAGTCGACTCCTCTTTCCGCTCTCTCTCTACCTGTCGCCGGCAATCGTTTCTCTTTCGCCGGCATGCTCAGTCACCCTCTCGCCAGGTGTCTCTTACTCTCGGCCTCCTGTCGTCCCCGGTTCCCTTATTGTTTTTTCAGGAAAAATTAAGGTTTTTTTTTTCAGGTGAATTCAGGTTCTTCTTTCTTCTGATCTTCAATTTTTAGGAAAAATAATTACAATTTGTTCTTTCTGTTGTGCGAATTCAGATTCTAAATTGTTCTTCAATTTGAGAGTTCAGGTTCTATGGTTTGACTAAATTCACGCGTTTACTTGTAGTTTTGTGGTATGAATAAACTCATTGTGTGTTTTGATTGAAATTCTCCCTGAAATGTCCCGTGAAATTAGTAAAATTACTTTGTGAAATTTGAACTGTATTGTTCTTCAATTTGCAAATTCAGGTTCTATGGTTTGACTGAATTCATGTTTCTGGTTATTACTTTGTGAAATTTGTGAAAATTAAAGTGAATCGTGCTGGAAATTCTTCTTCCTTGCATGTGTAATTACTTCTAAACAGGATTTCCTTGTAGCAAGGTAACAGGAACTCAAAGGCCAGTAACTAAATCGAAAGAATACGCTCTGCTTCTTGTAAGCGTTTGTTGGGTAGCATAAGCTAATGGGAGAAGAAACCAAATAAAATTTGGAATTCCTAACTATTAAATCCATGTTTTTGGGTTTCCCTTTTCCCCCTTAGCTTGGCTTCTAAGAAAGATTTGAATGGTTTTTAATAAGGAAACTTGGGCATCTGGAATGAGTTTTAGCTTCTTTGATTTGGGTTTTTTGGGGTTTACTGTTTAGAGCTACGTGGCCACCTGCTCTTGCATCTCAACCGCTCTAACGGACAAGATGCTAGCCAATTTTAGGGAAGATACTAATATAGAGGTGATACACCTAAGTTCAAATCACGTGCATGTCAAACTTTCTGTCTGTCTCATGTATAAAAAAGCATATATATATATATATATATATATATATATATATATATATATATATATATATATATATATATCCCACCAAGATTAAAATTGCCTTTATGCCTGTGTAATTGTTAAGCAAGCTGCAATTCAATTGTTATCTTCCTCTATGGTTTTCTGCATCGAAACATAGATAAGTGAGGTAACGATAATGAGAGAACAACATAAATAGAGCTGAATACTGCTGAAGCATGATAATATCACAATGAAGAGCAACATTTGATACTAGGTCTTAATCATTAGCAGTTACATCACCACAAGTAGAAGATAATCTAATATATAAAGAGACAAGCCATTGCAGATAGTGCATGACATGAGTTTTCAGTGTATGCTGAGCTTTCAAGAGCACAAAAATTACTCATCAATGCAAGTCTTTCGCTTTTCTATGAAGCTTCAGAAGAAAAAAGCATTTCATTGAAAAATGACAAGAAAAAAACCATTGTCAACTCCTAGGTATGTGTTACATTCAGCCTGGTGTGTTTGCTATGTCTAAAACTTTCTCGGGGCTTTAGGTAATGGAGTAAGTTATATAGAGCCTATTAGCTCAAATGGCAGAACATTTGTGTACTTACATAAATGATGTGGGTTCGAATCCCATATATATAGGCTGCAAGTTTATAAGATCCAAAACAAAATACTACTTTTGTCTTATTATAGAATGTTACTGGTTTAAGTTTCATGTACGCTCATTTAGAGGACATGTGTTCTATGCTCATTATTCAGGTAGCAACTGTGCTTCGAAAGAAATTAATGAAACTAGGATCATATCTCAGTAATGCTTGTAATTTGAACAATTTTTCAAATATATTCAATAGTTTCATAGAGTACTATGTTCCTAATTTAATGTTACTTATTACTACTCTACAATTATACAACACTTGTCATTCGAAGTTTTTCCTAATACCCTATATAATTCATCTAGCCTATGTGAGATTTAAACTCACATCTTTTGTATAAGTACACAAATGCTCTGCCGCTTGAGCACGCTTATAAACCTCAATTCAATTTGTCTACACTACTCATTTTTACTTGCACAACTCGGGTTCAATATAATCTAAGAAACAAAAAGATTTATTCCGGACAACTTTGTTAGCAAAATCAGATATGGATGTAGGCCATGTTTGGATGTTGGCTTTTTCATCCAAAATGGCTTTTTGGGGTAGTTTGGCTATTTGACTTAGTCAAAAAGTTATATGAGGTATTTGGTGGTTTGACTTTTTGCAGTGACTTTTTATCCCAAAAAGCCATTTTTCAAAAAGCTATTTTGATTAACTTTATAGGATTGACTTTTTTAATCTTTAGGTAAAATTACTTTTGTTGACCAAAAGTTGATAGTAATTACAACAATTGTCACTCCCTTTATATTTACCCTATTTTGTAGTAAATCTTATGATATAATTTTAAACTTGGTTGATATCTTGTCTTATGATGTAATTTTAAATTGTAAGTACTTACCTTTTAATTTATTGATTTATTTTATTTTTTCTATTTCTTTGGATAAGACAATTGAATATTAATTATGTCTAAACGAAGCTTTTGTTTAAGATTGATCTTGCTTTTTCCATCCATTTTAATCACTACGCATATTCATAAATACCTAATTTGATCAATGATTACAAAATTCGTGTGTGTGTGTATGTATATATATATATATATATATAAACAACCACAAGAAAACAACCCTTACAGGCCAAATATTTATGCCTAATATTTTTTAATTCACATTTTTTCACGTTTGCAACAATAATAGAGGATGATTATAAATATTTAAGTTAAATTTTTTTATTTTAATATTTTTTATATCTCAATAAGTAATTTAGTCTTCTTCACCGCTCTCCCTCGCTCGAGAGTCTCTGTCCTCTCTAGCCATGGCTAAGCGAGGAAGACCGAAGAAGAAAGAATGACCGCCTTCTCACAGACCAAACCTCGAGTGGAACTGTTCAACAAAATTCACCGTGTTCTGCAGCTTTCGGCCATGTCAATTTGTAGAATTTGGGGAAAACACTTCCGAGTGTGATAAAAATTCTTGTGCTTGGAAACCCTAGATCCGAAAGTCGCCCGATATCTTCTCAATCATCGGTTCAGCGAAAGGTCAATCCTGTAAGTATGACTCCTTTGGATTTGGTCAATTCGTCAATTTGGGCAAACTTTGACATTTCCAAGCTTCGTAACTTGGCCATAAATTGCAATATGTCCCTCCCCTCACTGAGAATAATATCACTTTTACAAAAATTTAAGTTGAAGATATTGAACCCGAGATTCGATTTTGGGAATTCGCTGTGGCTTGCTATGTTACGGGTTCCTCACCACCGTCGTCATAAATCTACTTATAATGATGGTTCTTCATATGAACTGTTGTCATAGCTATAATTATTTAAAAAAACAGAGCTCCTTCGAATCTGAAATTTTCATATCTAAAGGAGCTCCGGAATTTTGAGATCTAAAAACTAAAAATTAAGAGCGAAGAAAAACGAACGAAGAAATGCAAGTCAGCTCTAAAGGAGAGAAGGAATACCAAACAAAGAAACATTCATAATACAAATCTAAAAATGAAATTCAAACCAATTGTTTTCTAATCTTATTTTCATAATACGTAAATACGAGATCTAGAAACATCCATAATCCATAATACAAAAACATCCTCCTCTTCTTTCCTCTTCTTCATCTTTTGTCAACCCAAGGAGACCAAATTCAATTTAATTGGTACACCATTTTTATGTGAATCTCTAAAAAACTCACAGAAGAAGGAAATCAAATAATTATCTTTACATTGTATGGGATTTTAACTCCAATTCAACCGCTCCAAAACTCGCTGCTCCGATTGTTCTCTTTCTCCTCAATTCGCTTCTCTTGCTCCTCCAACGCTTTAACATTTTTTAAAATTATGATTCGGGACTTGCAAAATCGAAACCCTAGCCTTGCCTTTGCCGGGACCTTCGATTCAACCGAAATCTTCAAAGATTGATTTCTCTCTCTCTATTTCCCTCACTTTCGATTCAACCGAAACGCTAGCCTTTGCCTTGGTCGGGACCTACAAAATCGTGTTGAAAAGGGAGAAATTAAATGAAATTGCAACCAAATGGATATCGATGGAAACTCTAGATTCAACTGAAAGAGTAGCGATTCGCCTCTAAATTCCTTATGATTGTACTCATAGTTTCCTTTCCAAAAGCGGAACCCATAAACCCTAGTCTTCACTGGGACAGATCCGAGATAAATTGCAGAGAAAGACAGGTAGAAAGGAGAGAGACGAAGAGAGTTAGAGAGACGGAAGAGAGGGAGACAGGCATATTGGCCGGCGAGGCTCCGGCGATCCGGCAGCGGCAATGGGGAGAGAGAGCGGAAAGGCGATGAAGGCGAAGCGAGGGACGGGGAGAGAGAGGAGAGAGGAAGTAGAAGTACGGGAGGTTCATTTGAGGAAAGAGAATGAAAACAACAAAAGAAGAGAGGAGGGGCCTTTTGAGGGGAGAAGGTTATTTTTAACTACGGTTCTTTCATTGAACCGTAGTAATATGTTCACAGACCTAACATATGACGACGTTTCATTGAAACAACCGTCGTCATAGGTCAAGTAAACAACATCGGTTCTTTACAAAAATGTCACCGGTCCATTTTTCAAGACGGTTTGTACTTTTAACCGTTGTTAAAGACCCATCGTTAAAAGTGGTTTTCGTAGTAGTGAATATATCACGTTTCACTAGCATTTTCCACAAAATTTCCCATATTAAGCCAAGAATCAATAACTCGGGCGCCTTTATCACACAGCTTTTTGAAAAATTTATCCCAATATTCGAGTTACAAACCTAAAATCCCAAAAAAAAAAAAAAAAATCAGGTAAGAAAGGGAGATGAACATGGGAATTTTCCTATACCCTAATTTTCATAACTTAATTTCGATATTCGAGAACAATATTCTCAATTTAATATGATATTGGGAGGACAAGGTGGGGACTCAATTACTTGGGTTTTGTAGAAGGATCTTTTGCCAATTGACCGTCGAGTGGTCGATTATTGTAGGAATGAGGGGTTTAGGGGATATGAGTAAAACATGTTTAGAGAGAGGGGCCGACAATAGAGACAAAGAGATGAAGGGATCGGTGATAGAGAGCAAGAAGCGAAGGGTTTGGGCAAGATGATACAAGTAGGTAGAGAGAGAGAGAGAGAGAGAGAGAGAGGAGGCTGGCGATAGACGGAAAGAGGAAACCGTTGGCGACAGTACATAGAGGAGGAAAGGGTTGGCTACGGGTAAAGATTGCTCGCCGGCGAGAGAGAAAGAGAGAGAGAGAAAGAGAGAGAGAGAGAGAGAAGAAGCAAGGTCTGTTGGGGGGTTGAAATGTCGATAGTTAGATCAACCCCTCCCAAAAAAGTACTTTTTCTTTTTTTTTTTAATTGAGAAAGGAGCCTTTTAATTACAGATCGTTAGATAAAAATTGACGAGTTAGGATCTATGGTGCTTACTTGATAGATGGAGTGTAACCAAAGGAGGATGTTTACTTGAACCTTTCCCTATATCTATATATATTAGATCTGGCAAAACCGACTCGACTCGCCCGCTCAAAATTTCGGGTTTTGGACATGATTTTCTCGACCCGAACCCGAAAAAACCAAACCCGAAAACCCGTAAATTAGCGGGTCAAATCCAACACAAACCGGTTCGACCCGTTGGGTCAAGGCAATAAAAACAACAATTTTAGTTTTGTGGTTTGTTGATTGAATATTTTATGCACATTATATGATTTTTTTCAATTTATCACTCTTTTAATAGTATTTATTTATCATATCAAATCATTTGGAGAGATGGTGCATATTTGTCGTAGTCATTTACAAACGAAGACTAATACTATTTCTTTTCTTAACTTCTTTCTCATAAAAAATATTTTATACACGAGTTAATTTCAATAAAAATGTATCTAGATTTAAATGTTGCGATATATTAAAAATACTAAAAGTACACAAGTTATACTCGTAGTTTTCTTGTGTTATTAGATTAAAATAAACTATATTTTGGGGTTTTGGATGATTATATACTATACTATAACATTGACTATTCGTGCACTCGTACTTTAGGAGTATTTATTATTTCTAAACCCTACCACTTATTTCTTGGATGATTATATACCATATTTTAGTTTAAAATTGTCCAAAAATATGATAAATACCCCTGAAGTATATTTCATGGATGGTCTATGTTATAGTACGATATATAATCGTTCAAACCCTCCCAAGTATAATTTATTTTAATCCAATAACCCTTGTTTTTTTGGTGAAGTAAATATACCTAGTCACATCTTAAATAATATGCTTATGTTTTGTAGAAATAATATTAAATTAATATAATAATGTAAAATTTTGATATAATTTAAAATAATAATTTAGTTTATTTTAAATATATAATTCTTATTTATTTGAAATTATTTTAGTTATTTCGAACCATAGCTCCTAGGATGGATAGTGGGTTGGGTTAAAACAAAGTCAAATTTTTACTAGTGAATAAGATGAGTCGGTTACGCTTACCTACGTCAACCATTTCTCGATGTGTTTTAAAACGCATTCATATAAATCTTCTTAGTATAATAAAAGAGGTGAAAATAAACATCGAACCTTAAACGAATCATTAATGTAACAAGTCATTATTATTTAACCCATAATTAACCTAACCTTTTATTGATCTTATTTAAACAAGTCAAGCGGTCAAGTCACTCGACTCAAGTAAAGTCTTCACACAAATATCTTAATACAAATATTATACTTTTTGATGGAAATTTGGGCAATTTTAAGCAAAAATATGGTAAACTTTTATAATTAAACAAAGAAAAATAACTCGATAAAAAGGCGGTCTTAACTCGTTGAGTCAACCCGAAACCCGTATAACTCGATATACGACGGCCCGTATTTTACATCAACCCGAAATACACCCGACTCCTATTTTACCCGAACTCAAATATACCCGACTCGTATTTAACCCGTCCGCTCGAAGTGACACATTTAACCCACTCGCCCGAATTGACATGTCTAATATATATATATATATATATATATATATATATATATATATATATATATATATATATATATATTGTTTAAGAAAAAAGAAAAATTTTATGATAGGAGGGGGAAGGGGTCGAAACTAGACCCGACAATCGGGTCATTCGGTTTGGGGTTCGGTTCGGGTTAAATTCGGTTCGGGTCGTTCGGGTTCGGTTCGATTCAACTTCCGGTCAATCTCGCTCGAGTCGAGTTCGAGTTCGGTTCGAGTTAATTTCGGATCGGGTCAAATTCGGGTCGGTTTCGAATTGGGTCAATGTCGACTCGGGTATATTTCGAGTATGGTTCAAGTTAACCACATACAACACAATATTATTAGGTCCACCACCATCCCTTAGTATGGACCTACTTGAATATGATTTTAGGTCGATCAAAATTATACCTTTACAAGCACAAAAGTCCATCCCGAGAGATCCACACAAAAAAATGTGGGTTGGGTCCAATTCGGATTTGAGTCGGTTTGAGTTTGGGTCAATTTTATTCGAGTTCGGGTCAAAATCGGGTTTGGGTCTAATTCGGTTCGGGTTGTAATCGGTTCAATAATATTTCGGGTCGGGTCGGTTCGATTTCGGGTTGGGTCATTTTGATTTTCAGTTCAAAATTGATTCAACTATTTCGGATGCTCGGTTCGATCTCGGGTTTCGAGTCGTTCGAGCTGATCCGCTCGGCTTGGATCGGCTTTGTCAGGTCTAGTCGAAACCCCTCCTGCTGCTCTCATTCACAAGCCTCTCCTAAACTCTCTCTCCCCGCCGGAGCATCTATCACGACGGCTTCCACCTGCCATACTCCTCCCGCCGCTGGCCTCTCTCCAGGTTCTTACCGTCCTCCTGATGTCGACCTCCCGCCGTCTCTACCTGCAGCCACCTCTTGTCGCTCATTTCTTCTCATTCTCGCCATGGACGCTTCCGCCCAGCCACCGTCATGTCCCAGCCAGCCGTCCTCCTGCCCAGGGCAGCTTTCGTCCTGCGCCGACCAGTCGCCGTCCTGCCCAGGGCAGCTGTCGTCCTGCGCCGACCAGTCGCTGTCCTGCCCAAGCCAGCAATCGTCCTCCCCTCGTCCACCTCTATTACCGGAACCCTAATCAGTAATGTAACCAATTTTTTTGTTGGGCTTTTTTTGGTTTTTGGTTTGTGTAAATTCAGTGCTTCAATTTATGGGGAAATTGAATAATTTATGTTGTTTTAACGATTTATTGAGAAAATTGCATAAATTCAGGGCCTTTTTTGTTTGTGGTTTGTGTAATCGGGTTTCTTTCTGTTTTAACGAATTGGAGGAATTGGGGGGGTAAATAAAAGAATCACGGCGGAGAAGCGGAAGTTGTACTCTGCACCAAGCTCTGAATTAGATTTAAGTCGACCCAACACTGAAATTACCTAACTCTCTTTTTCTATCTCGATTTCTTTAATTTCTTAGGTTTAGAATTTGATTTTTTGTTTTTGATTCTTGGTTTTATATGGTGTGATTGGTCGTGGGTGTGATTTTGTTCAGGTTGGATTTGCTTGATATTTCCCCTACTCTGACGGAGGCTGCTGGTGCCGTTGTTGATGTGAGTATTTAAAGTTTTTTGTATGCCCAAATTTTATTTTGATGATTTTACTGCTTAGTTGGATGACTTTAGTTATCTTTGTTATTAGAGTTGGTTGTCTTTGCTATCAGACTTTAATAGGGATAATGACTTCAATCATGAATTACTCATTTTGTTTCAGGGTTTCTTTCAAGCTGAATGTGTATAGTTTGTTCAAACACCTCTTATGAGACAAAATGTATCAAGTTCATGTAGAGAAAGAGTTGAAAAAAGTAAACAAAGTTACTTTCAACCTGAATGTGTATAGTTTGTTTGAAGCATATATCATATTAGCTTTTTTAAGATGACACGATACATCTTCCAGCCTACTCTCATGGTAGAAGCTGCTAATCATTGTTGCAAACATATGCATACCAGAAAGAATCCCCTTGGCCTTCATCTGATCCCATATTTGAATTGCTTTACCTAACTGTCTATTGTTGCAGAACATTCTTGTTATGATCTCATATGTACTTAAAGTAGGCTCACAACTTTTCTCATTACTCATCCTTTGCAAAACTGAGTAAGCTTCCTTGTTTTTTCTTCAACTTTTATCAAGTGATGAAGAATTATGTCATATGTTCTAGAATTATTTTGCTTCATGGATGGCACTTAGAGATGTCCGACTATCGATTCACTAGAGTGGTGCTTGTTGTGGATTTTGGGCACTCAATTGAGTTTTGAAGTTGATGTGGTTCAAATCCCACATAAGCTTTTGGATAAGTTCATGAAGGCTTTGAAGCTTGAAAAAATTATATGCTTGACTATCGGAGAGGGGGAATAATTGTAAACCAAAAACTTACCACAATGAAAGGCGGATTTCACAGGTTCTATTTTCATTGGTTTTATTAATTATTATAATAATATGCCTATGATCACTAGGTTGTATCTTTCTATCCCTTCACAATTAATAGAACCTTTTTCTATAAAAATAGAACCTGTAAATTTTTGTCAATTATTAAAAGCCTATTAGCTTCTCCCATTTGTGCCGATGTGGGTTCATATCCCATAGGTTGTACGATTTTTTTATACCTAGAGTGATGCCTTCACAATTTCATATCATTTATATCTACATATAGATCATAACATAATTTAATGCGTCATTTACTTGAAAGAAAATATTTGGGTATAATCAAATAGAACATAAGACATGTTCTGGGAAAATTGTTTCATCATGTTTATGCTTAGAAGATATAGTGCCATATATCGGACAATGTAATGAATACATAGACAACCTATATGGGATTTGGACCCACATCTTTATATTATATAGCGTGTTGCTCTACCTTTGAGTTAATTGGTTGCAAATTTGAACTTGAATACAAATTGCCCATTAACTTCCCCACATAAAAGTAGAATATGTCATCCAACATAGCAAACATAATAATCCCCTTTACCTTGCTTCCCATTAACGTCCCGTTCTATCTGCAATTCGCCTCCACAATAGCAAACAATGTAAATCTCCAATTTATAGATAGGTGGCCTTTTAAGACATTTCCAGCCTAATACAATTTTCCCATTTCATTCTCTATTGACTAGCAACCGAAGTTAATCCAAGTCCATTTTAGATGCGTCAATGACATATAAAAACCAGCTTAAACTGAGACAAAACTTTTGACATTGCCTCACAAAATATCTGAACAGCAAGGGGAAAGGTGCGAAGGTAAAGTCTTTCATCAGCTAACCAATTATTAAGACAAAACAAATTGACAATCTCATATCATTAAGATAAAATCACATATATCACTAAGAACTAGTTGACAAGAAAATCACCAACAACCTCGAGAATGAGAAGGGAGCATGGTCAAGAGAGAACATCATTGAACCAGTGGAATAAGCAAAAAACAATCTACAAGCAGTTGGTAAAATCTAATCAAAGGAAACTAAGTCCGGTTCATTTGATTAATTTGGTTCATTTAGTTGCATAATTAACACCCAAGTAACACTTATATATGTCAACGCATGAAGCAAAAAAGAAAACCAACACCAAGCTCAAAACAAATTTTGTGTTCAATTGCCAATCCAACACACCTCTGTCAATCCTCCAGGGAGAAGCAACAACAGAAACTATACCTGATCCCCCAACTTATAAATCATAATGCTTAGATTAATTTCCACCCGCAAACTCCTCCAATTCCTTAAAACAAATAGAAAACTAATTACACAAACCACAAACAAAGAAAAGGAACTGAATTTAAGCGTCTTTAAAACAACAGACATTATGCAATTTCCTCACAAACTGTAGCAGTGAATTTACATAAACCACAAACCAAAAAAAGAGCCTAACAAAAAATTGATTACTTATTAGGGTTCCAGCAATGGAGGTGGGTGCGATGGAGGACAGTTGCTGGTGGTGACTGGCTAGAGTAGGATGGCAATTGGCCGGGGCAGGCTGACGGCTCGACTGGGACAGGATGGTGGTTGGGCGGCAGCATGGCGAGGAGAAGAAATGAGCAACAAGAGGTGGATGTAGGTGGAGGACGGTGGGAGGCTGACATCAAAAGGATGGTGGGAGGATGGATAGAGGCGGAGCCTTTTAAGGCCAAGGGTGTTTAGATCCGGCAAGCCGATCCGAACCGAATGGGTCAACCCGAACGACGCGAAACCCAAACCAAACCGACATCCGAAACAGTTGAACCGATTTTGACCCGAAAATCGAAATGAACCAACTCGAACAGACCCGAAATCTAATGAACCCGATTCGACCCGAGCCGAAATGACCCGAACCGACTCGAACCGAATCGGACCCGAATCGATTGAACCTGAATAAAAGTCACCCAACCCACATTATTTTTTGTTGGGTCTCTTAGGATGCATTTTTATACCTATAGTGGTACAATTTTTTGGTGGGTACAATTTTGAATCGATTTTGACCCAAAAAGTGACCCGATTACGACCTGAAGTTGACCCGATCCGAAATTAACCCAAATCAAACCCGAACTCGACCCGAAGAGATTGACTCGAAGTTGAATCGAACCGAAGTTTACCCGAACCGAAACCGAACGAACCCGAACGAGATTGACCCGAAGTTTATCCGAACCGAAGTTGACCCAAACTCGAAATAGAACCGGACCCGAACAAAATCGACCCGAAGTTAACTCGAACCGAACTAACCCGAACCGAACCCAAACCGAATAACTCGATTGCACGGTATAAGGGTGTCCATGGACACCCTTGGCCAAAAAAAATTTTAAAAGCAGTTTGTTTTTGGAGCAAAAGTTTTCAAATTATTAAGTAATTAGATACCCTTAAATTTGGCCCAAAAACATTAGACACCCTTATTTTAAATTTCCGGCTCCGCCACCGAGGATGGAGGGAGGTCGGCGGCGAGAGGAGTACGACATGTAGAGGCTGGCGTGAGATATGCTTCGGCTAGATAAAGAGACTAGGAGAGGCTTGTGAATAAAAGCGACAGAAGGGGCCAACCTCTTCCCCACTCAACAAATTTTTTTAAAAAAAAAAATCTTCCTTTTTAAATTTGAACCCTTGATTTGAGATACCTTTGGATTCAGATTAAATAGTTGAGATTGGTTGACCTCATCTAATATTGTGAGCTTACATAAAGGGAATAGTTCACTTGAATCTTCCCCATATATATATATATATATATATATATATATATATATATATATATAGGGAGGGTTCATATTGGAACCATCCTGGAAATGAGAACTACCATTATTTTGAGAACTTTTAATCTCAAGCATCCAATTTAATCCAACGGTCTTGATATGGGCAGGTGTTAAAATCATTCACATGACTTTAATTCGAGTAAAAACAAAACAATTCCCCATTTTTCTCTGTCTAACCCTCGCTCTCCATTCTCTGCCATCTCTCTACCTTCTCTGCTTTACAAATTCACCGGCCACTACCTTGCCAACCACCTCGCCTATGACCTCGTCAACCACCACACTACCACCACCATTGGAACCCAATCGCGGCCACCAGCTGTAATTCGCTGTCTCCCCAACCCTCCTGCCGATTTGCTCGCTGCCTCTCTCTCTCTCTCCACTACCTTGCTCGCTCCAACACTCGCTGCCCATTTGTACTCCCCAACCACCACCTCACAAACCACCGTGGTAGCCACCGGACCACCACCGGACACCCGGAACCGTGGAACCCAAATCACGAAGTTTGGGGTTTGTTCATCTTCTCCTCAAATCAAATCTAGGGTTTGTTCTCTTGTCTATATTCAATTTTTGTTTAATTTCAATTAAAATTTCTATTTTGGGTTTAGAATCTCAATTTTTTAATTTCTTCACTTTTGCAATGATTTGGTCAATTCAATGATTATTGATTGCCCAACCATGAATTTGTAATTTCTTCCCTTTTTCACTAATTTGATCGATTTCATGAGCATACATTTATGAAATTTTCAATGCAATGAGCCATATAGTGGATGAGTTACTCGTAGTTATTATGATACTAAGTGTCACTCGAAATAGTGTGAAATTCTGTTTTTGTGAAATTGTGTGCAATGACCCTACATTTACAAAATTTTTGATGTAATGAGCATATAATGGGAGGAATACCTGCAAGTATTTTGATACTAAGTCTCACTGAAATTGTGTGAGATTTTGTTTGAGTGAAATTATGTGCAATGACCCTACATTTACAAAATTTTCGATGCAATGAGCCATATAGTGGGAGGAATTACTTGCAGGTATTATGATACTAAGTCTCACTCGAAATTATGTGAGATTATGTTTTAGTGAAATTGTATGCAATGACCCTACATTTACAAAACTTTCGATGCAATGAGCCATATAGTGGGAGGAATTACCTGCAAGTATTATGATATCAAGTCTCATTGAAATTGTGTGAGATTTTGTTTGAGTGAAATGCAATGACCCTACATTTACATAGTCCATTAGCTTAATTGGTAGAGCATTTGTGCTTTTACACAAAACATGTGGATTCAAATCCTATATAGGCTACAAAAAATGAGTCAAAATCTTGCACTAGAGCGTTAAATGCTTTGAAACTTTTTGGCTCCAATCGAAATTGTGAAATGTATTAGAATGAGTCAAAATCCCACAAACTCCAATTCCTACCACTTGGCCCCAACTTTTTTTTTTTTTTTTATAGTTAGAGAGAAATGTAAAGACGTGAGTCCAATACAAATAGTTATACATGGGTGGAGATTCAAATGATTAGAAACATGAACGGAAATTTTCTAAGAAGATACCTACAACATGTTAAAGACATAATACGCAACTATTGCAACATTCTATCCGCAACCTTAAAAAGGTAACAATCATGATCATAGACTCAAGTCACATACTCAACTATAGTAAAACAGGTTTCCTTTTCTCCCTTTCTCCACTCTTCCAAGCAAATAGGCAGTGAAATATAGGGAAACAGGACGAAAAGAGTTACAAAAGAAACAAACAATTGAAGTATACATGTACCATATCTCAATTAGTCAAAGAACAAGCTATCACATACCACCGGTATTTCACTCTCTTGAACTACTCCTAGACCGGAATGACAACCAGCAATAAGGGGCAAGGAAAAGCGAGAGAAGCATCAAAAACGAATAGAACGTGTCGGCCATTGAGATTTTTCTGTCATGTAGAGTAATATGTTATTGCTCCTTGTGAAGTTTCAGTAGTGAACCTTAACCTGTAAAAGCACATCCACCATGGAAGATGTAACACAAAATCTATTGGAAAATTACAACCCAGCTTACAACTTTACAACCCGGTTTCGATTAATCACTTCACAGACAAAGCATATCCACCATGGAAGATGTAGCACAAAAGTTATTGGAAAATTACAACCCAGGTTTACAACTTTATAACCCGATTGCAGTTAATCACTTAGCTTGTGAAGCTTTAACCTTGAAAAGCACACCACAAAAGCTATTGGAAACTACAACCCAGTTTACAACTTTACAACCCAATTTTAGTTAATCACTTCATAGCAAAGCATATCCACCATGGAAGATGTAGCACGAAGTTAATCATTGAATACTTGTAAAAAGAATACTTGCAAAGAACCCACACAATCATGGAACCCCATCATATTTAGAAACAAACTTGAACAAAAACATAGGTTTCTAATTTAAACCATCAACGGTTTATCTAGTTGACCAAGAACCATAAATTACATACACTAAGCAACAACAATAAGAACAGAATACGCAGTGAAAGCTGTCTCTCAACTCTATTGAATCACGTTGCTCCCAAACGCTGCTTGTGCTTGCAACAAACACGAGTCTTCCCAACCTATAACCAAGCAACTGCAACAAAGCTTCAAGCAAATAATTAAAAGTGTTGAGTTAGTGATTTCAATTAAAAGAAGTTATAAGTATACAATACAAGAATTAAAAAAAATACCATGGCTAAGACGATCCTTTTAAAGGACAATTTTGGCTATCGTGATTTGTTTGTTGTCCACAAGTTTTACAAAGTCTCATTCTCTTTTGTGCCTCTAATGCTTGTTCTTTTCCACCTTTGATTCACTTAACACCACCCTAGTTTTTAATTGCTTTGGAGGAAGGATCTCAACTTGCTATGGAGCACTTAAGCCAATAAAAGACTCTAACTCCTGTGTCTTGCTTTTGCTTTTGCTACCTTTTAACTCCATCAACTGTTTAGTGACATTTGAAATTCCTTTCAAAACCAAAATAAGCAATTTCAGGTCACTACCTACAACTTCCACATAACTCATGGACTCTATCCGAATGTCGGAAATTAACTTATCTTCAACATTGATCCGAGAACAACCCTTCAAAACATTACCACCCACATCAAAAATAAGTTTAGTTGTTGCCATCTTTGTCCATCTGTTCAAGATGTAGTAAGTAGGATGCTCATGCACTTTTGCCTTGAAAATACATAATATATGACGACAAGGAATACCCCCTTCGAATTCAACACTCAAACCCATAAATCCTCAATCTAGCTCATTCTTCCCAATTCATTCATATGATATATAACTCAATTCACTTTCACAAATTAAACCAAATCAACCAAATTAGATAATTTAACAACAAATTCACTCGGGCTTTCATTTCCATTAATTCAACCAATTACCCACCTCGAATTCTAGGGTTTGGTCAATTGATTTGGGACGGTTTCCCTCTTTCTCTTCTTTGCTTTTTGTTCTCTCGATTTGGGTTCTCGGTTCTCAGCCTCGTGCTCTCTTTCTCTCTTTGTTGCATTGCTCTATTCTGGTTCGACCTTTTGCCTTTCGCCCACCTCTCGTTGTTGCTTACGGTTCCGGGTTTTGGTCTCTTTTGCTCCCTCTCGCTTCCTACTCACCGTTTCTGGTTCTTGCTACCTCAATCTCCCTTCTCGCTAGGGCTCTCTTTGCTTTCACCCTCTTCGCTCTCTCTTGGTTCCTTTATGTCCGGCGTTGTTCCTCTTCTTCCTCTCGCTCGCTCGTCTCTCCCTTGCTCTCTCACTCTCTCGCTCTCGCTCTCACTCTCGCTCTTGCTCGCTTCGTTTGTGCTTCCAGTTTACCCCGTCACTCTCTCCTTTTTTTCTTTTGGATTTATTCTCTCTCCCGCCACTTTGTACAATTGGACCCCTAAATCTCTTCCATTGATCTAATACCCATATAAGTCAAAACTCACCTCCTCAATTTTCTTTTCTTTTCTCTCTCTTTCCCTTTTTTTCCATTTGTAAAGTATTAGGGTCCGGTTGAAATAATATTTATTAGTTTACTCTAATAAATCTAACTCGCCCTAAATTTATGAATTGCAACTTATTTATTTATTTCCCTCAACATTAGTACACACCAAAAATATCAAGTACTCAAATAAAATCAACTACATAATTAATTAATCGACCTAATACATTTGGTTAGAACTAATTAATTAATTTAACTTTATAACCACCTGGATTAAAATTTCGGGTATTACATTTCTTAGAGTGACTCTTTACATGGCCAACACTACTGAGGTCGATGTCTAAACTTAGTTATGCTCCGAAGTAAGAAAGAATCTTGTATCGGGTACTATTCTCAATAGGTTTAGCATCAAGCAAGTGTATGAAGTTGATAAGTTTATTTTGTCCAAGGGTGGTGTCTTTGTGGGAAAGACATATTTGTGGGAGACATGTTTAAGTTTAATGTTGCTAATGCTTCTAATAGTAATGATAAGATGAATGATTCTCGCTTACATGCTTATTTCTTCTTCTTCTCTATGGCATAATCGTCTTAGTCATGTTAATTGTAAGAGATTAAAAGAGATGTCTAGACTTGGCTTGATTGCTAATTTTGATGGAATGATAGAAAAGTGTAAAACATGCATGTTAGCAAAGATTACTAGAAGTCATTTTCCTATCTGTTGAAAGAATCACAAAATTACTTGATTTAATTCATAGTAATTTAGGTGACTTTCACAACGCTCCTTCTATTGGAGGAAAGAAATACTATGTCACATTTATTGATGATTACTCAAGATATTGCCAAATTCATCTTTTGCATTCTAAAGATGAAGCATTAGACAAGTTTAGGATCTTTAAAACTAAAATTGAGTTGCATTGTGAAACCTTTATTAAGCGTTTAAGATTCAATAGGGATGGAGAATATTATGAGTCAAGTTATTTTCAATTAACCGGTATAATCCATGAAATTACTATACCTTATACACCACAACAAAATGTGGTAGAAAGGAAAAATAGAATCTTAAATGGAATGGTAAGCTGCTATGTTTTCTAAATTCGGTTTAAGTGATGGTTTTAGGGGGTTGAAGCAATGCTCATAGCATGTTTACATCCTAAATAGAGTTCTTAACAAGAGGAGTTCTATTACCCTATATGAGTTTTGGAATAAAAAGAAACCAAATTTGAATTGTTTCGAGTTTGGGGTTATAAGGTCTGTTGTAAGAGTCCTGGAACTCAAGAAAGGAAACCAGGAAAAAGAGTAATTGAGTGCATCTTTATAGGTTATGCTAAACATAGCAAAGCCTATACGTTTGTGGTCATTGAACTAAATGATTTCATAACAGTTAACACTGTGATTGAATTAATAGATGCAATATTTGATGAGACAAGGTTTTCATCAATTTCTAAACTCAAAGAAATTATTCCAAACATTATGACTTCTTGTAATGGTCATGAACAAGGAGACATAGTTGAATTAAGAAGAAGCAAGTAGATTAGAAAGGAGAAATCCTTTGGTTCAAATTTCTACATCTACTTGGTAAAAGGAACAAGAGGTTTTGGATTCGAACCCTACCTCTTTTCAAGAGGTTATGGAATCACAAGAGATAACATTTTGGAAAGAGCTAGTCTAAGAAGAGATGGATTCAATCATGGAAAATAATACTTGAGTTTGTGAGTGATCTTCCCCTTTTATGTAAACCTATTACATCAAAGTGGATCTTTAAAAGGAAAAGGAGAGTAGATGGTACAATAGAAAGGTTTAAAGCCCGGTTGGTGATAAGAGGGTTTAACCAAAAGTATGGTATTTACTACTTTGATACTTATGCACTCGGTAGCTAAAATTGTAATAGTAAGAGTTCTTATTGTTATTACTGCAATTCAAAAGCTTGTGATTCACCAATAGATGTCAAGACTGCCTTCTTGAATAGTGAATTAGAGGAAGAGGTGTATGACAGGGCGTAAGTGCACGGTGTATGGTTATAGCAAGTCAAGGTCGATCCCACAAGAACTTGATCTAACAACACACTAAACTAGCCTTCTACTCAATTGCTAAGCAAACTAGATTTTTGACTTGGTTTCTTCTCTAAACTATTAAAATCAAAGAAATTTATCTAAGATTAAATCAATGGATAAAAACATCTAAGGATTGTTTTTCCGAACAATGAGCTTGATTATTAAAACCTAATTTGTGCAATCATTCTTTCAATTGAATCAAGGATCGATAATAAAATAATTCTACCGCTCTTTCGATGCTTAATAGAATTGTTCAAATTAACCTATCAAACAACTTTCGTATGCCTTTGAAGTTAATCAAAGTTAAAGGTTTCAAATTGTCAAAGTGATTCCCTAGTTTACTAATCTTTTCTTAAATTTCATAAATTAGGTAGAAGAGTTTGTTGTTAGATTATTCCATTTCACTTTTCATTACTTCACAAATTAATCTTAAATCATAAGTATTCTAAGCCTTGAAAATACTCATAAGCATGAAAACACAACTTTCTAATGATTCAACATAAAAATTCAAGCACAAATCACGAAAGCCTAATCAAATAACATTGTTTTGGATCACAAATTCCTAGATAAACTAAATCTACTCACAAATAATTATTGAAAACTTAAGAAAAATCCTAAACATGGTAATCAAACCTCAAACAACAGAAAAATCCTAAACATGGTAATCAAACCTCAAACAACAAGAACGAAGAATTAGCTTGATTCCCTTCAAGAACTCCACTTGAATCTCTCAACTTCGAATGAAATTCCCTCAACTTGCTTCAATCTTCTTCTTCGATCTTCAAAAGTGTTTTTGGTTTGCTATGGATGATAAAGGTATGAAAATATGGATGGATAAATGGTGGATGAATACCGGGTTGAAATTACCTCCAAAACAGATCGAGAATCAACTTAAATCAGCAATTATGAGGTAATCAAGCGCCAAAGCTGTCAAAATCGAAGCGTCTCGATAAAAATTACAGCCAACACGGGCCGTGTCGGTTGACACGCACTACCCGTGTTAGGCTGCTGCAACGCCAGTTCTTGACGAAAACAAGGAAAACAAGTTGTATCAATGGACACGACCCACCCGTGCTCGATGCAAAGGCTCCGGGCAAGCTTAACCTCCAACACTAGCCGTGTCGGTGGACACGGGCTGCCCGCTTTGGTTGCTGGAAATGACTTCTTAAAGCACACGAAGGAAACGACCATTTTAAGCGCAAAGTTAAACCGTGTTGGTCTTCTTAATGCTTGAAACACCCACTAGTCTAGGGAATACTTGGTATTGGTGATCAAATCTGCACAAATCTGCACAAAACACTAGAACACAAGTATAAAACCGAAAACGGAGCATAAACACACTCCATGTAACCGAATTTCACGAAGAAAAGCATCAAAACGCCTAAGAAACTAATGCATTTTATGCACTTATCAATGTATATAAAAAAAATGAAGGTTTTGTCATTCCGGGATAAGAAAAGAATGTATGCAAACTCATTAGATCCTTATATGACTTAAAGAAAGCTCCTTAACAATGGCATCAAAAATTTGATGAATGCTTTCTTTTGGCTCCGAGTATCAATGAATCTGAAAAATGTGTTTAGTCTAAGTTTGATCACGGAAAAGGTGTAATCATTTGTCTATATGTTGATGACATGTTGATCTTTGGAATTGACTTGGAAGAAGTTGAGCAAATCAAGAGCTTTCTATCTCGTTGGGTTCTCCATGAAGGACATAGGAGAAGCGAGATGTGATACTTGACATTAAGAGCATTAGAAATAATGATGGTATGTGTCCGACTCAATCTCATTATGTTGAGATAAAGTGCTTGAGAGATCCAAATATAAGAATTGCTCTCATGCAACATCACCTTTTGATCCAACTTACAAGTTGGTTTAGAATGATGGAAGACCCATTGCACAAATTGAATATACAACGGTCATTGGATCATTGATGTATGCCATGACAAGTACAAGACCCGACATTGCTTTTGTAGTTGGGAAATTAAGTAAATTTACTAGTAATCCTAGTAAATTTCATTAGCATGCAATAAGGAGAGTTTTGAAATACTTAAAAGAAACTCAAGATTATGACATGTTCTATTTAGGTGATCCTTCGATTTTGGAAGGATATTCGGATGCCAATTGGATAAGCGATAAAGAGGATTATGTCTCCATATTAGGATGGGTATTTTTTCCAGGTGAAGGGGCTATTTCTTGGGCTTCTAAGAAACAACATTACTTATTCAACCATGGCTGATGAATTTATGACATTGGCAGATCCAAGCAAAGAAGCGGAATGGCTTTGAAACTTGTTGTTAGAAATTTCAAATTGGCCAAAACCCATCTCGCCACTCTCCATTCATTGTGGTAGTAAGTCTAAACTATCTAAGATTTATAGTCATATCTATAATGACAAATTAAGGCACGTTAGACTTAGACATGCCTATGTTCATCAATTGATAAAGGATAAAGTGATTACTATTGATTTTGTACAATCAAAGGATAATCTTGCTCGATCCTTTGACTAAAGGTCTAGCAAGAGATGGGACTTAAGCCCACTTCTTTGATCACTAATAATGAAGCCTCAACTTAACTCTTGATAAGATGTCAAGTTTTAAGTTCAAAGAGCGACAACATTATATAGTGATTGTTAACATTATTAATTTTCCTCCCAAGGTAAGAATGCTTTTTACTGTAATGTTCAAGAGGGTGAATTTAATTACTCTTAACGGACCTTGATCGAATATGTGCTTGTGTTATAGGAGAAATTTTTTAAGGTTTACGTATGTGAGTGTGAAGTATGGCCGCTTCAAAGAGCCAAGGGCTTGGGTTCATGCATTCATGAAGGACATGGATACATGACCTTCGAATTGTGTCAAAATTTTAAGTGTATTTTGAGATTTGTATGTGAAATATATCCAATTAGTCGAAAGGATGTATAGTTCAAAACTTGTCCACTATTACATTCAAATTAACTAAAATTATATCCAATAAGTGGAAGTTCAAATCGCAAGATACTTTCATGAAATATAAATCTCGGAGATTATTCTGAATTTTAATTTTAATTTCTCTTATTCTTGAAATGGTGGGGGATTGTTAGGGAATTCCAAGAATACAATCCGAGAAATAAATAGTTGGTCATTCTAGGATAACTTAGAAGGTATCCCGGGATGGTGGTCCACACGGGCAACCCGTGTTTAAGGGCATGACCGAGTGTTAGTCGTGTTCTTCTTAGCACTCGCCCTTCCAAGCAGCAAACATGGGTAGCCCATGTCCGTCAATACGGCCCGTCTTGGTTGTAATAAATTATGACTGTTCGGATTAGGATAAGACTGAATATACAAACTCCCAATGGATAGGAACGACTAATAATCGCTTCTTATCGAGTTTTCTGTGTCAAGGATCCTATATATAAAGGTCATTGAGAGAGAAAGAGACATATGACATAACTTTCATCCTTGTCAATGACTGCAATACTTCCATGGATGAATTTTGATAAATCTTGAACATTACACTTGTTTCTAATTAGCATTTTATCCCTAAGATCATTTGTGGTTACAGCAAATAGGTCTTAAGGAAAGTGATACGTCCACGACTTATTGATATATCCAGTACCACATTCTACATATTTTTCTAACACCGAGTTCTCAAGTTTAAATACTGCAGAGGAGCTTATGCCACAACCCTAATAGCCAGAAGTAATTCTTCTAATACCTGGAAGAGTTTGGTGGAAATTTTTGACACGCTCAAAAGGGATTGGTCTTGCTTTGGGGGTGATCGAGCTACTCATTTTTGGGTGGATAGATGGGTAGATGATAGACCTCTCCTTGATTATGAATTGAGGCCTATTAATTCTTTCGTCCAGGAACTCAAAGTCTATGATTTTTGGGACCGACATCAAGGATATGGATGTGGGATAAATTTGTTGATGCACTTCCAAGCCAAGTTCTTCAACTTATCGATGCCTTTGAATCGCTGAAGAGGAAGTAGATGATAATTTTTCTAGCATGTTGAACTGTCTGGGGCTTCTTGATCAAGTCTACTCTTACCTTTATCTGAAATGAGCACGAAAACTCTCAGACCGTGGATTGATGTTAGATCTAGAAATCAAAGGTCCCGCAGAAAGTTTGTATGTTCTATTAGCATGTTCTATTCTTCTCTACATATGTACATGATGTAAGCTTCATTAAAAGTTAAATCATATCTGATAAAATAGGAGGTTGAGATGCTTAGAGTTGATCTTATGTTCATGCTAGCAAGCATGCTAAACAAGAGGTTTGATAAGATTACATGATTTATATAACTATTAAGGTATGTATGAGATATGGTTCTAAAATTATATGATATATATGTATAGGCATAGTGGAATTTTAACAAGTATAATAGCGTTATATGCGAAAGGCAAAGTATTGTCAAACTGTAGTTGGAGGATTCGGCTTGCATGCAAGAATAATGGTTTTAAGTTTTACAAGTGGACACATGGTTTAGTTCGCTTGAGTTTACATTTTGGAAAGCATGAGTCGTGTGAAGGAAATTATGTGATATATGATATAAAGATTATCTAACAACATACGATTGATTTTAAGTAGGATTTAAGACCATATGCATGTAAAAAGGATGTTAGTCAAAGCTTAGTTGATTTATGGAGAAAATTTTGTGACTTTATATGTTACTAGCTAGCAAGTATAATATAAGTTAATTGAATTCCAAAGAGATAAAGAGTCCAAAATATATAGGGATAAATTATAAGTATTAAAAGTGTCAAATTTATTCTTTAGATCCACCTAAAAGTACTAAATCTGAGTACACGTCTATGAGTCATATAATTTATGAGATTGATACAATCACATAATTTATATGAGTTATATGATTTACGAGATTTGTGTGATTGGTTTGAATCATTTTATTTATATGAGTCATCTTTTGATGACATGGTTTAAAGGGAAGCTCATGTGATGCTTTCAAGTGTATAATAAGGGTGCACCAAATTTCGGGTTTATTTTTACAAAATACATATTGAGAAGTTACATATTACAATTATATGTTAAAACATAGTTTGGTAGTTAACTCTTTTCGATGTGAGTTATTTGTAAATGAATTGCCTGAATGGTTTTTACATGTTGGATGAATGAGAACTAATAAAAGTGAATTTTACATATACAAGGGTGTCACTTTGCTTATGATAATTTCATATTTTATATGTTTTGAAACTATTTTATTTTTTAAAAAATAAAATGATATAGGCGATAGCCTAGCATGGAAAAAGAGAAAGACCCACTGCATTAAAAAGCTCTTTATTGGGTTTTTAATCCTCCGACTGGTATTTGGATCATGGTTTTGAAATAGATGTTATAAAGTTGTGAAACAATGGTTTAATAAATCAACAAGTTTCATACTTTAAATGTTTTTTATTTGACTTGTTTTTAGTTTTATTTCCATTCTAAAGAGTGGCGGTAATATTCTCAAATTATAAAGTCTTCTGCTACCTTAATCTCATTTAATTAACTATTTAGTGGCTAATTATGTGGAATTAATTTGGGGACATTACAGAACCCCTTCGGCCTTTTGTCTGTAAGAAATTTCTCTCTCTTCCCCAACAACAGTGGCCAGAAGAACCTTCAAGGTGTTGAATATAGCGCTCACTGATGTCAGAAAACATCTCTAAGATTAAGGAGCGAGCCAGACTTGCAGTATAAAGGGAAAAAACAGTGACTTTTTTCCCGGAATTGCTCTGAATCGAATTCCATCAGCTTTGATTTCCGTCAATGGAAATTGGGGATTATGGACCTTGCCTTTGGGAACATAAGGATTTGATTATGGAGGAGGATGTTTAAAAGTGGAGGAACCCATGATACCTAAATCATTTTTTTCCCTTGGATATTTTTCATAATCCAAACAAGAGGAAAAAAATTTCTTGTTGCATTGTTAGACAATTGTTCAACTGAGATTATACTTGCCACAGCAATTATCGTTAGTCAGGAATTTTAAATGTAATATATGATCTGTAAATACTTTACATTTTAATAATTTTTTTATGTTTTATTTAAAAACTCTTTATTGGATTCGAAGTGCATATATACATGCTTTAATATATCGAAAGCCGTTGGTCAAATTTATAAAGTTTGGTCCCAATCATTAAAAAAGGTCTAAACCATTGTCAACCAATTCAGTTTTTGAAACATGTCAATAGAATACGAAGGGCATAGCAACTAGCATTTCTTATAGCAAATATAACCTGTCAAATTATACCATGCCGAGGGAATGATAATGCATGCGAAGTTGCAAACATAGTGGTCAGGTCATGGCAATCGGCGCTCTCTCTCTCTATATATATCCACCCCCTACGCTGAGCATTAACATCCATTCCCGAGCCAATTAAATTTACTATTCATAAACATTAATGGAGTTACAACCCCAGAACGGTCGCGACCATCATGCTATTCCACTCCCAGTTGCTGAATGCTATTCTCTTATGCATGGTCAACTCTCTCTCTCTCTCTATCTATCTGTCCATATATATGTGCGTGTATGAATGTATATATCTTATCGTGCTTCTCATTGCTATACATTCACATTTCGTCATCACTGTTGACAAAGTCAGGTGAGTTAGAAGTCTTTTATTTTTCTTAAAATATGCTGACATGCATTCTCATGATTTATCGACCTCAATTATCACGAAATAAAAGTAGTATTAAGACGCAAGTGCACAATTATTTTCAAATTCACCATGTATAATGCGTTATATTACCATCCCCAGTATGACGCATTTTTGGAAAAAACAATCCCTCAGATGAAATACGGATGAAGCTATCAAGTTCATATGGTGATTATAAAAAGGATTTAAATGTATGTATGATTATTGTTAAATGTTTTTAATAAAGGAGATGATAAAGGTCTTATCACAATATACCAAAAAACAAGATTGTCTTGTATTGGACTAACTAAAGTAATATATTAATATTAACAGTTAATTATCAACTATTAGCTTGGATAAAATTCACACCTTAATAAAATTAATCCTATCAATAAAAAATTATGATACACATAATTTTATTATTATTAAAAATAATTGATAAAGGTCCTTTTATTCATTTTATGAATAGTATGAACCTTACATTTATCACTTTTTCATTTTATTTCTATTTTTTTTATTAAAGAGATGCATTTATTGTTAGGAGGTAATTATATATATATATATATATATATATATATATATATATATATATATATATATATTAATTCTATACTATTACTATTATTATTATTACTAGTTTGAACCCGTGCTATACACAGAATAATGTAGTACTCTTTAATAAGTTATGAACTAAAAAATTAAATATTTAATAACTACATTTATAAATGAGATTAATAATCGAAAATGCTACAATCATTATTGTAAAAAAATATGGTATGCTTCCACCCTTATCTAATTACACGTGACTTGAGTGTGGCAAAAAAATAAGTAAAAATAAGTTTCCTGAAATCATTTTCACACATAATAATGTGGAAAACTATAGCCACTCTTGTAAGAGTGGTAGTAACCTATTAAAATATATCCATGTATATTAAGAGTGGTGATTTACATCTTTTGAAAAATGATTATTTAGCATGGATACTAAGTGTGGCGGATAATGAGTGTGGCAGTTATTTTGAGATAATTGAAACACATAAAAAGAATTTTTTTCCGGATTGGACAATTTATGATAATCATATAAGTCAAATACTAAATATACAATCAAAAAGAATTTTTTTAAAAAATAATTGAAAATAATTTTTATAAAAATTAAACACATAAAGGAAATATTTTTATGCGAATTTTCGATTTCTCGCTCTTTTATAGCATAATGCCCAATATATTGAAAAAATCAAAATAAGAAATAAACCTCAAACTCTAATCTCATTTTCTCTCTTATTTTCTACTTAATCAATAAATTTCACATGTGCCCGCTTTATACCTTTTTTCTCTTAATGTTGTTTAAAGAAAAATAAAATAAAATAAAATAAAATAGAAAAAATTCACCTTAATGAACAGAACTCTAATTTGAATAACTAAGTATTTTTATTTCGGAGGCGGATCTATGTTGGGACAACCGCGGTCACCTAACCCCCTTCCTTTCGAGAGAAAAACATGGTGTAAAGAGTAAAAAAATTAATAATTTTAATTAACCCTATTTAATTTCAATAAGAATTTTATAACTTAACTGGTGACAACCTAAGTGTCTATATCAATGGTAGAAGTTGTTTCAAACGCAAAATGGTAATAGGAAAAAAAATGGCTCACTCAAGGGGTAATATGTCCATAAATGTAAATATGGCGAGTTAAGTTGTTTTCTTTGTATATAAGTGTGTGGTTAAAGACGGCTCTTACCGACTTATTTAGTGTATGGAATATTTGTCCACTCATACCCTTTCCACGCTTAACATAAGTATGGTAAAACTTCGTCACACTAATACTTGTGGCATGATGCAATTTACTCGCGGATGCATGTCGTATTTTTAAAATGATAGAATACACAAAATTAAAAAGTAAGTGGAAAGACAGAGAAACTCATAAACCAAACAAACCAAATTAGACAAAAAATTACATATTAAAAATTAAAAACATAAAATAAGTAGTTAAACTCATGTTTTAATCATAGCAGACCTTCTCCAATTGACCATCTCCTGCTAATTCAATCACTTTCAAAACTTAAAGGCACTAATTAAAAATTAGTTTGAAACTCGACACCATGTTCTTTAGTCACCTCAACCACATCTTTCTATCAAACTAATAAACCAAATAATGACGAAGCTATTGCTACATATTTGCAATACATATTTTATTTTTAGTAGAAAGGAAGAACAAATTTTCTCATCTAATGAAATATCCTATTCATCCACTCAAAAATATATAATTAAATATATATTGTTCACTTTGATAGTTATCTCATTATATTTCGAGTCGAGTCACAATTTGATGTCACAAAGGAAAAAAAAAAACGTAACTTGTGATTCTCAAATGTAAAATCAAATCAAACCAGAACTTCAAATAATATAGATTATACTTTACATCCCTTCTTTAAATCATAGAATATCCTTTAATTATTTTCTAAAATACTATTCTATAATTTATCTTAAATAAAATTACTCTTAATTACATCCCTTCTTTAAAATCATGCAATATACTTTATTTTTTTGAATTTTTAACGTCAATCTCTACATCATAACTATATTTTTTGAATTTGTATGTAATTATAAATAGGTTTTTACTAATAATTGACGTGAGAATGAATTAAATTGATTGATAATAGGATAAATATCTCAGTAATTTATATCAATTTTATTTTGAGTCCTAATATATTTTAATTTTTAGATTATTTTTCTATTTATTTTTGTTATTTTTAGTCAAATTGTTAGAAGTTGGATTAAATTAGTTTCTTTGGTTAATTTTATTTTTTTATATTATTATAGGGTTTAGTAAGAGTATTAATTTCTTAGTATTAATTTTCTTAGTTTTTATGATTAATTTAATTATTTTTTAGATTTATTTTCTAATTTAGGTTAAAGAAAATTTTTAATTTAATAAATTTATAAATTTAATTTTTGTATTTTGATTTTAGATTTTTAGCGTATATTTCGGTCCAAAAAATAGTTTTAATATTTGAGTTAATTTAATTATTTATTTTCATATATATTGTAGTGTAATTGATTATTTGTTTAACTTTCTATTTTAAATTATATTTTTGTTTTTCCTGTTTTAATTGTATTTAATTTTTCTGAAAAATTATAAAAAAGTATTTTTAGTTCTGTCCAGATTTTTAATTTAGTTCATTATATAATTTTCTGTAATTTTCATTTATTAATTTTCTGCTCAATTTGGTTTTTACTTTATGTTTTATATTTGTAAAAATTAATAAGGCTAATTATTTACTGTTTAATTTTTAGATTAAGATTAAATAATTTTTATAATATTATTTATTAATTTTTCAGCAAGGGGATCCAATATTACCTTGATAGAGTCTACTTTTAAAGGAAAACCTTTTTTTGTATTTTAATTTTAGATTTTTAACGTATATTTCGGTCCAAAAATAGTTTTAATATTCTAGTTAATTTAATTATTTATTTTCATATATATTGTAGTGTAATTGATTATTTGTTTAACTTTCTATTTTAAATTATATTTTTGTTTTTCCTGTTTTAATTGTATTTAATTTTTCTGAAAATTATAAAAAAGTATTTATGTTTTTAGTTTTGTCCAGATTTTTAATTTAGTTCATTATATAATTTTCTGTAATTTTCATTTATTAATTTTCTGCTCAATTTGGTTTTTCTTTTATGTTTTATATTTGTAAAAATTAATAAGGCTAATTATTTACTGTTTAATTTTTAGATTAAGATTAAATAATTTTTATAATATTATTTATTAATTTTTCAGCAAGGGGATCCAATATTACCTTGATAGAGTCTACTTTTAAAGGAAAACCTTTTTTTGTATTTTGATTTTAGGTTTTTAACGTATATTTCGGTCCAAAAATAGTTTTAATATTCTAGTTAATTTAATTATTTATTTTCATATATATTATAGTGTAATTGATTATTTGTTTAACTTTCTATTTTAGATTATGTTTTTATTTTTCTGTTTTAATTGTGTTTAATTTTTCTGAAAAATTATAAAAAAGTATTTATGTTTTTAGTTCTGTCCAGATTTTTATTTTGGTTCATTACATAATTTTTTGTAATTTTTATGTATTAATTTTCTTTTCAATTTGGTTTTTATTTTATGTTTTATATATTTAAAAATTAATAAGGCTAATTATTTACTGTTTAATTTTTAGATTAAGATTAAATAATTTTATAATATTATTTATTAATTTTTCAGCAAGGGGATCCAATATTACCTTGATAGAGTCTACTTTTAAAAGGAAAACTTTTTTACCTTTCGATAAATTTTATTTTTTATTTAATTATTTACATCAATGACTTATTTTTAATGAACAAATAATTTTTATGGTTGAGACTACACCATGCTCCTACAATCACTCTTGTTGTAGTATTTAGGCTATTTAAAAAATGACTATTATATATTGTATAGATTTGTTTCAATATATGAAGGAGAAAAAAATACTAATGAGACTGTATTATCTCACACACACACACACAAGAAAAATGAGGAGGAAAGTCTACTTATAAAAGGATTTTTTTATTTGGATAAATTATATTATTTATTTATTTAATTATTTACATCAACAACTCATATTTAATGGACAAATAATTTTTATGGTTAAAATTACCTAATCTCTTACAATCACTCCCGTTACAATATTTGACCAATTTAAAAATACTACTATTATATATTGCATAGATGATTATTATTATTATTATTATTATTATTATTATTATTATTATTATTATTATTATTATTATTTTATTATTATTTTTTATTTTTTATTTTGGTAAGGAGTAAAAGAGAGTCCATATATAAGTGAAAATCTTTTTTTCAAGAATAAATTATTTTTTTTATTGGACGAAACTCCTAAATTCACTCTTAGGCCGCCACATCATACTTTTGAAAATATTGCTATTATATAGTATAGATATTGTTATTATTATTATTATTATTATTATTATTATTATTATTATTATTATTATTATGATTATGATTATGATTATGATTATTATTATTATTATTATTATTATTATTATTATTATTATTATTATTACTATTACAAATACTATATATATTTTTCAGAAAATTAATAACTTTCAATGATATAAATATTATGTATTTTTAGAAAAATATATTATGTAAATTTAAATAGTAAATTAAGAACTTTACAAATGTATATTTAAAAGTTAGATTATAATAATTATTTTTGTTAGTTTAATTTCACTAATGCTTATTTTGAATACCCCATTTGGTGTATATTTCTTTTGTCAAGGTTAGATGCATTCAGAAAGAAAATTTCAAGTATACATATATTTATAAATTAATTATTAATAAATAATTATATTTAAATGTTTTCTCTTACAAAACAATTTAATATTTTTAAAAAATATTAATATTTTTATCATAGAAGAAAACTTTAATAGTTATTGGTACTTGAAGGATTTTTTGGCTAAATAATGCTTAAAGACTTTTGGCTATAAAATAATTTAATATTCTATTAATATATTTTATCATTTTTTTAAAGTAACATTGATTAGTCGGGATTGCTTCTAATACCATTACCAAGCTTCTATCTATACACTATATAATGCCAATTTTTTCAAATTTTGAAATGTCTGCAACCAGAGTGAATTAAGCGAGTTTCGTCCAATAAAAAAATAACTAATTTATCATTTAAAAAATAAGTTTCCACTCATCTATGGACTCTAATAATAATAATAATAATAATAATAATAATAATAATAATAATAATCTATACACTATATAATGCCAATCTTTTCAAATTTTGAAATGCTTGCAACCAGAGTGAATTAAGCAGTTTCGTCCAATAAAAAATAACTAATTTATCATTTAAAAAATAAGTTTCCACTCATCTATGGACTCTAATAATAATAATAATAATAATAATAATAATAATAATAATAATAATAATAATAATAATAATAATAATCTATATTATATATAATAGCAATCTTTTCAAAAAGATGAAATGGCGGCCTGAGAGTAAATTTAGGAGTTTCGTCCAATAAAAAATAATTATTTATCATTAAAAAATAGGTTTCCACTTATCTATGGATTCTTTTTTTATTCCATGTCATAATAATAATAATAATAATAATAATAATAATAATAATAATAATAATAATAATCTATACACTATATAATGTCAATCTTTTCAAAAAGATGACATGGCGGTATGAAGTGAATTTAAGAGTTTCGTCCAATAAAAAATAATAATTTATTATTGAAAAAAAAAGTTTCCACTCATATATGGACTCTTTTTTACTCCATGCCAAAATAATAATAATAATAATAATAATAATAATAATAATAATAATAATCTATACACTATATAATGCCAATCTTTTCAAATTTTGAAATGCTGCAACCAGAGTGAATTAAGGAGTTTCATCCAATAAAAAAATAAATAATTTATCATTTAAAAAAATAAGTTTCCACTCATTTATGGACTCTAATAATAATAATAATAATAATAATAATAATAATAATAATAATAATAATAATAATAATAATAACAATAATAATAATAATAATAATAATCATAATGATAATAATAATCATAATGATAATAATAATAATAATAATAATAATAATAATAATAATAATAATAATAATAATAATAACAATAACAATAATAATAACTATAATAGTAGTAATAATAATAATAATAATCTATACTATATATAATAGCAATCTTTTCAAAAAGATGATATGGCGGTCTATGAGTGAATTTAGGAGTTTCGTCCAATAAAAAATAATAATTTGTCATTGAAAAAAATACGTTTCCACTTATATATGGACTCTTTTTACTCCATGCCAAAATAATAATAATAATAATAATAATAATAATAATAATAATAATAATAATAATAATAATAATAATAATAATAATAATAATAATAATATAATATAATATAATATAATATTTCAGAAAAATTAAACAAAATTAAAAATAATAAAATAAAAACATAATCTTAAACAAAAATTTAAACAAATAATAAAATGAACTAAATAAATAAAAAAATAAATAATTAAATTACCAAAATATTAAACTATTTTCTGGACCTAACGACCTAAAATCTAAAATAAAAATAAAAAAACTAAATTTATAAATTTATTAAATTAAAAACATGCTTGAACCTAAATTAGTAAATAAGTTTGAAAAATTATCAAATTATTTATATTATAAAATAATCTAATCATAATATACAAATTAAATAATAATTAATCATCCTAATTAATTCATAAAAATATAAAACAGAAAATAAAAACAAAACTAAGTAGAAAATTAATAAATAACAAATATACAAAATTATATAACAAATTAAGTCAAAAATCTGAAAAAATATAAAAGTAACCTAAAATCCAAAAATATTTTTTTATAGTTTTCCAGAAAAATTAAACAGAATTAAAAATAATAAAATAAAAATATAATATTAAACATAAAGTAAAACAAATAATAAACTGCACTAAGTAAATAAGAAAATACATAATTAAATTACCAGAATATTAAAATTATTTTTGGACCTGAATATATCCTAACACCTAAAATCAAAATTAAAAAAAACTAAATTTAATACTAATAGATTAAAAAGACTCTAACTAAACCCTATAATAATATAAAAATAAAATTAACCGAAGAAGAATAATTTTATTCTAACTTCTAACAAACTGACTAAAAAATAACAAAAACGAAAAGAAAATTAATTTAAAAATTAAAATATATTAAAACATAAAATAAAATTAATATATATATTTATGTATTTATTTGTTTAGGGTGTGGTTTGTATATTAGCTCTCATTTATTTTTATGAATATTGATATGCAATATTATTTTGGGCCTGAAATATAATAATTTTGTCTAATATTATTAATTTTTCATTGTTGATGATGCTTTTTGACTTGGTGCCATAAAATTGTATTAGTTCAAAATATATTTATTATAAGATTTTTAAAATTAAAATCAATAGGAGAACATTATGAAAATAATATTTAAATATTTAATTATCTGAGGAAGTAATTTGGTTATTACATTCATCCTATGTAAGAATGATTTAATAAACCTTAAGAAATCATAAATTAATATAATAAAAATGTAACACCTATATATATACTTGATATTAATAATTAAAAATGCCTACAAGATAGAAAGTTATGATTCAAATATGTTGTGGAATAAAACGTAATGAATAAAAAGTTAGGAATTATATTGATTCGGATCGTAATCTGTGGACTTTAAGTTTTTAATTTGTGTTATGTTTAAAGGATTGCAAACTTAATATGCCAACTTCTATTAAGCCAATATGACTTCGAATAAATTCATTTGTCTCAAAATTTTTGCACAACATACAAATCATTTTTTTTTTTTGTTACAAATACAATTTATTTTAGTTTCTTCCTAACATGTATATCTATGACTTATTATTGATAAACATATTTAAATCATATATTTTACTATTGTAAGTTTTCTAAATTATTAAAAGAAGAGTATTTGCCATCAAACTTCCCGCCATCTTAAAATACAACTTCATGTTACTCTTATTGTGTTAATTAATTGAGAGAAAGAGTTGTATCTCGAGTGAAGAAATTGGTTGTTAATTGAGTAAAACATGTATTTATAAAACATCAATTGTATCAATATTTTTGCCCCATTGATTCACTACTAAAATCGCGATTAATTTTCAATATAAGTACAAAACATAATTGATTTTATTAACCTACACCGCCAATTGACCTATCATGTCATTTACTATGATACAAATTACCTATTATTGTTAAATATATTTGGATCACTTCTATTATATAATATTTTTCACTATTAATCTCAGTATAAGTAGTCATTATATGTTTAACTATCTTTGTGTGCACAAGTAGGTAAGAATGGATAAATCATTATATTCACCTTATAATTTTAAAAAATTAGATCTCATTATGGGTATATCTATACTTTTTAAGAGTTTGTGTAATATTTAAGTCAATGATGTTTTAGTAGGTTGGTTGCATATAAATATTTATCTAGGCGTCTATTAAGTTAAATTAGTATTAACTTTGTAGAGAGTTATGAGTTATAATAGTTTGATATTCTTTTATTGATTTGATGTACTTTGTGTTGTAATATTAATTCATGACATAATGATATTTATTGTCATCTATATGTTATATAACTCATTATCTACCAATCATATATTATTCCTTTTCCTACTAATATTTACCTTTTGATACCCAAACATATTGTCACACTATTTCTATAAATGTATAAGTTGGGATTATTTAAATTGTTTGATTCTTAAAGGGGCTTAGCTTCTTAATATTTCAAATCACGAGTATCATCTTAAAACCTTGATGATATTTTTTAATATATTTTTATTTATTATTTTAGATTATTTATTTATTCTTTTAAATTTTAGAATGATTGTAAGATGAATGTGTGTAGGGCTCTAATGATTTTTATGTGTTGGGTTCTAATAACTTTGATGAGTCACGAAAGCGTTTTTGCTATGAGCGGATAATATGTACAAGAATGTTGTTGAAAGTGAAATCATTCAATAAAATCAAATGATCGAGAAAAACAAACTCATAAGTAAAATATTGCTCCGTAATTTAATAATTTCTTAAGTTATGCATTATATAACATTGTTCCGTGCATAGCACGGGTCTAGACTAGTAATAATAATAATAATCATAATAATAACAATAATAATCATAATAATAATAATAATAATAATAATAATAATAATCATAATAATAACAATAATAATCATAATAATAATAATAATAATCATAATGATAATAATAATAATAATAATAATAATAATAATAATAAAAATAATAATAATAATAATAATAATAAAAAATAATAATAATAATAATAATAATAATAATAACAATAATAATAATAATAATAAAAATAATAATAATAATAATAATAATAAAAATAATAATAATAATAATAATAATAATAATCATAATAATAACAATAATAATCATAATAATAATAATAATAATCATAATGATAATAATAATAATAATAATAATAATAATAATAATAATAATAATAATAATCATAATGATAATAATAATAATAACAATAATAATAATAATAATAATAAAAATAATAATAATAATAATAAAAATAATAATAATAATAATAATAATAATAATAATAATAATAATAATAATAATAATAATAATAATAATAATAATAATAATAATGATAATAATCTATACTATATATAATAGCAATCTTTTCAAAAAGATGACATGGAGGTCTGAGAATAAATTTAGGAGTTTCGTCCAATTAAAAAATAATAATTTATCATTGAAAAAAAATAGGTTTCCATTCATATATGGACTCTTTTTGACCCCATAACAAAATAATAATAATAATAATAATAATAATAATAATAATAATAATAATAATAATAATAATATATAATTTTTTAGAAAAATTAAACAAAATTAAAAATAAAAAATAAAAAAATAATCTTAAACAAAAAGTTAAACAAATAATAAAATGCACCAAATAAATATGAAAATAAATAATTAAATTATCAAAATATTAAAACTATTTTCTGGACCCAATATGCTAAAAACCTAAAATAAAAATAAAAAATTAAATTTATAAATTTATTAAATTAAAAATATGCTTTAACCTAAATTAGTAAATAATTCTAAAAATTTATCAAATTAGTTATATATTATAAAATTATCTAATCTTAATATAAAAATTAAATAATAATTAATCATCCATTAATTCATAAAAATATAAAACACAAAACAAAAACAAAGCTAAGTAGAACATTAATAGATAACAAATATACAAAACTATATAATAAATTAAATCAAAAATCTAAAAAAATATAAAAGTAACCTAAAACCCAAAAATATTTTTTTACAGTTTTCTAGAAAAATTAAGTAGAATTAAAAATAATAAAATAAAAATATAATCTTAAATAGAAAGTAAAACAAATAATAAAACTGTACTAAATAAATGAGAAAATAAATAATTAAATTACCAGAATATTAAAATTATTTTTTGGACCTGAATATATCCTAAACACCTAAAATCAAAATGAAAAAACTAAATTTATAAATTTATTAAATTAAAGACCCGCTTTAACCTAAATTAGAAAAAAATCTAAAAAATTATCAAATCAGTTATAAAAACTAAGAAAATTAATACTGACACATTAAGACTCTAACTAAACCCTATAAAAATATAAAAATAAAATTAACTGAAGAAGACTAATTTTATTCTAACTTCTAACAAACTGACTAGAAAATAACAAAAACAAATAGAAAAGTAATATGAAAATTAAAATATATTAAGACATAAAATAAAATTAATATATATAGTTATGTATTTATTTATTTAGGGTTTAGATTGTATATTAACTCTCATTTATTTTTATTTATATTGGTATGCAATATTATTTTCAGCCCGAAATATAATAATTTTGTCTAACATTATTAATTTTTCATTGTTGATGGTGTTTTTTGACTTAGTGCCATAAAATTATATTAGTTCAAAATATATTTATAATAAGAATTTTTAAAATTAAAATCAACAAGAATATGTTATAAAAATAATATTTATTTCATTGTTGATGGTGTTTTTTGACTTGGTGCCATAAAATTGTATTAGTTCAAAACATATTTATTATAAGAATTTTTAAAATTAAAATGAACAGGAATATGTTATAAAAATAATATTTAAATATTTAACTATCCGAGGAAGCAATTTGGTTATTACATTCATCCTATGTATAAAATGATTTAATAAACTTTAAGAAATCATAAATTAATATAATAAAAATATAACAACTACATATATACTTGATATTAATAATTAAAAATACCTACAAGATAGAAAGTTATGATTCAAATATGTTGTAAAATAAAACGTAATGACTAAAAAGTTAGAAATTATATTGCTTCAGTTCGTAATTTGTGAACTTTAAGTTCGTAACTTGTGTTATGTTTAAAGGATTGCAAATTTAATATGCCAACTTCTATTAAGCCCATAAGACTTCGAATAAATTCATTTGTCTCAAAAGTTTTGCACAACATAGAGATCATTTTTTTTTTTGTTACAAATACGGTTTATTTTAGTTTCTTCCTAACATGTCTATCTCGTGACTTATTATTGACAAACATATTTAAATCATGTCTTTTACTATTGTAAGTTTTCTAAATCATTAAAAGATGAGGATTTGCCATCGAACATCCCCACTATCGTGAAATAGAATTTCATGTTACTCTTATTATGTTAATTAATTGAGAGGAAGAGTTGTGTATAGAGGGGAGCAATTGGTTGTTAATAGAGTAAAACATAGATTTATAAAATCGCAATTGTATCAATATTTTTGGCCCATAGATTCACTACTAAAATCGCGATCAATTTTCAATATAAGTACGAAACACGGATGATTTTATTACCCTACGCCGCGAATTGACTTATCATGTCATTTATTATGATACAAATTACCTATTATTGTTAAATATATTTGGATCACTTCTATCATTATAATATTTTTCACTATTAATCTCAATATAAGTAGTTATTATATGTTTAATTATCTTTGTGTGCGGAGGTATGTAAGAATGGATAAATCATAATATTCACCTTATAATTTTTAAAAAATGAGATCCCATTATGGGTATATGTATACTTTTTAAGAGTTCGTGTAATATTTAAGCCAATGATGTTTTAGTAAGTTGGTTGCATATAAATATTTATTTAGGCGTCAATTAAGTTAAATTAGTAGTGACTTTGTAGAGGGTTATGAGTTATAAAAGTTTGATATTCTTTTATTGATTCGATGTACTTTGTGTTTTAATATTAATTTGTGACATAATGATATTTATTGTCATCTATAGGTCATCTAACTCAATATTTACCAATTATATATTATTCATTTTCCTACTAATATTTACCTTTTGATACCAAACATATTGTCACATTATTTGTATAACTCGTATGAGTTAGGATTATTTAAATTATTTGACTCTTAGAGGGGTCTAGCTTCTTAATATTCCAAATCACGAGTGTAATCTTAAAACCTTGATGATATTTTTTAACATTCTTTTTTATTTATTATTTTAGATCATTTATTTATTCTTTTGAAATTTAGAATTATTGGAATATGAATATATGTTGGGCTCTAATGATTTTTATGTGTTGGGTTCTAATAACTTTGATGAATCACGTTCTCTATACGGGGATAACATGTAAAAGAATGTTGTTGAAAGTAAAACCATTCAATAAAATCAAATGATCGAGGAAAAAAACTTACAAGTACAAAATCGCTCCGTAATTTAACAATTTCTTAAGTTATGCATTGTACAAAATTACTCCGTGCATAGCACGTGTCTAGACTAGTAATAAATAAAATCAATGAATCATTTAGTTCAAAAAATAATGATAAATTTTAATTTAATTATCTAAATAACATATGGAGTATGTAGTAAATTATTTAATTGCTTAAAGAGAATACAAACCACCTTTATTTATCATATATTGTAATATTATACAGTAGAATTTAAACAACTTTCTATTCTCATGCAATGATCCAGCCAAAAACTTACACAATTTTTCTAGCCCTAATTTTTATTTATTAATTATTCATTTTATCTATTTCTTTAACCCTATTATTTCTTTTGTTGAGAATTGATAGTTAAAAATATTGACTTGAGTTATGATTTTCTGAAATAAAATTTTTTTATAGAAATCTAAAATAAAATAATCTACTACGTATTAATTAAAATTATTCACTCAATTAGTTGTTGATTTTTTAGATAGCATATAAATACTCTTATTTTTAATATACCAATGAATTATGTAATCAATTTTGAATAAAATAATATCCAAAAATTCTTTATCCACTAAATTTTTAACTCTAAATTTTATGAGGTTATTATAACCGCAACTGTTTCTATAATTTTTTCATTTGTTTTCTTTAGGAACTTTTATAGATATTTAAAATGAATGGTTGACTAATATTTATTGATTTTTTTATTTTCTTAGTTTTAAAATTGAATAATTGACATTGTACTTAATTTCTTAATTGAAGAATTTCATATCACCTCACTCGAACGGTTAGTTTGACTTGATTATAAAATAGAAAGGTTTCTTTGTATGCGCAACAATTAGATTGGATGAGGATGTATTTCTTTAAGTCTTAGTGAATTGACTTCACATCTCAAAAAAAAAAATAATAGAAAAGCTCATTACAATTAGCAATTTGCTCGGCTTGAATGTCATTCCAAATTGTAGCCTTATTGTATGTATACTTCATGTCCATTTAGGAAAAAGAGTAAAATAAAGTACCTTTTTTCTCTCTCTGTCTAATTTATAAATTACTATGAAATTCTATATTATTAAAATAAATTTAAAAAATATTTCTATTTTGTTAATATAATTGCATTTTTGTGAAAATTATCCTTTTATTTTTTTGGCCCTTTTGACAATTCATTTCAGTCTTTCTCATCAAATTTATTATGTTAATTCCTTTTTCTAGATAAATTGGATTTTAGATATGTGAATTATGTACAGTTTGCGCATAAGTCCATGTGTTAATAAGAACATAAAATTAGACGATGTTTACACTCTAAGGTAGTAAGTTATGTACAAGATATTAATGATCCAAAATTTTGATTTTCTTACAATAAATGAAAATTTTTTATTTTCATTGATGAATTTTAAAGTTTTGATGTAAAAATGAATTCTTCACCTATTTTCCTTCATTTTCAAGGTGAATAATCTTTAGAAAATTTTTAAATACATACTTTCTAAAATATTTTTTACAAGTAAACACTATCACTTTTAAAAATATTATTATTTCATAATGCATATAAATCCGACTATCTCTTGAGAATTATTGCTTCTATGTATACACGTACAATTATTTTTTAAATCCGACTAAAAAGGTATCATGAGCTTCTACACGATAATATAAGAGACATCATTTTGAAATATGAAGCAATATACGTCTTCCCTTTCTGTACCTATAGTCATGCTGGCTATTATGATCATGCTGGGTTACTGAAGTTATTGGCTTTTCACGCCGATGAATATCAGACCAACGCAGAGAAGAATATCTGGATTATGGAGTGCGGCTATACAAAGCTGCCCTTAAGGGGGATTGGCGAGCTGCGAGAAAAATCTTTGCGGATTATCCAGAATGCCGCCTTACAGAAAGGATCACAAGACAGGGGGATACAATCCTGCACATCGCAGCAGTGGCAAGGCGCACTGATTTTGTGAAGCAGCTAGTGAGGTTTATGCAGTCTCGAGGCTCTATAGCCGATGATGTGGCTATGACAAATGACATCGGAAATACAGCTCTTTGCCTTGCCGCGGCCTCTGGCAATGTTTCCATCGCCAAAATTATGGTGGGGGCATACGACCAATTACCGTTGATCCGAGGAAGTGAAGGCATGACGCCACTATGTATGGCTGCCTTGTTTGGCCATAGGGAGATGGTTAATTATCTCTTACCCCTCACCCGCGATGACTTGTTAGAACATGAATGGAAAGCTCTTTTCTTTGATACCATAAAGACGGATCTGTATGGTACGTACGTAAACCAATACTATATGTTCGTTTATTATATTATATTTGGCTCGCAATCGATTGACAATGATTTGACTAAGGAAACAAAAATTGTTCACAATGAGATAGAACATTCATATATTTTAGTAATTTTGTGACACTTAAAAATATATCGGCTCATATATAGTACTCTATCCCTTCTCATCATTTTCACATACGTAAATATGAGTTAAAACCTACTTAAGGGAGTGTGGAAGGCTTGAAACTGAGTTTAGGTGACATATGCACATTAGGATTTCATTCTCCCACTCGAGTTTTGAATCATAGGGCTCTAACTGTGGAGCGTAGCCTGGAGGAGTGGCTCTTCGCCTGATATATTTTATAAGATGAGTTGCAATTATTTAGTGCAATAATGATTAACACAAAAATATATGCATTTACATCATATACATTGACTGAATATTAAAATATACTCCATCTATTTCAAAATACATGTCACTTTAACTAATTTTTCTCGTTTTATAATACTTGTCACTTTATAATTTTAATAACATATTAATTACTAGTTTACCAATTTTGTCCTTCTTAATTGCTTTGTTTTTCTTCTTTTTTCATTAATTTTTTTCATTTTTAATGAAATATAGGAACAACTTGGTCTTTTAACACAAAATTTGTCATGAATTTTGTGTTTCTTTGGTATTTCCTTATAACCTTAAAACAACATGTATTTTGAAATGGAGAGAGTAGGTAATTTGACATAAGATACATAATATTTTCTAAGTAGTAGGTTACATAGGTGAAAGGAATTGGAAACACTTCGCAGTAAGATTCCTATTGCGTACGTATATATTATAGTCGTGATCTATTATTGATTACATGTCCCTTTAAGATAGTTTTTTTGGTGTCAATTAAATGATTTTACTCACTTTAAATTTATTGATCACGTTGTGTTATGAATTATTGTTTATGCGATTATGCCACATTAGCAAACTTTCATTAGCAAATTTGAAAGTTTAAAAAAGTATTTATCACAAAAGTTGAACAAGATGTATTACGAAAATATGAAAATTATAAAAAGTAATTTTAAAACTCCATGGTATATCATATGATTATGCCAAGGGGGTGAGCATAGCTTATGATATCTTGGAACCAAACCAGAACCAGTCAAATGGATAAGATTTCGGAAACAAAACAGGTCAAACGAGTTTCAGGTAAGATTTTTGAAATTTAAGAACTTGTCAAACAGGTTCCGATTCCAAAATCAAACCCCGGAATCGGAACCTGGAATGGTTAAGATAGGTAATTTTTCTAGGATTTTTAGTTTTCAGTTTGTGAATATGAGGTAATGTAATTTTAGATTTTATTAGTTTGTGGTTCTTGATATTTACTCTTTAAATGCAAAGAGAAGTAGAAATTGTTGTTTTGCTTCTTATTTCCTTTTACCTATGATGTTTAAGCTCACTTCTAACTCTTCCCGTGACAAATTGATTTGCTATTTATTAATGCTTGAAAAGTAATTAATCAAAGAATATATAATTTTAAGGCCTTATAGGAAAAATAATGATATGGAAAGGGTACTCGAAATCGGAATCGGACCATGAGGTTCGGATTCGGGTTTAGGTTCCTAAAATTTAGGCATCGGTCAAACGAGTTCCGACTCGGGTTTTTAAAATTCAAGAACCGATTAAATAAGATAAAATTCAAATATTCAATTTTGAGATATGGTATCCGAAACCGCTCAACCTTAATCATGCCTCTTAGTATAATACCTTCGTTTTTTGGAAACGAAATCAAAGTTGTCTTATTATATTATTTACTATACGGAAATATCAAAATTGTAATAATCACGTGCGTATCCTTCTAATTACATATATCGTCGTTCTACTTTGTATATGCTTGTCAACTCTCTTGTTCTATGCGTAAAATTGTAGATATAGCTCTTGAAATACTAGAAGATAATCCACAATTGGCTACTGCACGCGACGAGCAAGAGGAGACGCCGCTGCATGTTTTGGCTAATTCTCAAATGCCACGTGGACAACAGCTGGGTATCTGGGGAAAATTTTGTTGTCTAGGTAAACCCTTTTTCATTAGTTTTTATTATGCAGAAAGTTATAACAGTGATTTTCGTGCAAGATAACTACAATCACATTAATTTGGATGAATTTGTACCATATATGTGTATTGACTAAATTACCACCATTCATTCTTTCTTTTTTAATTGAATTAAAAGAATAAAGTTTAAATATCAAACAAATATTTATAAAATCTAACAAAAAAACTAAATAAGGATGTATTTGATACTACCTACCTAATTTAATTAATCACCCAAAAACTAAAATAAAAGAAAGTAAATTAAATTAAAAAAATCAAGACAGACCCAGCCCTCCACAAGAAATCATCGGCCAAGGACCATAGTTTAGTCTCCATTAACGCCGGCCAATAGTCTAACTTTTCCAGCCACTATCCGGTGACTAATTACAGTTGACCATGACCACCATCTTCATCTGTATCTATCGTCCCTTCTTTCTCCCATGCCCGACATACTCTCCGACTGGATTTTCGTGGGTAATGCTCGACATATTTTCCAGTGTTTCCATTGAGGCGTCTTGTTCATGACAACCACCTATCTCCCTCTTTTTTATTCACCATCCAGCAACGAAACCCCTATTTTTGACAATAATAACATCATCGGTTCTCTGAATGTACTTAGGGGATTTGAGGGGGAGGGGTTGGCCGGAATTAATGAAGGTTTGAGGATTTTTGCCAACATGAATGGTGAGGTTGGGGATTTGGATGGACCATGGGAAAGAAGAAGGAAGGAATTGTATATTCAATTTATTTTTCCTTTTTATTTGACCAAAACAATCTATATTCTATTTAAAAAACTTTTAAGTAGTTGATTTATCAAGGACAACCAAACAAGTCTTGTATAATTCATTTTTATAATCACTTTTTAATTCTTTAAATATATTTTTTAATTATTTAAAAATTAAAAAATAAACAGAATAAGATTTATATATGACACTTGACGGTTCATATTTCTCTCTTTGTAGTGGTTGTCATATGATGACAATCACTATAACTACCTCCTTTTGTTATTCTTTAAACTAATTTCACTTTTTTAAAATACATACGGTTTTAACATTATTAAGAAATATGAAGGTAATATAAAATTTAAAAAATTTATATTAAAAAATTAAGTTGCCCCAAGATTTGATTGGAAATAAAAAAATATACAAAAATAGAGAGAAACAAAGCAATTAATAAGAATAAAATTGATAAATTATCATTAATACTTTATTGAAATTGTAAGGTTACACATATTTTAAAACAAAAAAGTTAGTCAAATTAACATATATTTTAAAACGAAGGAAGTAGTCATTATCATAATTGATTCGGTATGCGTGAGTAGAAAGGTTACTTTGTGACCCAAATGATCCACAAGGCTGGCCTTAGCTTGTTAAATTTTAGTTTTGATTCTCTATAATGAATTAACCACTTTTAAATGGATCGAATAAATTTTTGAGAACATTAAGAACTTCACTCATAAATACACTACATCTATTACCTTTCTATATTCCATGCTGGTCAACTAGAGACAACCTTTTCAACACAATATATTATTGTTAGCTAATCACCGCAAGCATAATGACAAGCTAAGAGAAAATATTTCTTTGACTCAATCTCCTCTCAAAACACAAAATATACTATTCATTATAATTCAATGGTTTAAAAAGTGTCGTCTTTTAGGGATGGAATGCAGTTGTCACCAACGTTTCGTTTGAATAAAGTTTATTAGTAGCAAACAAGTAATACTGAAACTATAACAATCTCACTACAAATAAACTACCAAAATAGCAAACAAGTAATTCTAAAACTAACAATCACACTACAAATAAATACATCTAAGGGTGATCAAAGCCCATATGGCTCATAACAAACCAAACTTGATCATCAGAATGATAACCCAATCCACAACTATCTAGAAATTTATAAAAATTCTAAATAGCCACAACTAAGGAAGTAATGAAAAGAAAGGGATTAGAGAAAAATTATCTACATAAAGCACTTCAAATACCACTTTCCTTCTCAACTTCAAGCAAAACTTCAAGCAAAATTTTCCATCTAAAGGCACTACTTTTATGGGACTAAACATTGAAAAACTAAAGAGAAAGGGAAAGAGAGAGAAATTGATGACATTATTGCAACCAAAGTGGTGTTTGAGATTGCAAAAGTAAAGAAAAGACCTCAACTTTATCAAATGTGAGCCTTTATTCATTTTTACCCTCTCTCGCCTAAAGGAGTGGGTTTTAGGTTGGATTTTGAAGAAATCAAAACATAGCATCAATAGAAATGGGTAAAAATAACATCAAACTCTATAAAATTGACTAAGGAATTCAAGAAAAACAAAAAAAACTTGCATTAATTGAAATTGGGGTAACAAGAGAACTTAGAGAGAAAACGATTATAACAAAAACCCTTAAAAAGCCTAAAAATAACGAACTCCCTTTTCAGGGGAGTGAAAAACGTATTTATACAATCCATAATCTAACTTGGTATGGTCATGACCGTGCCACCCTACTTGTTTAAAGTTTTAAAAATAAAACTCTAACATGAGAGTGCCAAATTCTTGCATGGGAGTGCCATGTTCTACTCGGGCTTCTCTATTCCTCTTTTGTTTCTCGCTTCCTCGAGCCCGAACCACACCTTCATTTGGCTCCTTAAATCTCTAGTGGCATCCGAGTTTTCGCTCCTTTAATTGATTACATAATAAAATAAAATAAAACGTATAAAAATTCTATGATAAAATTTATTAGGAACTAAAATCGAATGTTAAAAGTACCAAAATTGTGTTGATACAAGCCCGTGGACCTTTCAATAACTCTCTTTTAGTCACTAACCGGAATGGGACCGTTTCATATTTCTTTATTCTCACTAATATTTCTCCCTTGCCTTATTTACTTAAGACTAGAAAGGGTCATATCTAAAAACGCAATCAAAATTTTAATTAATTAATTTAGTTGATGGTTCCAAGAAAAATATTATGACATGCTCTAATAAGCGGAACAAATCAAAAGCATACTTACATGATGCCTGTGATTATACTCAGTCAATTTCAAAATACATGTCGTTTCAAGGTTATGTGGGAATATCAAGGAAACACAAAATTTATGAAAAATTTTATATTAAATAACCAAATTGCCCCTATATTTCATTGGAAATTGAAAAAAGAAGAGAAACAAGGTAATTAATAAGAATAAAATTGATAAATTAGTAATTAATATGTTATTGGAATTGTAAAGTGACAAATATTGTAAAACGAAAAAGTTAGTTAAAATGATATGTATTTTGAAATGGAGGGAATAGTTTATATAGAACAAATCAAACTGTTAGTCACTCACTTCATTTCTCAATATATGTCCCTTTATTAACTTTTTTTATTTCACAATATCTGTGACTTTGTAATTTTAATAATAGATTAATCACTAGTTTACCAATTTTGTCTTTATTAATTGTTTTTTCCTCTCATTTTTTTATTAACTTTCTTCATTTTCAATAACCTTAGGAAAATTTGATCTTACAATATAAATTTTGTCATGCACAGCCTAACAAACAGAGAGAGTACACTACACACATGCATCATATAATTATGTTGTAATGTAACTAACAGTTTGATTTCAATCTTGGAGTTCAGTTAATGCATGTGGAAGCTTGGAAGAAAACTCTCTGCATCCTAAAGCACTTAAACTGGTAGAGAAAATATGGAGGAAAGTGTTAAGGGAACCACAGTGTGAAATATCACGCCTGATGGGACATCCTTGGCCAGTACTATTCAAGGCGGTAGAACTGGGGAATGTTGAGTTTGTAACTACGCTAATTCGCTTTTATCCTGATGTAATCTGGAAATTGGACAACGCTCAACGTCAACGGAGTATATTTCATGTGGCTGTCGAGTTTCGCCAAAAGAGAATTTTCAGGCTAATATATGAGATAGGTGCCATTAAGGATTTGCTAGCAAGCTATGTGGATGAGACTAATGGAAATAACATGCTTCACTTATCTGCTATATTGCCATCCTCCGATAGACTTAACTGCTCTTCCGGGCCAGCTCTCCAAATGCAACGAGAGATGTGGTGGTTTAAGGTATATACTGTGCTTAATGCCCCAACCCCAAAAGGAAACAAAAAATATTTTAAGAAGCGAACGAAACATTGCAATTTTGGTTAAAATAAGGATAGAAATAACTTGATTTTTATTGTGAAAATTTGTAACTAAGACAGGGAGGACCGACCTAATTGGTGGATGTTTTGCCTACATTTTAAAAGTAATTTTGAAATCTAATTTTTAAGTCAAATATTAATTTTTAAAAAATTAAAATTGTTTTTCAAAAGTGATTTAAAAAAACAAAACGTCCCGAAATTTCTAAAAAACTCTCTAACTACCACCCACAGCTCCATTCTCCCTCTCTCATTTCTTTCTATTTTTGTTAATCTTTTCTCTCTCCTCTCTCTTTCTCTCTCTCTCTTTTTGTGTATCTGTTATTTTGTTTTATCTTTATCTTCTTTTTAAAAAAAACACTTATATAAAATTTAGACCAAATATTTCAATTTTTCTCCAAAAATAATTTTAAAAAAACACTTTTAAGAAACAAAAAACAATCTTTTTAAAACTACGCCAAACATACTAATTTCAAATACTTCTCCTTTTTGGTTGAGTCAAAGCCATGACTATAACCTGTCATGTTTAATTTGCAGAAAAATTATACTTACAACAACAAAATGCAAATAAACACATTGTGATTGATTTATTTAAATTTTTATTTTTAAAGTCTCCCTATTTTTATGGTGATATTTTCTCTGATTACATCATGTTATGTAAATATCATTTGGATATCTAATTATAAATGTATTTTTGGATGGAAATATATAAACGTTGGGGTATTGGCCAAAAATAATATGACATTTTTTTAGTCATGAATAGTACGAAATTTAACGCTATTAATCATTTCACGAGCATTGCCGAGTTTGGGGGTTGGGACTCGTCCGGGAGTTAACATGTAAGGCGGAGCCAAAATTTTGACCTTTGTATTTTTTTAGATTTAATGGGAACATAAACAAACTTTTTCTTTTTCAGTTATATGGAAGCTTGCTTATATGACAATTAAACCTTAAAAATACAAGGTCAAAATTTTAACTCCACCAGTACACGTTAACTCTCGGACAAGTTCCATCCATTAAACTCGATTGTATTATAAAATCGTTAAATATTGCTAAAGTTCTTAATGTTCATAGCCAAGAAAAAAAAATCATATTTGTTTTTACCAATACCCCAAAGCTTATATTATTCCAATCTAAAAATCCTATTTATAATGATTTTTATTTTTTGGGTAGGTTTAGGGTAGGTGAGAATCTTATATTGTCGAGCTCATTCATGAAGCCACGAAGGCACCACCAAAATCTTATTAAGTCGGGTCATATGGAGTTGAGTTTGGCCATTTAATTTTCCAACCATCCCCCAGTTCAATGCACCTTGAGTTATATCTTCTGTTATTTTCCTCAATGTTAGTTAAACCACTGGATAAAACCTTGGTAAGGACGGTTGGGTCAGTTTCTTTGTACTTAACTCATCGGGGGAGCAATCATATTGTCATTTTGTTACCATTATGTAGAAATATCAGTTTTAATTCACAATGGTCTTTTCCGCTTTTGTCTGGATCTTTCTTTTTTCCGAAAAAAAGGGAAGGAGATGGATTTTCTTCGGTGAATTCCTTTTCTTCCTATTTAATCTTCTTTGTTTTGGAAGTTTTTCTATTTCAACATTTGTTTCTTCCTCACTTTCTGTCATTTCTGAGGTTTTTTTTTAATTCTTTAGTAAAAATAGGTGACTGCATTCTGCCTTAATAATAGGTACAAGTAATAAATAAGAGAATACTAAAGATTCTTGTATAAAGATGAAAAACTAAGGGTTTATGGAGTTCATAAATAATGACAAGCAGGTAATTGAAGATCTGGTGCAACCACAACTAGCTATAGCTAAAAATAACAATCACCAAACCCCGCGAGCTTTATTCACGGAGCAGCATAGAGATCTAAGGAAAGAAGGAGAAGAATGGATGAGGAAAACAGCTAGCTCTTGCAGTGTTGTTGCAACCTTGATTGCATCTGTTATGTTTGCTGCGGCATTAAAAATGCCAGGGAGCGGCCAAGGGGCATCTGATGAATACCCTCTAGCTAGAGGCTGGCAGTATTGGATGTTTGCGCTATCGGATTCCATGTCTTTGTTATCTGGAACAGCTTCAATCTTGATGTTCCTATCAATATTGACTTCAAGGTATGCAGAAGATGATTTTTTACGGTCGTTGCCTCTTAAGTTGATGATAGGTCTTACATTGCTTTTTGTCTCGATCGCTACGATGATGGTTGCCTTCACCGCAACGTTTAAAGTCATTTTTAAGCATGGATTACTTTGGGTTGGAATTGCCATTCTAGCCTGTTTTCCAATCTTCCTCTTTGCCCTACAAGAATTTCCTCTTTTAATGGAGGTATACCGTTCGACTATTGGTTGCAACATTTGTTTCAAGCGCCGACACCGACTTTTTTGATCAACTTTAAAGCCAAAAGCAATATAATAAACGGAGCATATTTTTTAACTGCATATCCATCTGGATGAGTTCATTACAGAGGAGATTTTGATAGAAATGAAAAGTGTACAACGTTACTTTTCCTTTGAAACTTAATATTTTTAAATGTGACGTTTAGTTGTACGTATTACCACCACAATGTAATATTATATTTATTAGTTTGGTTGATTATATTAATCGCCCCTTTCAACTAACCTTTTTATAGGTAAAATGTTAGCACATATGTATTTCATACTCATGGCAAACATATATAAAAATAATCAGGGTATACCCGCCTGATATACAACCAGCTCTTTATCTACTTATCCAACACCTCTCATCCTTTTCATAACACTCTATGCTGAAGGCAAAGGCATCTCTACTATGTTATGTGAATATCCTCTAGTTCTTTCTTGCCTACAGAAATATACGATCAATATGGCAGCCTTATAACTATTTTTGCTTGCCTTTTAGTGCCCTTATATTCTAATAAGAACCTTTTCCATTCTCCCCATGATGTGTCTTGAGTTTGTATTTGTAGGAGCTGTAATAGAGTTTGTGTATATACTATAACTACAATAAGAGAATGAATAGTTGTGTGATTCAGCATCACTATAACAAAGAACACGGTGATGTTCATATTGTATGTCAAATCTTTGCAATTCGTCCCTGTTAGTAGTCTTGGTGCATAACCAACCATGATATAAAGGTGCAATTAGGATTCTATTCTTATGCCAAATCAGTGACTGATTCGCCTTTGCATTTAATCCATTGATAACCTAAAGTAGTGTTGTAATGTCCATCAACTGTAATATTCCATAGCCCATTGCTCAAGCTAAAACCATGTTTCATAAAGTCATTAACTAGCAACAATTTCCTGGAGTACCTACTATCCTTAGCTGAGCTTCTGCATTGCCATATATACTTCATCTCTTTATGTACTAATGGTTTATCCATTTAATCCATAGACTGTCAAATGTATTATCTCCCAAAACATATTATGGAAATATCTACTCCAAGAAAAATAGAAAATTTAGAAACTTATTAATTTTTATTTAGGAACAATTTATCTTCTAGTTATTTGTTTATTATCTTTGTTAGCAACTATTATCTCGTGGATTCTACTATTTTTTAGTTTCCTTATTGTTTTAAGGCATTTCGCTATTTGAACTATGCATTATGCTTTAGAAAGATAGACTTGAATAATAATTGAATTAAATTTTTGAGTTTCTTGTGAGTTTTTATCGGTGTAGGAAATTGCTCTCAACACATCCTACATTAAATCTAATATCTCGGGCAAATAGGTCCTTAGTAAATAATACCGCACAGCCCGAGTGTCACGGAACGCTCTAGAAGAACCCGGAATCTTCTAGAGTTCTCTCCTTGGTTCCACCAAGGACTCCCAAGTTCCAGAATATTCTACACTAATGTAGAGATGTAGACACTTGTATAGAGGATTCTAGATGTGTAATCCTAACCGTTGGATCAATTAGATCTCCACCGTCCATTGAAGAGGTGGCCATGTATAAATACCCCCATGGGGTCCTCATTTGTAATCATCCAAGAGTTCAATACACAAAGCATTCTCCCAAACTCTCTCTCTCTCTAAGTGTCCTTGCTTACTAAGCTTTCTCTCTCTAGCTTAAGTTAAGCATCGTTAAGGCTTACTAGCAAGCTTATAAAAGGGTCTCGAGTATAGTTTGCTAGCGCCGCATGGGTACTAAGTCCGAGTGAATTATCGTCCCGTGACAGTTGGTATCGAGCCAAAGTTTGGGCAAGAATGTCGAGCATCACTGAAGGAGGCCAACAACCACAAGGAGGCAAGAAGGGCGGGAGAAGTCCCGAGAGGCTGTTGCCGCTCTCGAGAAAGGGTGGCCCAACTGCACGATCTCTTTGTCGGCTTAAGGGAAGAAGTCGACACCTTGACTCAGCAAGTCGGGGAGCTCCGGTCTAGGGAAGATGACTCGGAGCTCAAGGAAGAGATGCGGTTGGCCTTGAATGCGGTAGTGACGGACTTCACCAAGGAGGTGGCCGCCCTTAAAGCCACGAGTGGAGGCCAAAGATAACGAACTCAAGGCCGCTCTCAATGGTCAACAAGAGCTTCGGGCCGCTCTCCACGACCAAAGGGAGCAAATAGAGGAATTAAAGGCACAAATGAAGTTGTGCACGGCCGCGATGGCCAACAGTGGGTCGGCTCAGGGAGCGGCTGCCCCGAGATTAGCGCATCTAAGCCTCCGGACTACAAGGGAGCCAGGAGTGCGAAGGAAATCGATAACTTCCTATGGGGACTTGAGGCTTACTTTAAAGCCTCGGGCATTGAGGAGACGACCTCAAGGTGAGTAACGCTTCCCTCTTCCTTAAAGATACCGCTCTAGTCTGGTGGCGACGTCGGTGCGACGACGTCAATAGAGGATCTGACCCGTTACCACATGGGAGGCATTCAAGGAGGAACTCAAGAAGCGGTTCTATCCCACGGATGCCCAGCGGGAAGCACGGGTCAAACTTCGACACCTCCAACATAAGGAGGGTCACATTCGAGAATATGTGAAGGAATTCCAAGAATTACGCTTGGAAATTCCCTCCATGGGAGACCAAGACGCTTTATGCTTCTTCCTCGATGGCCTATGTGGATGGGCCGGGATGGAGTTAGAAAGGCGAGGAGTACAAGACCTCGCCTCCGCGATCGCTGCCGCCGAGTCGCTCTACGAATTCAAGTCCTCAAAAGGACAAACCAAGAAGGTGGAACATAGCAAAAGTGGGGGAGACCGTGACAAGTCTCCTAAGAAGGGAAGCCGACCTCCTATAAGGACAAGGGAAGTCCAAGGAGGCCCACACTAAGAAGGAAATCTCCTGCTTCCTTTGCAGCGGGCCTTATCGAGTCTTTGAGTGTCCGAAAGGGGCAAGCTTGCCGCTCTAGTCATGGAAGAAGAGCGACAAGAGGAGAAGAAGCTCGCTTCCATGAGGCTTCTCAATGCCATCCAAGCCAAAGTGGAAGGGCAGCCTCGTGGACGCATGTACGTGGAAACCCACGTCAACGGCAAGCCACTACAAGCCATGTTGGATACGGGAGCCGATACGGTCTATATGGCCAAGGAGCTTGCCGAGGAAATTGGCCTCTCCTACACTAAAGAGAAGGGCTTCGTCAAGGGGGTCAACGCAAGGAGTCTCCCAATCGAAGGTGTTGCGCATAACACCGAAATCCAAATCGGCCGGTGGAGAGGTAAGGCCGACATCACTGTTGCTCCCTTAGATGATAAGAAATTTTATCTTGGTATCGATTTCCTTGATACGGTGAAGGCATTCTTAGTGCCTTACACCAACACCATGTGTATCATGGAGACGGGACAACCTTGTGTCGTCCCCGTGAAGAGGGAGATCGACGAAGGAAAAATGCTCTCCGCTCTTCAATTCTCTAAGGGCATCAAAAAGGGGAACCAACTTTCATCGCCGCCCTCAAAGAGGATGAGGGGGTCGAAAATGTCCAAGCACCCAAAGCCGTCCAAGAGATGCTTTGGACGAGTTTCAAGATGTGATGCCCGCCGAGCTGCCAAAGAAACTTCCTCCAAGGCGGGAAGTAGACCATGCCATTGAGTTGGAGCAAGGGGCAAAACCACCGGCGTTCGCGCCCTACCGGATGGCACCTCCGGAGCTTGGGAGCTGCGGAGACAATTGAAGGAATTGTTAGATGCTTGGGTACATCTGTCCCTCAAAATCACCTTATGGTGCGCCGGTTCTTTTCCGGAAGAAGCATGATGGGTCCCTTCGACTGTGCATCGACTACAGGGCACTCAACAAGATTACTATCAAGAACAAGTACCCGATTCCGCGCATCGATGATCTATTCGATCAGCTGGGGATGCAAGGTACTTCACCAAGTTGGACTTGAGGAGTGGGTACTATCAAGTCCGCATAGCTGAAGGGGACGAGGCCAAGACGGCATGTGTCACACGCTACGGTTCGTACGAGTTTCTGGTCATGCCCTTTGGCCTCACGAACGCACCGGCCACATTTTGTACCCTCATGAACAAGGTACTTGCTCCTTACCTTGATCGCTTCGTAGTCGTCTACTTAGATGATATTGTCATCTACAGACAAAACTCGGAGGAGCATGTGGAACACTTGCGGGAAGTGTTCTCGACATTGAGGAACAACCAGCTCTATGTCAAGAAGGAGAAGTGCTCCTTCGCCCAAATGGAGGTACCCTTCTTAGGGCATATTGTCGGCAAGGGAAGGATTCGAATGGATCCTTCTAAGGTGAAGGCCATACAGGAGTGGGAGCCACCCACTAAGGTCACCGAGCTAAGATCTTTCCTTGGCTTAGTGAACTACTACCGGCGGTTCATTCAAAGTTATTCCGCGATCGCCGCTCCTCTCACCGACTTGTTGAAGAAGGGAAGAGGATGGGCTTGGAGGCCGGAGTGCCAACAAGCATTCGAAGCTTTGAGGAAGGCTATCACGAAGGAACCGAGTACTAGTCCTTCCCGACCTTCACAAGTCGTTTGAGTTACACACTGATGCTTTCGACTTCGCCATCGGAGGAGTTCTAATGCAGGAAGGTCATCCCATTGCCTTCGAGAGTCGGAAACTTAATGATACCGAGAGGCGATACACGGTTCAAGAGAAAGAAATGACCGCGGTGGTGCATTGTCTCCGAACTTGGAGACACTACTTGCTAGGGAGCCAGTTCATTATCAAGACGGACAACGTTGCCACGAGCTACTTCCAAACCCGGAAGAAGCTCACTCCCAAGCAAGCAAGGTGGCAAGATTTCCTGACCGAGTTTGACTACGAGCTGGAGTACAAACCGGGCAAGGCTAATCTGGTGGCCGATGCCTTGAGCCGAAAGGGAGCTTGCCGACATAAGCCGGCCTCAAAGCAACTTGAGGGACCGGATTCGTGAAGGGCTTGAGCACGATCGCTTGGCCCGGACCATCGTCAACCTCGTGCGGGAAGGCAAAACCAGGAGATTCGGGTTGAAGATGGTCTCGTTCTCACAAAGGGAAAACGCCTTTACGTGCCTGCCTACGACAACCTACGGAGGGAAGTCGTAAAGGAATGTCATGATAGCAAATGGGCGGGACATCCGGGGTTACACCGCACGCTCGCACTTGTGAGCGACTCTTATTATTGGCCTCACTTAAAGGATGATGTGGAGGCCTATGTGAGGACTTGTCTTGTGTGCCAGCAAGACAAGATTGAACAAAGAGCTCCTGCGGGACTCTTAGAGCCACTTCCCATTCCCGAAAGACCATGGGAAAGTGTCTCCATGGACTTCATCGTGGGCTTACCCACGAGCGATGGGTGCAATGGGTAATTGTTGTGGTAGACCGGTACTCCAAGTACGCAACCTTCATCCCAGCACCCAAGGAATGTTCAGCCGAGCAGGCCGCCCGGCTATTCTTCAAGAACGTGGTGAAGTATTGGGGCTGCCGCGTTCGATAGTGAGTGATCGGGACACTCGCTTCACGGGCCGTTTACGGACGGAGCTATTCAAGCTCCTGGGGTCCGAACTCAACTTCTCCACCAGCTTTCACCCTCGGACCGATGGACAAACGGAGCGGGTGAATGCACTTTTGGAGCTTTACCGAGGCACTATGTGGGTGCCAACCAACGGGATTGGGCGAAGCTACTTGATGTAGCTCGGTTCTCGTACAACCTACGAGAGGAGCGAGTCCACCGGCGGAGTCCGTTCGAGATTGTTACGGGACAACAACCTCGACTCCGAGCACGATCGCCACGAGTTACAAGGGTCCAAACCCACCTGCTTTCAAGTTCGCAAAGGACTCGGAATGATCAAGCCGACATGGCGCGGGCTTACTTGGAGAAAGCCTCCAAGAAGATGAAGAAATGGGCCGACAAGAAGCGTCGCCCACGAGAGTTCCAAGTTGGGGACCTTGTCCTCGTCAAGATGTACAACCACGCGAGGTTGAGTGGTCGACATCGAGGACTTATCCGGAGATACGAAGGACCCTTCCCCATCCTTAAGAAGGTTGGGGCACAAGCCTACAAAGTAGAGTTGCCTCCGAAAATCAAGTATCATCCTGTCTTCCATGTAAGTCTACTCAAGCCTTACCATGGAGACCAAGTGGATCCGAATAGGGGCATCTCTCGACGAGCACCGATGGGCATAACGGTGCAACATGACAAACAAGTGGAGGAGGTACTAGCCGATAGAGTGGTCCGTCACCAAAACAAGCCTCCAACTCACGAGTTGCTCGTCAAATGGAAGGGACTACCGGATAGCGAAGCAAGCTAGGAGCCCATCCAGAACTTGTGGCAGTTCAAGGAACAAATACAAGCGTTCGAAGACGCTAAGGCTACGAGGACGTCGCCGGAATAGGTGGGGGAGGATGCCACGGAACGCTCTAGAAGAACCCGGAATCTTCTAGAGTTCTCTCCTTGGTTCCACCAAGGACTCCCAAGTTCCAGAATATTCTACACTAATGTAGAGATGTAGACACTTGTATAGAGGATTCTAGATGTGTAATCCTAACCGTTGGATCAATTAGATCTCCACCGTCCATTGAGGAGGTGGCCATGTATAAATACCCCCATGGGGTCCTCATTTGTAATCATCCAAGAGTTCAATACACAAAGCATTCTCCCAAACTCTCTCTCTCTAAGTGTCCTTGCTTACTAAGCTTTCTCTCTCAGCTTAAGTTAAGCATCGTTAAGGCTTACTAGCAAGCTTATAAAAGGGTCTCGGGTATAGTTTGCTAGCGCCGCACGGGTACTAAGTCCGAGTGAATTATCGTCCCCGACACCAGGCACGAGAAAATTATGGAGGTGCAGTAAAGTTCTCGTCTTCATGAGTATCAAGCCGAGGAACAGTGCATGCTTTGGTGGGTAATTCTCATGACTCATTAGTTAACTCTAAACTTTCTGTGAAATTATTACTATTCACAGAGTACAAATAGATATATATCTTATTGCGAATGATTGTGTATGGGATTATATGTGGTTTGCATCAGCCCAACTCATGTGAAATTGCATATTCTTGTTTAGATGCATTAATGGAAATGGTATAGTTATAAACTTAGGAGTTCATATATATGTGATTTCATCAAGATATATATTCACAATTGCTGGCTAGATACTCTTCTTTTCTAATAGCATATATGCTAAACTCTTTTCTAATATACACTAAAACTTACGGACAGATCGATGTGAATTAAAAATATAGGACAATAAAGTGAGAGTTTGGACTAGGATTGGATGAGCCATTCGATGTCATATGTTTTAAGTTCTATCCCGTCTCTAAGATGCAATGAGTGAGGACTATGAATTCACTATGCATGTCATTGTACCTTGGAAAAAATCATGTTATGATACCCAGCTTTTCCATGAATATGGTAGGATCAGATTGTTTGATGGGAACAAACCTTATTGGTAAGATCCTCAAAAATTGTAGCAATTTTTTCAAGTGCCCTTGGGTTATATGTAAGTGTGAAATGCATTAAACAGAAATTCTAGATAAAAGTTATCCAACTAACCTCACAACTATCTTACAATTACTTACAACAACTTTTAACTTGAAGGTGTTGTTTACAGCAAAAAAAGCAGTCCCTTAAGCATGACATATATGTATACCTGATATATATGCTGTAAATAGATAAATCTGAAAAAGGATGGAGTGTTGACCTATATATATGAGCATGCAACTCACTGGATTATCCCAATTCCTGATTGGCAACTATATGCTCATAAGACATGACAAAGTGGCTTTTTTCCAGCTTCTAAGGTCAGTTTAAAATTGTTCCCACCTCAAGATTTGTGTCTTCTGCATGAAAGTATGTATTAGAAAGTTTAATAACATGTAAGACTTAAATCAGGCAGTCTTTATATTGGCTAAAGATCAATTATTTATCATTAGGTTATCTGAAATCCGATCAGTCCTAAGTTTACCATATCAGAGGACTATTAGATATGAGTGGGGTGCAAGTGTGATGCTTAGGTGCCAAATAGATTATTAAACAAATTTTAGCTTAACTGAATTTATGAAATGTTCGCGAACTCGTGTCTTCTATGAGCATAAATATTCTTAAATGTAAGAGCTCCCATTAATTCTCCTAGCTTCCTCAAATTTCTTTAAATTCTTTACCTGTAAATTGTTGTTGTTTACATGCAGTCAGAAGCTATTGGATATGCATTTAAGTTTCTACCCATTAATGTTATGTTTTTGTAATCCTATACTTGAAGATGATGGCGTGGTTTGTGGACGACTTGATAGTGCTTTGTCCAGGGTCAATTTTGGTAAATAATTGATGAGTGTATTGGCTAAATTCTACCATGGTCATTCAAGCACCTAGTTAGGTGCTTGAATACACTACTACGTATACTCTTTTGAAATTAAATTTATATATGATGAACTTTTACAATAAAGTGATGAATTTTTTCAAATTTGATGAATTTTTAAAGTATATATATATATATATATATATATATATATATATATATATATATTGTGTTTTACTGAATTTTTTGATAAAATTTAATCACTTAACTACTTTGGTCCAAGATTAGGCAAAGATAATAACTAATTCAAAATAATTAAGCACTTAATTATTTTCAACCTAAAAGAGTGGAATTTTCTAAGTAATATACATTAGGTTCAAATTCCATCTAAAGTCAATTCTTAAAATGATCAAGTTAGAAAGAATAAATAATCAGAATATATATATTTGATCAAGTAAATAATTCTCAATAAATAAATTGACTTGGAAGGGAGAATTAATACTGAAATTCAATTTCGGTTTCAACATTAAGTCAGTACTCGGAATTTGAAGTGTGTGAAAAATTATTTACTCATCCCATTGTTCCGAGTGTTTTCCGAGTGGATTAGAAACCCGGTTAAGAGTGTTATGCTTGAACGACTGGTTTATGAGTGGGTCAAAACGTGATGAAAAATTAGATATGAGTTTCTTAAAAGCACAGAATAACTTAAAATCAAAACTTAAGAGAGATAGAGAGTTATACCCGAGTCTTCAATCTCCCCTTTTTGATGAAAGACATCCCATACTTAAGATAGAAACTATCAGTTCGGAGAGTTAAGTTTTCATAGGGAATTGATCGAAGCACGAGTATTAATCGGAGCAAGAAAAAAATAATGATGACTATTTATCAATTCAGCTCGAGATCAAAACATAACTCGGAACATAACTCAAATTAGAGCAAGGTTGTTAAAAAGTAAAGAGATAATATCAGAGAAAATAAACGCATATACTCGAAATAGATATGCTCAGAAATAAGCGAATTTCATTCATTGCAAGAAACATTTATATAAGAACAAAGTGAGATAAACTCGAGAAAACAACTAAGGGAAAACCTCCCTCTAAACCAAACATCTATTTTTCTATCTTTTCTCTCCCCTTATGCATTTCAGCAAAAAATAACAAAAGGAGGGAGGAAAGAACAAGTAAATACATAAGATGTTGGACAAAAAAAAATAAAGAAAAATGAGTTTAAAATCAGGAAGGAGGGGCGATCGTCGAGAAGTAGAAGATCGGGCGGTGCACCTTCACCTATAACCTTGAAGAGATGTAGTTGGGCGAGGTGGCATCAGCAGTGGTATGTCCGGAAGTGGAGAAATCTTGGTTGTGTGAACCAAAGGCATATCGTCCTCTTCTTCTTCCTCTTCTTCAGCAAAAACTACGAGTTGGTTGAGCTTCGAGGTAAGGCCTTAGACTTACCTACATCACCAGCCTCTTCGAGGCACTCCGAGTGTGATCGAAGATATCACCTCAAGTTCTTCGTTGCCCCGATCCTCGGGTTGAGTAGCTTCAACCTCCTTTTCTCCTTTTTCATCTCCTCCTTCAGCCTCTTCTTGGCCTTCTTCTGCTGCTTCTTCGAGTATCTTCGATTTAGACTCGGAAGAGCTGGAGGACTCCTCGAATTCTTCGGAGGATTCCGAGTGCTCGATCGCCTTTGATCTTCTTTCCTGGAGGTAGCAGATATGATCACATTGTTCCTTGATGACCTTTTTAAGCTCAAAAATCAGATCTGGACTCGCTTGAGCCGAGTCCGAGCCTGGCTTTGCATCGGAGTCGGGAGTGGGCATGTACGTGCGGAAAGAGCTCGGAGTTGATTTCAACTCTAAAGCTAGAGAAGCAAGTTTGTTGACGACTTTCTTAAGAAGCTCGACATAAGGTGCAAGCAGAGAAGTAGAAGATCCAGCAATTAGAAGTGGGACCTCGGGAGTAATTTGAGTCCGAGGTAGAGGTGGAGGAGAGGGCAGCTCAAGCGAGTAAACCCGGACATCGGACTTGACTTCCTGGTATCCAAGACCAATAAGTTTACTCCTACCAAAACAAACAGCGAGGCTCCGAGAAAGAGTACGGGTCGAGAAGGAGAAGGAGCTCAAGCGAGCTCAAACCGCAAAAAGAAGAGCTCCGAAGGGATATAGAGTCTTCTTATAGTCGGATAAAACAGAGGACATATGTTCCAAAATGAATGGAAAGAAGTCTACATCGTAGCCCTCTAGGATGTCATAGAGAACCTTAGTACTTTAGAATTGGGGTTCTCTTTGACGGATAGTAAGAAAAGAATGTCCTCATGAGAATGAAGCACAAGAGTTTGGCTTCTAAGGTTATTTGAGTCACGAAAAGTTCTTTACGGATCGAGGAGGCTCTTTTGCATATTTTTAAAAGAAGTCATCCGCAACTTCAGTGAAAGGGATATGGTTAGAGTATAAGAGAGACTTAACATTAAAAAGTTTGTGAAGCAGAGCTTGATTGATTCGAATAGTCTTCCCTTGAACAACGAAGAGATAACATTATCTCTTGTTGTCATGAGTATAAAACTCGAAATAAGTTACGGGTAAATATAATCACGTAAGAACATATAGTTGTACACACCAATTTTGGAGATGTGTTTCAACCAAGAAAAGGATATCTTTGGGAAGAATTTGTCATCCAAGAAAAAGTGTTAGGGCGACAATAACACAATCTATGCCTAACCGAACTAAGTTTTGAATCTTAGTTTCCTTTCCTATTCCTTGTCTGCTTTTTCTGTTCTTTCAAACTTTTTTTAATTCTTACAACAACATCCTCTTTCTTGTCAATAACCTTCAAGTCCAACATGTTTCCAATTTCTACAGATTCTTGTGCTATTTGCTGATTTTCGTTTGTTGAAAATCCTATTTTTGGCTACTTCCACTCTAAACCATAACTCTTAGGATGGATAATGGGCCGAGTTACAATAAAGTCAAATTTTTGCTAAGTCAACCCTTTCTCAATGTCTTTTAAAACACATTCATATAAACCTCCTTATTATAATAAAGAGATGAAATAAACATCGGAACCTTAAGTGAATCATTAACAGAATAAGTCATTATTATTCAACTCATCATTGACCTAATCTTTCATTGATCTTATTTAAATGGCTCAAGCGGTTAAACTGCTTCGACTCAATGGGGTCTTCACGCAAATATCTTAATGAAACTTTTGAATATTTTTTAATATTCTTTTTAGAAAACAAAAATATTATACTTTTTCGTACAACATTGGGCAATTTTAAGCACAAAAATATGTTGAATTTTTATAATTAAAAAAAATTAACTGATAAAAAGGCGGTATCAAATCGCTGGGTCGACACGAAACCCGTATAATCCGATATATGACTGCCCGTATTTTACCCGAACCCGAAAACACTCGACCCGTATTTAATCCGCCTACCCGAATTGAAAGGTCTACTTTTAAGCATCCATCTCTGCCAATTCACTAGACTTTTGGGTTTGTACATGCCTGTAAGTGATTTCCAAACCATTTCTCTAACTATTATACTATTGGAGCACAAGTAAAATATATGTTCTGATGTTTCCTCTTGTGCTCCACAGATACAGTGGTTTGTCACCAGTGTGAACTTTGCTAGCCTGCTTTTCAAGGAAAGTCTGTCCCTATACAGCGGCCACATAAAGACTTTATGTTTAGCTAACACACTTCTTCCCCAGACAGTCTTTCCCCACTGCACTATCTCACCATCTTCACTCATAATTTACATCCTTGCGTAGGAGTATATTCATAAGGCAAAGTGCTCATCCAGTCTCTAATCTTGTTCTCAGGATGCATAACTTCTTTAGATACCAACACACATCCATTTTGGCTGTGAAACTCCACCAATCTTGCTTTTTAAGTGATGGTTGTGAATCCTCATTACCCACAAATTACCTTTCTCTTTTACAACTACCTAAATATGCTTTGCCATCAGAGCTCTATTTCACGTAAAATTTTTAATACCCAAATCACCATACTTATAAGTGCAAACAGAATTCCAAGCAACATCTTTTTTCATCATTTGAATAAAGGAAACACATGCACAACTTTCAAATCTTGTCATCACCCCTCGAGGGAGGGAAAAATTTGTCTCTAGAAAAATTAAGATACCCATCAGAACTGGATTAATAAGGGTATCCTAATAGCATATGACATGTGCCTACTCTGCCATGTTTGATTTTTTTTTTTTTTTTTGTAAGCAAGGGTAGTTGATTTCATTGCACTAAACAAAAAGGTCCAAGCTGGACCAGTTTACACAGTTTTAATTAGATCAATTTAGCTAGAAAAAAGCTGGTAAATTTCTTGCTGCATTTTCTAACAAAAGAAACTCTTGCTTTGATGACTTATTTGTCTAACAAAAGAAACTCTTGCGTTGATGGCTTATTTGATTCTCATGATTGTCCCATTCAGACTTGGTTGACCTCTCGTTGAACACCACATCATTCCTTTGGTTCCAGACTTCATATAGAATAGCTGTTATTGTTGCTCTAAGTATCATCTTGTCTCCCCTCTTCATTTTGAGGTTTTCCATCCATTGAATCATCCCCTATATGAAGTAGTTGTACAGGTTATATCTAGTCAGCTAAGGATTTCTGCCCTTTCCTTCTGCATAAAGGGGCATTCAAACATTAAGTGGTCTTGAGTTTCCAACTTATACCGACACAATGGACATGTTTTGTCCAAGTTAGGGATGAATGCAGTAAGTTTTTCAGCTATTTGGAGTCTTTGATGCATAATAATCCAGCAAAAGAAAGAGTGTTTAGGGAGGGCCACTCTAGTCCATATCACTTTACCCCAACTAACATTATATGTCGGTTGCAAATTGTTGTAGTATGCCTGTTGAATTGAGAATTTCTCCCTCTGGTAATGTCCGTCAAGATATCTCATACCAATTGTATTTTTTACCTTAGCCAATTTCTTCAAGTATCAGCATGTATTAGCCTTTGGTATGTACTCTCTCCAATCTACATTTTTCAAATAGTGACGAGTGTATTCATTTTATCCAAAGAGTGTCTTTTTTCATGGCAACGACCCATATGTGTTTTAACATCACAAATTTCGGTTGTCATCCTATCCACAAAAATTTGACGATATACTTTATTGAGTCTTGATGAGCTAAATGGTACCCCAAGGTACTTGAAAGGTAGACTTTCTTAAACAAAACCTGGCTCTGATATTAAAAGTTCCCTTTTGTCCTTAGTCAACCATGTCACCACCATAACCGATTCAGGTCGGACACTTTTACAAACTGCACAAGAATTCTCTTAATAGTATCAATTGATCTTTTATCAACTTTACAAAAAACATGTTTTTCCCCATTAAATAGAACAGAGTAGGCAGGAGTTGTGATAGAGGGCATAATCCTTTTCCTAAACTCATTAGGAAATTTAAATCCCGGTAAATTAGAAATTGTCGAAATATTAAAATATTTTTACAATATAAAAATATTAATTTATGTGGAAAATGTAAAGTTGTGAAATTTAAAATTATTTATGTGAAATTATTTGATATTTATTGATAAACTAGTTCGATATTTATTTCATATGCACATGAGGACTCAAACAACGCACATTTGTAATATAAATAGGTAAATCAAGCTTGGCATATCATCCTTTTGCACAACCAAATAACTTTCCTTACAAATCTAATATATCTCATAATTTATAGTTACTATTAATCATTAATTATATACCTTACTTTCTTTTTCATGTCTTGTTTCAAACTTGCAGCACCAGCACCTTAAAATTGGCTTAAATACTTCTACTCTCTTCCAAATGTTTGGGTGTCCTACTTTGTCTTTTCCTTAATTACTTTTGATAATTATTCGAAGAAATACAGGCTTGCTAATTGAATAATTTTTTAAAAAAATTAATGTGTCAAGAGAATAAACATTAATAATGCACCAGTGAATTTGTAATTTTAGTTTAATATTCATATGAATGTCTTAAGTTTCTAGACAAATTTTACAAGCAATAATTTCAATCAATAATATTTTTTTCTCTTAATGGAAGCAATTTTAAAGACACTTTTCATTTCTTTTTTTTCCTTTTTTTAATCAAAGTTGTAACTAATGTTGTAAAACATGTGTCGAGATCACAATGTTGTGGTCTCGACATGTATGATTCGAATTGACATTTAATGTTGAGTTAACATACTATGATTGATCTATGCCACTACACTAGAATTAACATAAATGCATGTAGTTTTGTGAAATATTCATATTTAAAGAATTGACAATATACTTAAACCAAAAAAAAAAAAAACAATATATGTTCATTAACTTGACTATTTGCATTTTTCTTATGAATAGTGTAAAATTTCATTTTAAATCCTCAAAATTCAGTTAGTTATTAATGGTGTTTTATAACATCTATTTCATTCGTTTTGTGTAGTAAATCTCTAATGTTGAAATACAGACAATTCCTAAACTTCTACCACATGGTCAATGGAGACAATCAAAGTTTGTAATTTTGTATCTACAATTGCCCGACGTAGTTTACAAACGATGTCAAAGGCATTGCCAAAGCTACTTTTTTACAATGCTTATTGCCTGCTTATACATGCCACAGTAGAAAAAATGTGTCTTACCTAGCTGGTTGACATAAAAACGATGCTATTACTGGAGGGAGGGGATCCTAAGCAATTAGCATCAGTGGTCTCGAGGTCGAGTAATACCCTGCAGTGCAGACCCTGGTCGATGCTATCACTGGAGGGAGAGGATCCTAAAAGATTAGCATCAGTGGTCTCATGCTCAAGTAGTACCCTGCGGTGCAGACCCTGGTGGGACTCCAGATCTCCTGCTAGTGCATACTTTTGCTTAGTTGTGTTTGGTAATCACCTCGGTGATCTTTTATTCTTCTTTAACCAATACAACAATAATTCCTCAAAAGTGAACTCAAAAATCCAAGTTCACCCAAATATCTTGTAACCAAAAGAACGACTCATAATCAACGATATAGGCACCATTTTCAATCACACCCAACCGAGGACATATATTGCAGCACTATTTTCAGCATTTCATAGTTATGGGGTTTATGGTAGGGTTTTAAAAGCCCTTGCAATCACATTACACTTGATAAACATACAGTAATCCAGCCTTTCCAACTCATCTCAGAACTTATCTATGCCTACACCATCCCTAAGAACTTCATAAGCCTCTCGGCTTCGGGTTTTCTTAACTCCGGCTGTGAAATGGAGCTTTGACCCTTCAGAAGTGATGGTGGTCACTTTTACCCAGATCATCACTTTTGTCTTGAGCCCTTCTATGTCAGCCAGCTTCCCTTTTTCAAGGTAACCGGTGACGGTGGTGAAAAACCGGAGGACTGATGAGTCCTTGTAGCCCACTTCACAGATTTGAGGAACATATACTGTCAGTTTTCCAGTCTGCTCGTCAAACTCGTAATGAGTGGCATCCCTTGGAAAGATACCCACTGCCATGTCATAATCCTTAAGCAGCTCCGGCAATGGCTTTTGCATTTTCCCTGCAACGAACAACATTATTCTTAAATGAGTGATTATGTTGCGTTCAACCTAGATCCAAGTACACTGCAGAAGAAAAGAAGGGCACAAGGAAATATGAAACAGAACACTTGATAGAGGTCAAACGGAAGCAACATATCAGTTATCATAGAACCAAGATTCACCTGCATCCTTGCACAGTAAAATATCATCTCACTATATCTCCCTTCTGTTTCAGGGTCCACATTCCAAATTCGAGTTAGCACAAGAAAATATTCAGTGGTAGTGTTTCTTCCTTGCTTATCTTGCCCATCCCTTGATGAAACAATCCAGTGAGAACTAAACAATATGGGGGCAAACTCAATGTAGAGAACTCAGTGGCATCCCCACCGAGATGGGATTATGGGCATTTGGGGAGGGTCAGGGTATTTTCCAATAACTGAACTATAGTGTCCAAGCCATATGCTATTCATGTGTTACATTATGTGTTGCATCTGTTGAAGATTTCTGCCACTAAACACTCACAAAAGAAGACATTGTCCACTTGACCAGTATACAACACACAGCAAAGGGAAAAGCAGAAATCCACACCCGTAAAATGATTAAGGCGGGCAGAGGAACTACAGCCAACAAAAGATAGCTCCTGCTCTCTATCGACGCAAAACCTGGGGGTGCAAGATATACATAACCAACCCTTGACAAGAACTGTTAAGGAGGTTCTTTCAAATTCACATACAAAAAGATTTGGTGTGTGTGGCAAAAGTAATAGTATGATTAATCCAAGATACACACAAACATGTATTACATAGTACTAATAATTATGAAAATAGAAGCAAAGTCAACACAGCATATGAGCCAAAATAAAGTTGAATGATAAAGAAACAATTCGAAGGCAAGCCCAAGGAAACCCATAGTTTCACCTCATTCCAGGTGTTCAAATTTGGACGAGAACATAAATGCAGATAAGAGAAAATTACATTTACAGAGTGGACGTTTGAGTTTATAGCAGAAATAATCAATGAGGTCAGCACAATCAAAAAGTTTGAGCAGCAGAAAAGAAATTGAGATGCAGAAGCATTTCTACCTCTGAGTTTGTTCATTATCCACTTGGTGCTGTCTCCAATGCTGCTGCCCAGTGACTAATTACAAACAGAATAAAAAAGGATTAGACTCATGAAATAATTTAAAGAAAAAAGCTCTTCTCACATATTAAAATATATCATGCATGTGCTGAAGAAATCCTCAATTCCTTGATACAAGAAGGCAGGACAATTATTAACTAAAAAGACGATGAAACCCTCAAATAAGGCCAAAGCTTTCATGTAACACTGCAAAAATCAAATATGAAAGCACATTAGGTCTCTTATGTCTCCAATTCAAAACAACAAAATTCAGGTGAAACTTGATGGAGAAGTCTGAAACAAATAGTCTATGCCAAAAATAAACAGAAGAGATGTAAGCTTCAAGGATTCTTTCAAAGAATGAAAGGAGAACGAAAGGAAAAAGAACGTTTGATTGTCATTGTTCACTAGGTGCAAAGGGATAATTTCCACAAGATTAATGAGGTAAGAAAAATAAACAGAAGAGATGTAAACTTCATGGATTACTTTCACTTTAACTTGAGGTACTTGCAAACCATACACTGTGAAACCCTTTTATGAGTTCTGCAGATAAGCAAAACCAACCAGGGCACAACTAATTTGTTTGGCGGTGAAGGAAAGCCGATGTTGTAGGAAGAGCATTCTGCATGTTTTGTACTGCAGACTGCAGTTAACAAAATCAATGAAAGGAAAATCACATATATGAAGCAATATAACCACCCTCTTTTTCTAGTGGGCCATCAAGCCCCACTTCTCCTAAAAACAAAGGCATGTGATTGGCTTGTAGTATAGTTACATTGACAAGTGGCTAGCCAGACTAGGTCTTCATTTTTTATATTTTACAAAGCAACACTGTTGGGAACTGTATGTGTCACACCAAGGACCCAAGCAATGGTACCACAACTAGAACATCTACAGCATTGCACAAAGACCAGGCACACCGATCTTTAAAAACCTCATAATCCTCAAGGTTCAACGCTTCAAAGACAATGGAACCACCCCCCAAAAAAACTTTGAAGTACGAATAACTCTATAGATCAGTGAGAATAGTGGTGGTAAAACCCCGGCCGCACTTGAACCAATAATTACAGCTCCAAAACCCTATTGAAATTATTCCTATGGCATGAGATCGTCGTGCTTCAAATGGCAAGGAAGCAACTGCTGAAGCAGCTGACATCTTCATAATGCTAATATCTTCTGTTCTAAGGAATGATGTCGACCTCATCAGATAAAGTATACAGTGGTTAGTAATTCCAAAGAGAAATGAATGATGATAGCTTTTTGGAACATCACTCCAACGCAGTTCCTCAGATAAGGATCCCAGCATCACTAATTCAGATATTAATGATTAATTTTCAGCATGAAGAACTTATTCTTCATAGACAGTAGGTGACTCAAATTTAACTTCTCAACAGGCTATTCAGGGTTAAGCTTTTATTCATGAATCAGATTGCCACAAGCATGTAAAAATTGGTGAAAAACCATTTTCTAATTTATACCCATGCTAATGACATGGATACCAAATTGTACAGAGGGATCATGAATTCGTGTGGATCAAATTCTAATCTCGAGTTGAATCATCCTTGAACCTATACATGCATACACTTCATTACTAATAATGAGCTCCAGGCAACGCTACATTTTGGTTCTGCCAATTCTGCTTTGCCTCTATCAATTTCTTATCTGACATTTGCATTCTCCAATTGACTTTGTTTGCTGCTTTGAAACCAAAAAAGAGCCAATGAACACTCTGCCCCCCCAACTGATGACCCACTTATTTAGTTCCATGGTAAGTTAAAGGTACAGTAAACAAGATGCAAATCCAAATCCAAACCCGTACTGTAAGAGTCCACCTATGTGGGGAGTGGGGGTTACGATGCCTTACATCTGAACTGTATAATTGTGCGAAGACTAGCTCTATCATACACTAGATTTAAAACTTCTTCATGGAAAGGAAGCAAAGGACAGTATACGAAGACATTTTTCTTTAGTTAAATATAATCCAAGCTGGAAAAAAATTACCAAATTTAGTTTTTCTAGCCATTTAGAAAGTTGACATAGACATAGTATGTAAGACAATTCAATAGAAGCATCTGAGACAGTAGGTTCCAGCTAAAATTGATCAAAGTCCAAGTAGGTAAGTCCGAAAGTGCTCATAAACACATTAACTATTTCAAGCTGCTCCTCCCTTCATTGAGGGAATCTAAAAGTGACCAACCATGACATTACACTAGCTACTACAGAGCATGCCCATCGAAGATGTGAATAATTGAATCCTTCAACACATTCTATTAATCCATGCTTCCGAATTTCTGTGCTGACAACGGCAGCAAAAATCAACAGGTACTGTAGAATCCATGAATGAATAGGTCAACTTCAAAATGATTAGCTGGTTATAGCTTTGAGTGAATGGGTCAAGTTCAAAATGATAAGCAGGTTATGGATAATGAGTCCTGAACAGAATAATGGATATGACGTAACCCCAAAGCATTTCACATGGGCACTTACAGCAGTCACCTCGGTGGATTGAATTTCTAACCTCACCATAACCATTAGGTGCTTAATCATCAGCTAAAGTACACTGGCCCTTTAAACTTATCATTAAAAACCAAACAGTCCTATTTGCAACAGTATTAGGACTAGAACATCATTAATGAGGCTCAAAGAAGATATTGTGCATTAATGGAACGTCCTCACCCAGAACCCAAAGTAAATGAAGAATCATGTTGGAAAGAAACTCTACGGGCAATTTCAGTTAGATTCCCTCTCACTACTTCCAATTAGAGATTTTTTTATCATTCACTAACATGAAAATAAACTACAACTAGGACAAGCAACAGAATTCAGATCATTCTTATCCGTATTCGTAATCACAATATCCAATCAGGAAACAATAGGTCCATCCGGAACAAAAATTACATCCAAACAAAGCATTAAAGGGAAAGATATCTGCTTTCCCCAAATCAAGCACACAAATTGTACATACAATTGACTCCAAAGAACATAAATTACTTTCCAAATATTCAGTAAATAAAAAATGAAACTCAAATTGTGTATTCAATCTTGGTTGCCTACGACAACTGGTAAAAGACATATCAACACTTGACCGGATCTCCCAAATTGACCATGACTACTCAATTGCAAGCACAATCGAACATGACCTCCAAAATTGTGAATGAAATTCAATTTCCAAGGCATCAAAAACAAAAAAATTAGCAGCAAACAACATTCAATCAAACGAATTAACCAACGCAGCCAAAAATTCTGAGAACAGAACTAACAAAAACAAAAATGAAGCAACGAACCCTAACACAGACATTGGAATCTAATTCAATCGAATAAGGAAAAAAATGATACAACAAAAAGAAGATTGAGTTACAGGAGGAACTTACATTGATATCGCTGCCGACGGAACTGAACTCCTTGTTAGCTTTGTGGCCCAACCAGTAAGATCCGACCTTGTTCAGTATCTGGTCCATCTTCTACTACCCCTTATCAGCAAAATCCTAATCTTTTCAGAATCTCTCTCTTGGTTAGCTCGAATTTTGGACTGAAATCGTACGCAGCGAAGAAGAATCAGAAGGGGGAGAGAGAGAGAGAGAGATTGGGCGCAGGTCAGAGGATTACCCGCCGAACACGATCTTACAACAAACCAACCACCTTCCCTTCCCGTTTAATATTCTGCGCAATTTGTATGTGCTTCCACGTCATAACTCATTAAGGGTAATTTCCCTTTCATTTTATTTTCGGGGAAATTTTGCCCGACTCTTCTCTCCGGATTTCATTTTATTTTCCTTGTTTTAAAAAAAAAAAGATTTCATTTTCAAATTAAATCAACATTAATTGTGAATTAATAAAAAATTACAGAGTAAGTTCTACTATCAAAATTACTATCTTAATTTCCAATGTACTGTATGATCAAAATCCAAAGATATGAATTTTATTTAAGAAATATAAATCTTGTAATTTATTGTATTGTATATATTCTAATTTGGATAAAATTAAACATTCCACCTTATCAAAAAAAAATAAAAATTTAAACATTACTCAGAGACGAGAACAAATTTTACTTCATATCATACATGAATAACAACTCTCATAACTGGTATCAATTACTAATAAGCGAAAAAAAAAAAATCTAAAGTATGAACTAAATTCACTTCCAAAGAGTAAATCATAACCAAATTTGTTTCCAAGCAAATAGAATTGTAGAACTCGTTAAAGAAGTGCAATTACTTTTGTTTTTTTTAAATATGAAAAATATGCACTTTAAGAAATCTCTTTTTTCAACCAATAGATGATCGACTTAGTGGGAATAACCAAAGATAATTGATTAAATCTACATTTTAATGAGCTTTTGTGGAAACTAATTGAGGATTAAAAAGATTAGTGGTTAGTAGGGGTGTATTCGAGCCGAGTCGAGTCCGAACCTGCCGGGCTTGAAGCTCGGCTCGTGAGTATCATTTGTAGCTCGAGTTCGGCTTGTGGCTCGCCAAGCTCGGCACAATCAAGCTCGAGCTCGGCTTGCCAAAAGTTCGAGCCCAAGCTTGGCTCGTCAAAAGTTTCTATTAAACTCCTATTTTTAGGTTCAAAGTCACCTTTTATATATACTTGCTATAAAAACATAAACTTAAATTTAATTGAGACTCTTTTTCTCAACAATCACAATATACCACTTAAAAAATAGTATAAAACATAAATAAAATATTTGACGCTTTGATAATGAAATACAAATTACTAAAAAACCTGAATTTTAATTTAAAATCCTTGTAACAATAACATATATTATTCACTATAAAAAAAAAGGCTCTTTATTTCACATTTCCAATATAGCAAAATGTCATCAAAGTGGGCACGTCGATCCTTCATTAGACATTGGCAATATGAACTCTTGAGGTTGATCGTCTTATTTTGACACCTGAGAAGGGGAGACAAATAAAAGTTAGAACTAAATCATTAATACAATTTTATTTTAATTTATACTTTAAATTGACAAAAAACTACCTTCCTCTTCTTTTTGTGACACCATGTAGATGACGGAACCAATCACCTCCACATATCAAAGCTTCCACCGTTTTAGGATCTAACGAGCTACGATATAGATCAATCACTCTACCTCCTGCACTAGATTAATGTGAATCATATATTCATTATTAATATTTCATCTATCTTGATTACTGGGTTTTATGTATATAAATGTTAGTAATTGGTAAACAAAAGTTTTAATAGATTAGGTATAACCAAATGCTTTACTTAAGAAATATAAATCAAAATAATTATGTTAAATTAAAAAATTCAAATTAATTGCTAGATCGGTGATAAAAAAAAATTTCTTCACATACTAATCTCCACAAATTTTAGCTCATTTGTTTCAATTTGTTTAGGTTCATTTGTATTTAGCTTGTGTAAGCTCGACGAGCCGAGCTTGTTTAGGCTCGTTTGGTAGGCTCGTTCGGCTCGTTTGCTCGGCTCGTTTACTCGTTCGTTCGTTCGGCTCGTTTGTAATGTGCTCGTGTAGGCTCGGCGAGTTTACGAGCTCCAACATTACAAGCTCGAGCTCGGCTCGGATAACTATCCAGGCTCAACTCGGCTCAGCTCGGCAAGCTTTTCGGCTCGATTCATTGTAACAACCCGACCCTAAACCAAATTGTTTATTTTATTAACTCATAAATTACGAAATTCATATGATTGAGCGCGTGCACTTCGATTCAATATTTCACATTTAAATTACTTTTATATACATGTTGAGCGGCTAAGGCAACGAAGTGGCCTAATAAAAATCTCATAATAAAGTTATAATTTGTTAATGGCATTATTAAAATAAAATTTAAAAGTAATAATAATAATAATAATAATAATAATAATAATAATAAACAAATAAATAAATAAGTAACTAAATAAATACATAAAAATGAATGTAGAAAAGAAAAAAAATGAAAATAAAATAAATTAATCAGATTTTTTTAAAGAAAAATCCAGATACTGATTTATACGGAATTAAGTAGAAAAAAAAAAAAAAGAGAAATGCGGTTAAGATCGAGGCAATCGGGCAAGCTTAGTTCAAACCTTCGTCTGCTTCATTTCCCTGCTCCTCCCGTCCCTGCTTCCCCTGCCCCTCCCGTTCCCCTGCTTCCCTCCCTCGCGGCACTCCCTCCGGCCAGGCCACGGCGGGCGACGCCGGCGGAAGACCGGCGCCGGTCGTCCCCGTCCCTCCCTCTCTCGCGCTCGCTGCCTCTCCCTTCCTCCCGTTAGGCGCTGCGGGACTCCTCTGCCGCGGCTCGCTTGGCAGCCAACCCCAGCCGCGGCGCCGCGGAGCTTGTCGCCGCCTCGCCGGTGGTTGCCGGTGCGGCGCCGTCCACCGCCGCCCTCTGCTCGTCCTCCTGAACTTCTCCTCTTCGAATCGAAGGTAAACATGCTAAACCCTAAATTATCAAGTTTCGATTTATTTAGGCAATTGTCGCTATAAATCGAAGCATATGACTTAGAAGTATGTGTTGAGTGAATTTGAAGATCGATTTTGAGAAATTTGATTTGGTGTGGATGGTGGAGTTGTGGCTTTGATGGATTGATTATGTATAAATACGAAGGAATGAAATTGTAATTGAGAAATTATAATGTAGAAAACGAAATTGGGGATGTTTAGTTATTTAATTGAGTATTGGATGAATTCCGAGATTTTGGAGAATGACTATATTGAGCAAACGTAGGGTGGAGTATATGCATAGGTTGAAGCTGGCTAATGTGTAACTGTAAAAGGTTGAGAAAATAGCTTAAATGTTAAGCATGCGTAATTGTGGTTGCGAATGTGAGTTGTGGGGAAGTAATGCCTCGACCTTAAGTTGATATATGTATGAATTTGAGCAACATGGTTAATTGTGAAGCCTCCATGTAGAAAGGCATTGGTAGGTTGAGTAATCACTTAGTTATGGGTTTGAACTCGATGAAATGAGAAATAAAGAAATTACGTTAGGGATAAGGGTCGAAGATAAATTAGCCTTAGATAATTAATCGAATTAGTTGCATCTATTTATAACAATAACAACGGCAATAATAATAATAACAATATTAACTATGAAGTGTTTAGGTACTTGTATACATGCATAAGTATATATATACATGTATATGCGTAATTTCATTTCTTAATTTGAGTCCGTAACGCATCACATCGTGCGAATACCATTGCTAAATCTAGTCGACTACTTTATCGAGTACGTACTCAATAATGGTCTAAACAGAATTAGTGCAAGGGAGTTGAGTAATAAAAATCTTAGCTTAATCGATTACATAACAAGTAAAGAAAGTAAACCAAATTACCAACGATTATACGAACTCAAGCTTTAAAACTCAAGAAAAACATTATTAACAAGGGAAATCTATTTGAAACGAGCCGAGGCCACTTCGGTTGCCGGAAAGCTAGCAACTTAAATTTTCATAAAAAGGGGAGAAAGCAAACAATCTCGGTTCAGGTACGTGCATTGCACTGTGCCCTTCGAAAACTCACATGTTTCATCAAATCTTAACATTTCTCATATATGCAATTAATAAAGAATCATTTACAAAGCGAGTTTTGCCACCTAATTAAGTGGTCCCCGCCCAATTATCAATTACCAAGGGCTTAGGCCCGCCAATTATACCGCGCGCGGCGTCAGCTCGGGTTATCGATCGGTCCGGGGGTGACACTGTTCAACGATCGTATCAACTACCAAGGGGTTCCACTTCCGGATAATAACCGGCAAGCAATTTTACTTATACTTTCTCCCCCGATTTCAAACTAAAATGAATTGAAATGCGCGCGCTCAATCAATATGTTTCAAAACTATTTTACTTGTGCAGGAATGTTCGTACTTGAGTTCGACTCATTCTTTGAATTATTTTGATGTTTTGTTTTTAGGAAAAGCATCGGTGAACGAGCCCATTGCATAAGAAGCCTGACGGGAGCAGGACTTAGCTGGATATTCCATTGCCATTGTTCTATGTTGGACTAGATGCTCACAGTGACGCTCATCCTCGCTAATTTTGGGTTTGACTTCGGGTTGTGATTTAGCAAGGTGTATTTCCTATTATATTCCGTTGTAATGGTCACTAAGGTTTGTAAATACGTAGCAAAACCATGCTTGGGATTGGCTACTCAAGTTGTCAAGGTGCCACCCTGCGACACGGCGGAGGCATAACCACTAGACACTTGTTTATTATGGTATTTTAAGTCGGCCTTGTCCTTTCGTTAGGGCGGCGGTAACGCCTTCGACTATTTACTTCAGCTGCGACCTTACCTAATATTCTCGGATTAGGGAATTATTAGGTGACGGTAGCTGAGGGCGTTACGGTTGTGGTATCGAGCCGGGTTTAGAAATCACTTGTGAGCAATAGGATCCTAAGGTGTCGGGGTTTGACCTTTAGGAAGATTACGTGGCTATTGTTTACTCAAATTGTCGTTTTAGGACTTGTGGATGTAGTATAGCTAATATTGGATTGACTTAAGTCGCTGACATGCCCATTCTATGCTTTTAAGTTTTGCAGCTTGTAATTAAGTTCATATAAGTTGTTTCGGATGCATTATGGATTATTTATGTTGTTTCCAACTCTAATGTATATTGGTTGGACTCCGGCGTGTGGCCGTTGAGTTATGTACTCCGAGCGTGTGGCTCGTTGAGTGATATTGTGTTTTTATGCAGGATTTTAAGGCCGTGAGTTTAGGGAATAGACCATATTACAAACAAAACTCTGCCGAAATTTTTAGAAAAATATCGAACTCTTTTAGAAAATTTCCTTTATTACCTTTAAGTTGGAATTAGAAAGCGAAGCGACGCCTGAATAAGCCTTGGGTCTTCCTTTAATAGAGGATTTTCAAGCGATGAAAGTTTCGGAGATTGATAAACTAACATATAGGATTTTAAAGTGTCGCGATTTGATGTTGTGGACAATTATATGATTATCGATTATGTTATTTATTGAAGATCTATAAACCCCGAGTTGGTTCGAGATGATTTTCTTTGCTTGTTTAGATGAATCATGCAGGAGCTCCTTTGGATCCCTATGCTGTCTACATGCTACCAGGCACCCCTGTGGCTGCACACATATCTCATCTTTATGCTAGCATGCTAGAACATATGCAAGACCCTTTATCGAGTTTCACGGTTCACTTGTGCGAGCACGTCGGCTTCGTGGTCCCTGCCACCTGTGGCCCCGTGGGATGAGTTTAGGTCTCGATATCATGACTTCATGGTGACAGGGGACCACGGAGCCGACACGGCTAGGTTTCAAATACGGGGATTTGGGCCACCATTACCAATGAACTCCTAGTTAGAGAGAATCCGGAGCATAGGGGTTAATTACGAGACATTACAGTTTTTCATTCCCCTCTCGCACGACCCATCACCCCCTCCTTCACCCGAGCACTGTAGAGGGATCACCCTCACCCCCACCGCACTCGGCCCCCAGCGGCCACCGGCTTTCCCTCCGCGGTCGGATTCCGAGGATAGCCCGGGAGTTGAGCCCATGCACGATCCGTGTGACGGCCACGAGGATTATGGAGGAGTTCATGTTGTTATAAACATACAGAGTCGCCCGAGCTTGTCATATTAAGCTCGGACGAGGAGGTTGATGCGGAAGAGGACCCCGAGATACGGGAGTATGGGAGCGGAGGAGAGGACCAAGGTGACGTAGAGTTGATCTATATCGGTTCGGATTCCGAGGCCGACGAAGACTAATGGGACTCGGATATCGACCTTACGTAGGGTCACTAGTGTTGTGGCCGAGGCTCCGTTTTGTTGGGAACTTGTATATATAGGGCAGTAGTCTATGGTTGGTATAATTTTTGGGTATGCTTGTATAAGCGATGTATGTACATATGACGAGCCAACCAACCTAACTTAAATAGTCGTTGTCGCTCGATTTTGGGTCTACCGAGCAACCTCGGTTAGAGCTAGCTATGACTTCTTGTGTATAGAAGGAAGGACAAGAAGGGGGAGAAAAGTACAAAACTTAATCTATGGTGGATGTTGCGGGGTGAAATCTAACATGTAATTTTGATCTTTGTTTGTGTATGTAAGTGCAATGAGAATAGTTTTAACTAAATGATGTGATGTTTTGAGTAGGTAACATTTTGTTTTGAAGGAAAAACATGTATATATATATGTGTACATTTATGTGGACATTATTAAGCAAATTTGTATTTATGTGATTCAGCATGTCCGAGGCGAAAGTAACAACATCACTCGGAATGTGGCGGCACACGTGGGCAACGATCAAGGTAGTAAAGACCCGAGCATTAGAAACCCCTCCCAACCTACAGCAAAGCCGTGGTGAGACCCAACCTGTGTCCTCGGGGGTTCCACTGACCCTAATGACCCGGACTCACTGGAGAAATTTAGTAACGAGTTAATGAAAAGGATTCCCCTACGCCTGTTGAATCCACTTCTAAGCCCGACAAGTTAGGCGATAGAGTTGCTCGACGCAATCCTAAGACTTACGACGGGAAAGTCGAACCGGTGGAGTTAGAAGAATGGATTCGAGAGATGGAAAAGATATTTGCGGTCGTTGAGGTCCACTGAAGAAAAAAGGGTCAATATAGGGACTTATTACCTGACTGGTGAAGCGAGATATTTGGTGGAGCACAACGAAAAACAAATTTCAAGGTTGTGAGTTGACTTGGGAGAAATTTCTAGAAGAGCCGAGAGCAAAGTTCTACCCAACCTCGGTCCGACGTCGAAAAGAAAAAGAGTTTCCGGAGCTGAGAATGAATAATAACATGACAGTGACGCGAGTATGCGAGTCAATTCATGAAGCTATCTAGATTTGCCCCGGATTTTGTAGCTACTGAAAGAATGAAGATGTTAAGATTCGAGGAAGGCTTGGCCCACTATATTCGACATCGGCTTGTTGGTCAACCTATCAAAGATTATCAAGAAGCTGTATGAGAGAGGCTGCCGAGGTTGAACGAGTTAAGAGCGAATTAAGGGCCTTCAACCACGGGAACCCGAAGAGGAAAGGGGACAATACAAGTGAGGGTATAGCTCAAAAGAAACCTGCTATTGGCTTTAGCAAGAGCCGTACTTGTAGCTGCCCCGGAACCTCGTAGCAAGTGTGGCCGGACCAATCATACCACACCGGAATGTCGCATTGGTACCAATAAGTGTGTTTGGTGCGGTAGCCCGAACATCTAATAAACGTGTGCCCAAAAAGACGCAAAGCTGTAGAAAAGGGAGCTGCGAGGCCCCCGATGTCGCCACGTCGGGGACTTGCACCACCCCCAAAACCGATGACCGTAGGGCGAGCATACGTAATGAACGAGGAAGGAAGCGGCTGCCTCGGGAACAGGTTGTTACTTGGTACACTCTTTCTAAACTCAAAGCCTTTTTATGTTTTATTTGATTCGGGTGCTACCCATTCATTTATATCTACCCAGGCTGCCTCCCGACTACATTTAGAAAATCATAAGACTCCAATTGAGTGTCACATTGGGTTACCAAACGGAAAAATAGTAGAATGTTTGATTCTCTACCAACGTGTGCCCCTAGTCATAAGCGGAGAGTTGCTTCCTGTAAACTTAATCCAATTAGACCTTTCAGAATTTGATGTGATTCTAGGAATGGATTGGTTGGCAACTCATGAAGCGAAAATAGATTGTAAAGGTGGTACGGTTATTTTAAAAGGGCCAAGAGGGAAGGAAATATGCTTTCATGGTGAAAAAGATACAAAGAAATATTCTGTAATTTCGGTTATGAAGGTTAACAAACTATTAAGACATGGTTGTACGGGATACCTATGTTATGTTACTGAGGATAGGAAGGATAAGACAAACATAGAAGACATACCTATAGTATATGAGTTTCCGGACGTATTTCTGAGGATCTACCGGCCTACCTCCTCAAAGGGAGATTGATTTTGAAATTGAACTAATTCCGGCGCACAACCTATCTCTAAAGCACCATATAGAATGGCCCCAGCAGAACTTAAAGAGTTGAAGGCCCAGCTTGATGAACTGTTACAAAAAGGATTCATTAGGCCTAGTGTGTCACCTTGGGGAGCTCCGAGTCCTATTTGTGAAAAAGAAGGATGGAACTTTAAGATTATGTGTGGATTATAGGGAGTTGAACAAGATAAGCTGTCAAGAATAAATATCCCCTACCTAGAATCGACGATTTGTTTGATCAGCTGCAAGGGGCTGGAGTGTTTTCGAAAATAGACTTGAAATCTGGGTATCACCAACTTAGAATTAAACAGGAAGATATCCCCAAAGCTGCCTTTAGAACCAGGTATGGGCATTATGAGTATACGGTGATGCCTTTTGGACTTACCAATGCCCCTGCTGCATTCATGGATCTCATGAACAGAATTTTCGGGCCTTATCTGGATAAATTTGTGGTGGTATTTATTGATGACATTCTCATATATTCTAAAGATAAGGGAGAACATGCTTGAGCATCTAAGGATAGCATTGCAAACCTTGAGAGAACACCAACTGTATGCTAAATTACAAAAATGTGAATTTTGGTTAGAAGAGGTGGCATTTTTAGGACACGTTGTGTCTAAAGAAGGGATTAAGGTCGACCCTCACAAAGTGAAGGCGGTAGCCGAATGGCCTAGGCCAACCAATGTTACAGAAGTGAGAAGCTTTCTTGGGATGGCGAGGATATTATAGGAGATTTGTACAAGATTTTTCGAAGATAGCTACACCATTGACCAATTTGTTGAAGAAAACAACAAAATTTACGTAGTCGAGATAAGTGTGAAGAGGCCTTTCGGGAGTTGAAGAAAAGGTTAACCACAGCCCCTATTCTTACCTTACCAGTTGAAGGTAAAGAGTACACTTGTCTATAGTGATGCCTCTAAAAATGGGTTAGGATGCGTGTTAATGCGGGATGACAGGGTCATAGCTTATGCATCCCGACAACTCAAACCATATGAAAGGAATTATCCAACCCATGATTTGGAATTGGTCTGCTGTTGTGTTTGCTCTAAAAATCTGGAGGCATTACCTATATGGGGCAACTCTGTAAGATTTATACCGATCATCGAGCTTGAAGTACATTTTTACCCAAAAGGAAGTCAATTTAAGGCAACGCCGCTAGTTGGAGTTACTTAAGGATTATGACTTACAAATACAATACCATCCAGGGAAAGCCAATGTCGTGGCTGATGCATTGAGCAGAAAGACACAACATAGTTTGAACGCGATGATAGCAACTCAACCCGGGGTATTGCGGGACCTTCGGAATATGAACGTTGAATTAGTCTCGAGAGGGGCACCTAGATGGATTCCTGGCGGGAATAGAGGTACAACCTACTATAATGAAAGAAATCCAAATAAGCCAAAATGAAGATGTTGATTTGGAAAGGATTAAGGAGAACATTAAAAGGGAAAATCCCCAGGTTCGAAATACGTGAAGATGGAACCCTAAGGTTTCGAAGCCAGGTTATGTGTACCGAATAAAGAAGAATTGAAGAGAAAGATTCTTGAGGAAGCCCATAATACCCGATACTCAGTACACCCGGGAGGAACAAAAATGTACAAGGACTTGAGGCAATATTTTTGGTGGAATAACATGAAGAAGGACATTGCGAGAATATGTGGATAAGTGCTTAACTTGCCAAATGGTTAAGGCTGAACATCAACGCCACGTGGGCGAGTTGAGACCCTTAGAGATACCTACTTGGAAATGGGACTCAATTTCAATGGACTTTGTTATGGGATTACCCCTCACTAATCTAAAGAAAAATGCTATTTGGGTCATTGTTGACCGACTTACTAAATCTGCGCATTTTATACCCATACACGACACCGGAATGTGGAAAGGTTGGCACGATTATATGTCAAGGAGGTGGTGAGATTACATGGAATACCTAAGGATATCATATCCGATAGGGACAAAAGGTTCCAAGCACGTTTTGGCGAGGCTTTACGGCGGGCGTTTGGAACCAAATTAAATTTCAACAGTTCATACCACCCGAGAAACGAGATGGGCAAGCCGAGAGGGTAAATCAAATCGTAGAAGATATGTTAAGAGCATGTGTACTTGATTTTCGGGGAGATGGGAAGATGACTTACCATTGGTAGAATTCTCCTACAATAACGGTTATCAAGCCACTATTAAGATGGCTCCATTTGAGGCATTATATGGAAGAAAGTGCGAGAACTCCGTTATGTTGGAGCGAGCTGGATGAAGCATTGATTTTAGGTCCTGAATTGATCCAAGAAACAACCGAAAAGATTAGGAAGATTCAGGAACACATCAAGGCAGCCCAAAGCCGACAAAAGAGCTATGCGAGATAAAAGAAGGAGACCATTGGAATTTGAGGTAGGAGATAAAGTATTTACGAAAGTGTCCCCTGTGAAAGGAGTCGAGACGGTTCAATATCAAAGGAAAACTAAGTCCTAGATATATCGGACCGTATGAGATCATAGAGAAATTGAGTCCAGTGGCTTATAAGTTAACCTTACCATCCGAACTCGAGCATGTGCATGATGTCTTCCATGTTTCACGGCTCGAAAGTATATGCCCGACCCAAGCCATAACATTGTGACGAGAACCCCTCGAAATTGCCGAAAATTTAATATATGAGGAACAACCGAGTGCAAATACTTGGACTATAGGGTCAAGAAACTCCGCAATAAGAGCATTCCTTTGGTGAAAGTACTTGTGGACTAACCATACGTCCTCGAAGCCACATGGGAAGCGAGGAAGATATGAGAAATAAATACCCCCACTTATTTTAAGGTAAGTCTTCAAGTCCTATTGTTGAATGTTCAAGTTTCGAGGACGAAACTTATTTTAAGGGGAAGAGCGTAACAACCCGACCCTAAACCAAATTGTTTATTTTATTAACTCATAAATTACGAAATTCATATGATTGAGCGCGTGCACTTCGATTCAATATTTCACATTTAAATTACTTTTATATACATGTTGAGCGGCTAAGGCAACGAAGTGGCCTAATAAAAATCTCATAATAAAGTTATAATTTGTTAATGGCATTATTAAAATAAAATTTAAAAGTAATAATAATAATAATAATAATAATAATAATAATAATAATAATAAACAAATAAATAAATAAGTAACTAAATAAATACATAAAAATGAATGTAGAAAAGAAAAAAAAATGAAAATAAAATAAATTAATCAGATTTTTTTAAAGAAAAATCCAGATACTGATTTATACGGAATTAAGTAGAAAAAAAAAAAAAAAAGAGAAATGCGGTTAAGATCGAGGCAATCGGGCAAGCTTAGTTCAAACCTTCGTCTGCTTCATTTCCTCGCTCCTCCCGTCCCCTACTTCCCCTGCCCCTCCCGTTCCCCTGCTTCCCTCCCTCGCGGCACTCCCTCCGGCCAGCCACAGCGGGCGACGCCGGCGGAAGACCGGCGCCGGTCGTCCCCGTCCCTCCCTCTCTCGCGCTCGCTGCCTCTCCCTTCCTCCCGTTAGGCGCTGCGGGACTCTCTGCCGCGGCTCGCTTGGCAGCCAACCCCGGCCGTAGCGCCGCCGAGCTTGTCGCCGCCTCGCCGGGTGGTTGCCGGTGCGGCGCCGTCCACCGCCGCCCTCTGCTCGTCCTCCTGAACTTCTCCTCTTCGAATCTGAAGGTAAACATGCTAAACCCTAAATTATCAAGTTTCGATTTATTTAGGCAATTGTAGCTATAAATCGAAGCATATGACTTAGAAGTATGTGTTGAGTGAATTTGAAGATCGATTTTGAGAAATTTGATTTGGTGTGGATGGTGGAGTTGTGGCTTTGATGGATTGATTATGTATAAATACGAAGGAATGAAATTGTAATTGAGAAATTATAATGTAGAAAACGAAATTGGGGATGTTTAGTTATTTAATTGAGTATTGGATGAATTACGAGATTTTGGAGAATGACTATATTGAGCAAACGTAGGGTGGAGTATATGCATAGGTTGAGCTGGCTAATGTGTAACTGTAAAAGGTTGAGAAAATAGCTTAAATGTTAAGCATGCGTAATTGTGGTTGCGAATGTGAGTTGTGGGGAAGTAATGCCTCGACCTTAAGTTGATATATGTATGAATTTGAGCAACATGGTTAATTATGAAGCCTCCATGTAGAAAGGCATTGGTAGGTTGAGTAATCACTTAGTTATGGGTTTGAACTCGATGAAATGAGAAATAAAGAAATTACGTTAGGGATAAGGGTCGAAGATAAATTAGCCTTAGATAATTAATCGAATTAGTTGCATCTATTTATAACAATAACAACGGCAATAATAATAATAACAATATTAACTATGAAGTGTTTAGGTACTTGTATACATGCATAAGTATATATATACATGTATATGCGTAATTTCATTTCTTAATTTGAGTCAGTAACGCATCACATCGTGCGAATACCATTGCTAAATCTAGTCGACTACTTTATCGAGTACGTACTCAATAATGGTCTAAACAGAATTAGTGCAAGGGAGTTGAGTAACAAAAATCTTAGCTTAATCGATTACATAACAAGTAAAGAAAGTAAACCAAATTACCAACGATTATACGAACTCAAGCTTTAAAACTCAAGAAAAACATTATTAACAAGGGAAATCTATTTGAAACGAAGCGAGGCCACTTCGGTTGCTTGGAAAGCTAGCAACTTAAATTTTCATAAAAAGGGAGAAAGCAAACAATCTCGGTTCGAGTACGTGCATTGCACTGTGCCCTTCGAAAACTCACATGTTTCATCAAATCTTAACATTTCTCATATATGCAATTAATAAAGAATCATTTACAAGGCGAGTTTTGCCACCTAATTAAGTGGTCCCCGCCCAATTATCAATTACCAAGGGCTTAGGCCCGCCAATTATACCCGCACGCGGCGTCAACTCGGGTTATCGATCGGCCGGGGGTGACACCTGTTCAACGATTGTATCAATTACCAAGGGTTCCACTTCCGAGATAATAGCCGAGCAAGCAATTTTACTTATACTCTCTCCCCACGATTTCAAACTAAAATGAATTGAAATGCGCGCGCTCAATCAATATGTTTCAAAACTATTTTACTGTGCGGGAATGTTCGTGCTGAGTTCGACTCATTCTTTGAATTATTTTGATGTTTTGTTTTTAGGAAAAGCATCGGTGAACGACCCATTGCATAAGAAGCCTGACGGGAGCGAGGACTTAGCTGGATATTCCATTGCCATTGTTCTATGTTGGACTAGATGCTCACGGTGACGCTCATCCTCGCTAATTTTGGGTTTGACTTCGGGTTGTGATTTAGCAAGGTGTATTTCCTATTATATTCCGTTGTAATGGTCACTAAGGTTTGTAAATACGTAGCAAAACCATGCTTGGGATTGGCTACTCAAGTTGTCAAGGTGCCACCTGCGACACGGCGGAGGCATAACCACTAGACACTTGTTTATTATGGTATTTTAAGTCAGCCTTGTCCTTTCGTTAGGGCGGCGGTAACGCCTTCAGCTATTTACTTCGCTGCGACCTTACCTAATATTCTCGGATTAGGGAATTATTAGGTGACGGTAGCTGAGGGCGTTACGGTTACACACCTAGTGGTTAGGAAAATCTTCAAGGAAAGTAATTCTTAGAGTAACATACTGTATTAATCCCAAACTTAATGGAAAGGTGGTGTATTTACCTTGCATAATTCGATCACATCCATAAACTACTTGACTATCCCATAAATTACCTCATGTCCAATGACTCACTAAAACAAATACAATGCTAGAAAATGCCGCTGATATTACTTGCTTATGTGCAAGGATTAATTCAACAAAATATTTAAATTAATAATTAAAGATTTTAATTTTTTTTTATCGATAAATAGGTTCATCCTTTTGGACCCCTTATCTTATGAGAGGTCTAAAGGGTTGACTTGGACCGAGGGAGGAAGAGATGTCAAGCATACCATCCCGAACCCACAAATTTCTCATATTCAAATTTGAGGGGAAGGGACGCTCGGAATAGGGTGAGTAGCCAGCAAGCCACTCACCTCTCGACAATTGAAGATCTTAAATGCTTAATAAAGATTTAATACTTTAATTTGTCCTTCCCATAAATGTCACGTAGATATCTTGGTAATAACTATTGATATATATAATTTTTCTCCTATTTTTGAGCTTTCATGAATCGATGTACTGCAATGATTTAATAAAATAAAAATTCATCTTTCACTTCAAAAAAAAAAAAAAAAAAAAACTAGGTTGTCTTTATTACCAAGATTTCGTGAACAATATTAGTCACTTTCTAATTTGCTACAAAGGTTGGGAACTATGGCCAGGACTTCATTTGCATTGGCATGAAATATCTTTTGGTGGTGCCAAGCCTCATAAGTGATTTTGTTTGATTGTATTTTCTCACCTTACTTTTTTATGATATTTCCTAAAAATAATTTTGATATAAGACAAGTCTTTTTGAGTGTATCAACTTGAGTAGGAAGTGTTAATATGTGAATGATTATATTTTATATGATTATATTTTATCTATTTTTCTCTTTTCCCTCTTGCCATCTTATTCTTATATAACTTAAGTAGATTGATAAACTCATGTATTCCATTTGATTTAAAAAGTTAGCAGAATCCTTCAACAAAAAGTTCATTAACATAACGATTTTATATCATCCATACCAAAACGAAAAATAAAGACTTGATATGATTCGTACCAAAACAGATCAATAAAAACTTGATATCATTGACATATAAATGTATGACCTTTAATTAGATACACTTACATCGAGTGTGTTAGAACACTCGATGTAGGGACATATATGACCACATATCTCAAAATATTTCATTAATTCTATATTTTTTATTATTGGTTGTTTGATTGATTAATAATATTAAAATTAACTAAACCATTTGTTCACGTTTAATCTATCTTCTTGCTTTTTTAAATTTTGAATCAAATATGAACACAACTCATAGAATTTATATTTAATTATAGGTTAAAAAAATAAAATTAAGAAGATTTTATTCAGATTAAATATCAACATAGTTCTTAAACAATTTATATTTTATGTTTTATATGTTTGACTTTATGTATTTTTTGTTTTTTTTTTACATTTTTTTAATGTATATATCATCAATATAAAATATAAATATTTGAAGGAAAAAATAATTATGAATTGTTTAACCAAATGGAAATAAGAGTTAAAGAAGCTTCTGATCCTTACGTAAATAATTAATTATATGATGTATTGTATTCTAAATTTTATAGGATTTAATTTAAAAGATAAACAAAAATCTTAAATTTTATGGGATTTAATTTAAAAGATAAAAAAATTTTAAAAACAGAACGAATGATAACATAAACAAAAAAATCATTTCAATAACCTTGCGAAGCATAAGTATAATAACTAGTGAAACAAATATTCAAGATATGATAATCTAATTGAAGGAATTTAAGAACACTAATGTGGCGTTTGGTTGGATGTAATACAATAAGGGTGTAATGTAATCAACTATATAATGTAATTAAGTATGCAATGTAATAGGATAATAATTACATTATTATGTTTGGTTAAATAAAAAGTGTAATGTAATAACAATGGTAATGGATTATTTCAATGGAAGAAAATAGTAATGAAATTATTTTAGTGGAGATAAATGTTATTTAAATAAAAATTTGAGCTACATATTTAGATTTGGGCTTTTAAAAATATTTTCTATCAAACAATCAAGTTTTATTTCTTTTGTGGCAAATATCAACTATTCTATTCTAATGACAATAAATAGCGTAATAGAAATAAATGTTATCCACACGAAAATATTTTAAATTTGAAATCATATTTGAGATGTTTTTAATCTTTTCTATCATATTTCTTAATTTTAAATTTTTTGGTAGCAAAAAACATCAAGCTGGATTATTCTAACAGCGATAAATATTTATCGTAGTGAAGATAAATGTTATCCAAATAACAAAATTTTAAACTCTAAATTTATATTTGAGCTTTTTTTAATCTCTTCTATCGTATAATTAAGTTTTGAATTTTTTTCATTGATAAAAATTACCAAGTGAAATTATTTTATTGATGATAAATATTTATTGAATTAAAGATAAATGTTAACAAATAAAAAAATTTTAATCTAAATTTTTTTATCTTTTTAATTGAATAGTTAAATTTTAAATTCAAAATATTGAAGTGGAATTTATGTGTTAATGACCAACCGATCATATCATATATTAAGATAATAGAAGAAAGAAAGTCAAGTTCCTTTTCAAATGGATGAATTTTAAATTTTTTCTTGCCAAGGAGGAGGGAGAAAAATGATATGAAATAAAGAGAGAGGGAGAGAGAGAGAGAGAGAGAGAGAGAGAGAGAATTATTGCAAGTGTATTAAAATTTGATTAGAAGGATGGATGTAATTATGATCGTTTAGTAAATATCTAAGTAATTGTTATTGCATAGGTAGAGGTTATTGTGATTACAATGCAATTTTAATTGCATTACAAAGTTGTAACCAAACGTGATAATATAATGATCATTACCATTTTGATTACATTAACACTTTTATTACATCCAATCAAACACGTCCTAAATCATCGGAAGTCTCATTCCTTGATTCGTGTGTTATAGTTGGCTATTTTTTTGGTATGTTGTATTTTGTTATTCAAACTTGTATTTATTTCTGTACTATTTATAAATCTCTTCTTTTACCTCAATTAGTTATCCCTTGATCCCACCCCATTTATGTGTTAATACTGTAGATTTCCCCTCATCACGATAGTCTAAAATCTTGTCGATTATAGAGACTCATGGCTTAATTTGAGAGATTCAGTGTGGATCATTGAAAAGATGAACAAGGGTGAATTTTTGAGTAAGAGAGAAGAGAAGAGTTGTTAAAGAGTTGACGAAGTCACATACTGGTAATCATGCTAGACAACGCAGTCATTGCCTTAAGCCATCTGGATCCTGTAGGGAAAAAGACAGAACGTTTTCGAGCACCACAACGCTTGTCTCGCGTGGGCAAGTGGCCGCCTAAGTAAAGCACAATGCATGAGCAAGAGTAAGAAACACCGGGGTACATTCGTAACAGGCGGCCTCGCACGTAGGTTTTTATCAAACGGCGCGAGCGCGACCCAATGGTCACTGCCCAAAAATTACCATCGCCTAGTTACACGACAGAACCACCACGCTAAATGGCCCGGCCGTACCCCCTTCTCTAATCGTCTCTCTCCCTCCCTATAATTTTTTGTTTGATTTAGTTTTTATATTGTTATGATCATACTTAGTAGTGATTATGTTGTGATTCTAAATATATTTAATCCCCCAATTTTGGGTCTAAGATTAATGTTGCTTATGTTCTGTTAATCATGAATCAGCCCCTATTGAACTTGTTCTGATACTTGTATTTATGAATTTTACACTACATGTTCGATGAAAACTCTAAAAAGTTTATTTACTTTTATTCAGGATTTAAATACAAAATTAAAATTACATAAGTAAAGCCTAATGGGGAGGTTGAGATTGTCTATATTGTAATCCTTTTAACTCTTAATCAAATGAAAACAGGAAATTAATAACGTTTTAGGATTAGTTTTCGATCCTTGAGAGAGGGAAGGGATGAGCATTAATTAATAGTCAATCTATCCATTGTAGATGCATGATTAAGGAAGTTTGAGGGGATTTGCCAATCATCGTTAAGGTAGATCAATAAGAAGCATATGATTAAGGTCACTTTTTTATTGCTACTATATACGAGATATGGAGAGAAAAAATATTCATAAATTCCAATCTAAGTATCGAGATGTTCGAGCAATAGTTAAGTAAATTTAATATATATGTTGTGAGAGAGCCAAAAATATATGGTAAAATGGAGTGATTTTATTACCTAAATTTGTATTCAAATTCCTATATTTTTGGGAATTATCCTTATATATATTTACTCTTTCCCAAAAAAAAATAAAAAATCATTGGATTGCCTTTGAATATTTTACTGTCAAACCGATATTGCAAGAGAACTGTATTAAGATTAGAAGCGCACATATTAAAGTATTTGAACGGTTTTGGGCCAAACTCTTGCATTGCAAAGAATTTGAAAATGGCAAAGTAGTGATATGAAGTTTTCTTAGGCAGAAGAACTGTTTTAGCAGCATGAAACTTTGTCAACCATTTATTATTGTTGATAAGCATTCTGTCAATTCTTGAGAAAATTTTGGAACTGCATTCATATTTATTAGTCCAAATAAAATGACGCCCCTTTCAGGTCATATCAAAGAGCCCAACCTAATTAACACAATTTTGAAACATCCTTAGAAGTAGCAGAATGACCTCCTATACTATCATACAAATATACTAAATGGTTGAAATTCCCCATGACAATCTAAAGGTCAACTATATTAAGTAATAATATTATACTATAATAAATAGTTTTAAAAAATAGGCCAAGTAATTCGCTACTAAAAAATATTTTTATCTATACACTATATAATGTCAATCTTTTCAAAAAGACGACATGGCAGTATGAGAGTGAATTTAGGAGTTTTCCAATAAAAAAATAATAATTTATCATTGAAAAAAATAGGTTTTCACTCATATATGGACTCTTTTTTACTCCTTGCCAAAATAATAATAATAATAATAATAATAATAATAATAATAATTTTTCAGATAATTAAACAAAATTAAAAATAATAAAATAAAAACATAATCTTAAACAAAAAGTTAAAAAATAATAAAATGCATTAAATAAATATGAAAATAAATAATTAACTTAATAAAATATTAAAACTATTTTATGGACTTAATAGCCTAAAAATCTAAAATAAAAATGAAAAAACTAAATTTATAAATTTTATTAAATTAAAAACATGCTTTAACCTAAATTAGTAAATAAATCTAAAAAATTATCAAATCAGTTATATATTATAAAATTATCTAATCTTAATATGAAAATTAAATAATAGTTAATCATCCTAATTAATTCATAAAAATATAAAACAGAAAAACAAAACTAAGTAGAAAATTAATAAATAACAAATATACAAAATTATTTAATAAATTAAATCAAAAATCTGAAAATAAATATTTTTTTTATAGTTTTCCAGAAAAATTAAATAGAATTAAGAATAATATAATCTTAAACAGAAAGTAAAACAAATAATAAACTGCACTAAATAAATGAGAAAATAAATAATTAAATTACCAGAATATTAAAATGAGTTTTGGACCTGAATATATCTAAACACCTAAAATCAAAATGAAAAAACTAAATTTATAAATTTATTAAATTAAAGACCTCCTTTAACCTAAATTAGAAAAAAATCTAAAAAATTATCAAATCAGTTATAAAAACTAAGAAAATTAATACTAATAGATTAAAAAGATTTTAACTAAACCCTATAATAATATAAAATAAAATTAACTGAAGAAGACTAATTTTATTCTAATTTCTAACAAACTGACTAAAAAATAACAAAAAACAAAGAGAAAAGTAATCTGAAAATTAAAATATATTAAGACATAAAATACAATTGATATATATAGTTATGTATTTATTTATTTAGGGTTTGGATTGTGTATTAGCTCTCATTTATTTTTATGTATATTGATATGCAATATTATTTTGGGCCTAAAATATAATAATTTTGTCTAACATTATTAATTTTTCATTGTTGATGGTGTTTTTGACTTGGTGTCATCAAATTATATTAGTTCAAAATATATTTATTATAAGAATTTTTAAAATCAAAATCAACAGGAACATGTTATAAAAATAATATTTAAATATTTAACTATCTCAGGAAGTAATTTGGTTATTACCTTCATTCTATGTACAGAATAATTTAATAAACCTTAATAAATCATAAATTAATATAATAAAAATATAACAACTATATATATAGTTGATATTAATAATTAAAAATGCCTACAAGATAGAAAATTATTATTCAAATATATTGTGGAATAAAATGTAATGAATAAAAAGTTAGGAATTATATTGATTCAGTTCAGTAATTTGTGTACTTTAAGTTCATAATTTGTGTTATGTTTAAAAATTACAAACTTAATATGCCAACTTCTATTAAGCCCATAGGATTTTAAATAAATTCATTTGTCTCAAAATTTTTGCACAACATACAAATCATTTTTTTTTTTTTGTTACAAATACGGTTTATTTTAGTTTCTTCCTAAAATGTCTATCCGTGACTTATTATTGACAAACATATTTAAATCATATCTTTTACTATTGTAAGTTTTCTAAATTATTAAAAGATCATTATTTGTCATTAAACCTCCCCGCCATCTTGAAATAGAATTTTATGTTACTTTTATTATGTTAATTACTTGAAAGGAAGAGTTGTGTCTCGAGGGAAGCGATTGGTTGTTAATCGAGTAAAACATGTATTTATAAAATCTCAATTGTATCAATATTTTTGCCCAATTGATTAACTACTAAAATCGCGATCAATTTTCAATTTAAGTACAAAATACGGATGATTTTATTACCCTACGTTGCGAATTGACCTATCATACCCTTTACTATGGTCGAAATTACCTATTATTGTTAAATATATTTGGATCACTTCTATCATTATAATATTTTTTACTATTAATATCAATATAAGTAGTTATTATATGTTTAATTATCTTTGTGTGCGAGAGGTAGGTAAGAATGGATAAATCATTATATTCGCCTTATAATTTTAAGAAAATGAGATCCCATTATAGGTATATGTATACTTTTTAAGAGTTCATGTAATATTTAAGTCAATGATGTTTTAGTAGGTTGGTTACATATAAATATTTATTTAGGCGTCAATTAAGTTAAATTAATATTGACTTTGTAGAGAGTTATCGGTTATAAGTTTGATATTCTTTTATTGATTTGATATACTTTGTATTGTAATATTAATTTGTTACATAATAATATTTATTGTCATCCATAGATCATCTAACTCAATATCTACCAATCATATGTTATTCCTTTTCCTACTAATATTACCTTTTGATACCCAAACGTATTGTAACACTATTTCTATAACTCGTATGAGTTAGGATTATTTAAATTGTTTGATTCTCGAGAGAGCTCGACTTCTTAATATTCCAAATCACGTGTATAATCTTAAAACCTTAATGACATTTTTTAACATTCTTTTTTATTTATTATTTTAGATTATTTATTTATTCTTTTGAAATTTAAAATGATTAGAATATGAATGTGTGTTGGGTTCTAATGATTTTTATGTGTTGGGTTCCGATAACTTTGATCGATCACGAAATCGTTTTCGTTATGAGGGGATAAATGTAAAAGAATGTTGTTGAAAGTGAAAACATTCAATAAAATCAAATAATCGAGAAAAGAAACTCAAAAGTACAACGTCACTCCAGTAATTCAATAATTTCTTAAGTTATGCATTATACAACATTATTCAGTGCATAACACTTCGTCAGCACTAGTATAAATTAAAGCAAACATTTTATAACTTTTTTAAAAGTTATTTTTTAAAAATTAATTTAAAAAATAAAAACAATTTTTTATAAACCGGACCAGATACGCTCTCATAACGAAAATTCAAGTAGTTACAAAAGTTGGTTGAGCAGTAGGCGGAAAACCCATGCATTATTCGGTATTCCGGTACATTAGAGTCGGTCCATCCCCATAACCCACCCACAGCCACATGCATCAACCAATCTCAGTCCACAATCACCCATAAAATAATCCCCGCTATTCCCCACCCCATTCTCAGATCCCCCTTTCATTCGTCTTTCTCCCCAATATCCCCCTGTCCCCACTGATACCCAATCTTATGAAAGCGACCAACCCCCCTCTTCCCCCTCTTTATATACTCATTCCTTTCCCCACTCCATTGATTCCAACCCCAATACCCACCACCACCATAATGTCATCCTCCTCCACCATCAATCCTCCTGCAAGCACCTCCTCCGCCTTCCTCCGTCGTCTAGGAAATTCCCCTCCTCCCTCCTCCTCCACGGTCCTCCGCCGTACTTCATCTTCAATCTCCCCTCCGCCGCCGACGAACTAGACGTCCCCGACGACGTCGCCCGCTACCACGCCCACGCGCCGGGCCCAGACCAGTGCTGCTCCGCGGTGGTCCAGGAAATCCGCGCCCCGATAAACACCGTCTGGTCAGTGGTGCGTCGCTTCGACGCGCCTCAGATCTACAAACACTTCCTGAAGAGCTGCGACGTAATCTCCGGCGACGGCGACGTCGGCACTCTCCGCCGAGTGCGAGTGGTATCCGGCCTCCCCGCGGCCACCAGCGACGAGAGGCTAGAGATCCTGGACGACTGCCGCCACGTGATGTCCTTCTCCGTGGTCGGCGGCGACCACCGGCTCTCGAATTACCGCTCCGTGACTTCACTCCACGGCGGGAATGAGGAGAGCACAGTGGTGGTGGAGTCGTACGTGGTTGACACACCCGCGGGTAACACTAAGGAGGAGACATGCGTGTTTGCGGACACCATCGTGAGGTGCAACCTCCAGTCGCTAGCTCAGATCGCCGAGAATTTGGCCCGAGGAGAGAGGAGAGAGAATTGAAGGGTCTCAATCAATCAATCGTAGGTTCTCTCTTCATTCATCTGTTTGTTTTTTGGAATTGTGATTGTGATGTCAATTCCAGAGATATACGTCGTCGTTTGGAACGTGTGGTTATGGTGAGTGTAATAGTTCAGAAGACTAAGGTGTAGATGATCCGACGACGGAGGACAGCTCCGGTATCATGGGTAGATATTTTGGCGTGAGATGTAATTTTGAATCTAAAATTCAAAAGAATTGTCTGTGTACATACATACTAGTAGTTACAGTATTGTTAAGGGTTTTTAATTTGTTTTTGGGTGTTTGTGTGGGTATCCATCCTACCGCCATTTTCCCATACAAATACATTTCGTCTCTCTTTTTGGCCTTTGTTTCTTTGGTTTGTATACCCTTTGTATACAATATATCGCTCAAAAGGAATTATTTTTAGATATAAAAGAGAACAGAATTTAGTTTGGATTAGAGATGGAGAATTTTTGTTGTCCTTTTTTCATTGGGGGTTGAGGGATTAGAATGTGAATATTTAATACAACACCCCCACCCCTCAAAAAAGAAAAAGGAAGGAAGGAATTAATACGTACTAGTTAGTGTACTACTACACATATTATGTTGGTTATTAGTGCTCTGCTCAACTCATTTATCTCAAGACAACTTGCATATACTTCCTACTGTTCTAAGATTTGCATATGCATCTACTAAAACCAAAATACAAGACAAAAATTAACAATAACATTTAAATTAGAATATATTTTACACACCTAATTCTTAAATAAATTTGTTTTGATGTGTCAAATTCTTAAATTAATTACTCCAATTACAAATTTTTCATTCCCGTAAATTTTATAATTTTAAATCTCAAATATTGCTTCAAATAGTTATGTGAAATCAAGTAAAAGAAAGATTCTACCAAATATGACAATGTCCTTAATATAGAGGTCATATATATCATGGTAAGAATTTATTAGAATAACCATAGAATTCAAATTTTCATCCCTATACATGTTAGTTTAATCTATTCTTTCTGTTTAAACATATAAAATTTTCTCATTAAAAAAAAAATATATGAAAGTTACATTTTACATAAATTCTAGTATTTTAACTCATAAAAAATAGCTTGATTAATATCTCATTTTATAGAGCTTAAAACTGAAAATTGTTTTTTGATGTTTGACTATCCTCTATTTTATTAAAGTTGAGCTACTTTTACTCCATAAAAAGTAGTTTTCTTTCAATGGGCAAATTCTTTTTTTTTTTTTTGTTTTTGTTTTTGTTTTTGATGTCTTTGGCATCATAATCAGGCTGTAAAATTTTTTTTACAATTATATAAAAATTTCTTAAAAATTTAACAACCTATGAAAGTTAATTAATAAGCAGTAGTCAAATTTAGGAAAAATTGGAAGGAGACAAGTCATGGTAGCAATTTCTGTATTGGGCACTGCCGAAGTGTGTTGGTTAAAACTGAAATTATTGTTTAATTAAAATGTGGTGGAATATCTATTATTCCTTCCTTGACTTGCAAAAATAAGTCAGATGTAATGTAAAATATGTAATACATCTATCTATCTATTCAAAGTAATGACGGAAGGAATCTTGTGTTTTAGCCGATGAAACATTCCAGGAAAAGAGGAGGCTTTTTGAGGAATGCTTGTCCATATGATTATCATGCATATTCCAATATTCTAAAAGAAAAAAGCAAGTGGGATGGATGTATGGAGGAGATAGAGAGAATCAAAATAGAAACTCCTTTAAAATTTCACCCTTTACTGCAATTTGAAGAAAAGGAAGCAGAAAGAAAAGAGGGGAAGAGATAAATATATTCATGGAATGGAACATCCAATGAGGTATCCTTATCTGTGCATGATCATCATCAGTATCTCTCATAATGGAGGAATTTATTTTAATAAGTTGTCATTATAATTAAAAAAAAAACATCAGATTTCAATTGAAAATACGATCTTGCAACTTGCATGGATAGGTTGCCTTCTGTGTCTCTCCCTCTCTCCTCTTCTCCTTGGCTAGCTTTTAAGATAATTGGAAAAGAAAAAGGGAAAGTTGCAGGTATGTTGGGCAGGTTTTGTAGAGAGAAAAAATGAGGGCAGTGGGGATTGGATGCAAGTGGGAGAATAAGGCGACAAATGGAATGCAAGTTGCAGAGACTTGGAGGAGGATATATATGTTGATTATTCAAGGGATGGGATGGGTTTTAATGATGATTTCTTTCGTGTGGGTATTTGCATTGGCGAGTTGTCATTGTTGTTGTAGGAGAGAGACAGAGAAAGAGACTGTGCCTTCTTCACGCTACCCCCCTCTCTCTCTCTAGAGAATTTGGGTGGGGATGCGTCAGTATTGATATTCGGTTGGATCGTCGCCCTCTTCTGGTCGTTGGAATTTCCTTCGCCTCGTGATCTGCATGCCCACATGCTCTTTTTTCTGATTTTTGATAATGATTTTCTTCGGCCCACACCCTAACTACATAAATAAAATAAGGGAAGATGACGTAACTCACTCAATATTTATGACATCAAATTAAATATACTTGCTACGCTTGGAGGTGTTTGATGTAGGTTAAGTTCGAATCATAGTGCATCAAATTGGATTGGATCGGATTGGAGTTAAAAACATGAAACATTGTAGATCTAAGGCCAAACCAAACTAATTGGTCCAATCCATGAATCGGATGATGATTAAGGAGAACGAATTTATGTTTGACATGTCAATAGACTCGAATGTGTGGACTCCTTGTACTTTATGCTTCCCAATTGCAAAAACAAAGACGTGAATTTTGAGAAACGCCTCTTTGATACTCGTCGGAGATTAGATAAAAGTGAGTATGCAAAAATTTAATCTTTGAGATAAAAGATTGAGACCCTGTTTGGCAATGTAATGCCCCAACTTCTAACCCATTATTAACTAACCAAAATTTCGCATTAACCACAATGAACTAAAGTGACAAAAATTAAGATCGGGGTTGAGGCATTACCGCCATCTCCGGATACTAGAGACAAGCTAAAACATTTAATTTTTTTTGTACATCATAAACGATAACAATATGAAAATTATGTTTATACAAACATTAACTTGGATGACTCTAGTACCATATCTAGAGTTTATACGTAACCCAATGACTTAAATTTATTCTAGCACAACCAATAGTGGCAAAAGAAATTCAAGAGGGGTGGTCAACGAGGCCATTGTCCAACCTTGTCGGGTCCTTTCTCGTCAAACTCCTCTACCTCTCGAGCCCCTGTTTAACCCTTGTCTGTTTCTCTTTCCCTAAACCGAAATTTAAAAAAATAGGAAAAACTAAAAGTGAGCGAGTGGGCTCAATACATTACCCTTTTATTGTGAAAACATTTTTGTGAGCCGGTGAGCATGCGCGATTTCAAAATTCATTTAAAATTTATCCTTTAAGCAAAAGTTTAATTTTCTATTCCCTGTAAACTTTTCGGTTAAAATTTTTGATTTTATAAATACTTTAACTTTCGGCCAACTCTAGGACCCCAATTTATATGCAATTGCAGCCATGGCTTTGGCTAGACGATTCGATTAAAATTCCCGTTTACGGGAAGGGTCCAATACGATTAATTACGCTAGCGAGACATTTATGAACGATTAAAAGTAACCGATTAACGATTAACGATTAACTCGGGTCCTACAAGTGTTGTAGGCCGAATTAAAAACAAGTACGGTAACACTTTTTATAACAAATAAAATTTAACTTTTTAGAAAGGTACGAGACAATAACATACCTCGGTTAAGAAGTTGTTTCAAACTAATTTTCAATTTGCTTTGCTTTCGACGTTTTCGATAACCTTCTATTTGCAAATAAAAATTTACCCCTTTACTTTAATATAATTATTATATGTATATATATATATATTTCCTCATACCCTTTTTATCAAAATTATTATCCAACTTTTAAACTTGTTTTCCGAAAATAAACATACACACACACACACACATACACATATATTTTTCTTTTCTTTAACTTTATTTCTCCAAATAAATATTCTCAATTTCTCAACACATATAAGTATATTAATGCTTTTCTTCTTTTTATCTATTTATTTCCATTATAAATAATTAAATTTAGTCTTAAAAAAATTATTACCTTAGTAGTAAAGGTGTTGAAAAAAAGTGAAGGAGGGCAATTGGCGGCTAGCCGGAAATAAGTGGCCGGAATCCGGTGGTCGGCGACAGGCAGCGACAGGCGGCGGGCGGCAGATGGGCTGGAGGCTTGGGCAGTGCAAGAAAGTATCTTGGACTTGAGGCCCCCTTTTTTTTCAGCTTTCCCTTATTTTTGGTTTGGCCCACCTTCTTATTTATAATGGGCTTCTGCCAGCCCAAATCTTATCTTCTTCCATCTCATCTTTTCCATTAGATTTGGACTTATCTAAAATATTAATTATTTTTTACACATGGTTAATTCTTTTACCATACATTTGTTCCCAATTTATTTGCTGTAAATTTTTGCTATTATTATTATTTTTTAATTATTTTTTTATTTTTATTTATTTTTATCTTTTTATTTTATTTATTTATCTATTTATTGTTATTATATAATAAATCATTTGTGCCGAAACTGAATTTCGTAGTAAACAACTATACTTATATTTATTGATAAATGCGCGTTTGTACATATTATAAATATTTAAGCGTGAATCGATATTTCTAAGTCAATTAACCGACAAATTCGAGTCACATTTCTCATTTCCATTTTAATATTTATGCGCGGCTCACTTGCTTCTTAAATATTGAAACAATAAAATGCAATAATTAGATACAATTAAATTTTGGGCCTTACGAGGCAATCAACTGTTAGTTGTTTGTATTAACTGTTAGCTATTTATATTAGCTGTTTTTATTAACTATTTGACTTTAGTTGTTTACATTAGTCTGTTTGAAGAAAAGTTGTTTGATAAAATTACCTTTTTCTAACAAAGTTTTTGGTGAAATTTCATTTATGCCCATAACTTAATTTCATTAACTGTTTTATACATTATATTTATTTTTATTCCATATTCATATTTCTTTTCAACATTAATTAAGAATTATGTGATATATAAAATTATATTTATACCTTCTACATAATTTTAATTATATTTATCTTTTTAAAATTTATTTTAATAATATATTAACATTTATGTGACAAAATTATTTATTTATTATGATAGACTAAATTACTTATTAATATATAGAAAATATTAAAATAAAAAATATTAACTTAAATATTTATAATAATCCTCTACTATTGTTACAAAGCCAAAAAATATGAATTTTTTTAAAAAAATCTTATATATAAGCATAATTTGAATGACAATTAGCATAATGTCACCCAAATATAAAGGGTAATATAGTAATTTCAAATATTAATTACAATAACCTCTTCCAACAAGTTATTTTAAAGAGTTTTTATTTGCTAAACAGTGCAATTAACTTTTTGGCCCAATTAAACAGGTAAAAAGAGCTTTTGGGGGCAAAAAATTATTTGGAGGAGTTTTTGGGATATGTGTAATACACAAGAAAGGAAATGTTTTATTAAATGTTTAGGTAGTTAAGAGTTGTAATATAATAAGTCAAGTGATGATTGTATCATAATATGATAGTTTCTATATAGCAAAAACTTATAACGATTGTCACTATTGAGCGTTATTATAAGTTGAACCAATCTACACCGTATATGTATCAAAACTGATTGTAATCGTTTACCTTTTACATTTAATAAAATTTAAAAAAATGTGTTTTAAGAATTGTAAAGTATTTTTTAAAATTCAAATTATAAGTAGTTAAAGTATTGTATTTTTTCTATAATTCGGAAAAGAAGGTTGAAGCTAATTACTTTCCTCTTTTGTTCTTCCTCCTCCCCCCAAAATCCCAAAACCATGGTCCTCCATTGTGTAGATTTCCACCATTTTTTCCGGAATGATAGAGAATAATCCCATCATCTTTCATTAATGACTAACAAAATACTTATACAATGTATAAGAGTGATTCCAAGCTAAAGACATATTTACAATATCCTATAGTGAGTTAAACTAGAAAACTAAAGGATAATACAAGATAATAAAATTATTTATATAATTTTATCTAATACGGAAGTCCATTGTTGTGGGATCACTTTCTATAGTTTCTAGCTACAAACTCTTTTAGTCGAGTAAAGAGGGGGAAAGAGGATGTCGCCTGAAAATGAATGCTAAGCCCAAAACCCTTTTTTTGGGGGAAGGGGATTGCTGGAAAAAATGATGTAGGGGGAGGGGGGTGGTAGTTTGTTAAGGAAATATGGTGATTATACTGAAAGATCAGGGCACTTAGAAATTGCATTAGCCATATCACACTGGACTGGGATTCATATCAATGAGGTTGACTGACAAACGGAACTGTAGTCATATAAAGGGTTCAAAAACTAAGAAGCACACCATTTGAGAAATTGTTGATCATATTTGGACAGAAACATGTGGTGTGGTCTTTAGCTCCAAAAATACTACAACTCAGGTGATCTTTTAAAAAGTCAAAATGAAGATGCAGGTTAAACTTCAACAAAAGCTGCGGAGGAAAACAAGAACAAAGGGGCAAGACTTGGCTAGTCAATTTCTTAAATAGATTAACATTGTTCATATTTCACTTTGGCTTATAGCAACCCTTCTTACTCTCTATATTTTTTGACAATTGGTGTTTTTTCTACCATTGTACAAGCTATGTTTAAGCATGATAGCAATGGAAAGCTTCTATTTCTCATTAAAAAAGAAAAATAAATAAATTTAGTGTCAATACAAAACAGAAAACGATTCAACACTACTAAAATCACTAAGGAATTACGACTACCCCATTCAAACTACCACTACTACAGGAGTGACTTTTCACTACGAGCCTTTTACAACCGCTATGAAGAAAACCGCAGTAAAAAATGAGGTAGTGACATTTTTGTAAAAGCCTGAAAAAAAAAGCTTTTAACTACGTTTCGTGGATAGAACCGTAATAAAAAGTCAAGGGTAGACCTATTACTACGGTTCTTAGGTAGAACCATAGTAATATGTATGACTTTCCACTACGATTTTTTATAAGAACCGTAGTATTAGGTCTAGTGTTACAAAAATTTACAACCTCTTTAGTTTTTTATGGGATGACTTGACCTATTACTACGGTTCTCAATTTTTATAGGAACCATAGTAATAGGTCTGTTCTAAAAAATTTTGTTTGTCATGGCCTTACATATTCCGAGTAGAACAATGATACAAGAGGTGAGCACAGAGTTAATGTTTAAAGTCTCTCCATTTCTTTCAATAAAACATACAATCAAAATGAATACATCAAAGCATTTACATACATCAAAATATCTAAATAAGGCAATACTGCTACAGCAATGAGGGGAGGAACTACTACATAGACAATTATTTCGACCTCAATTGGACCGGTTTCTTGTAGCTTGGGAAGACACACTAGATAACCTAGCATAAATGGTTTTTAGTGGTTTCTCACATAACCAAGGGTATTCCCAAAACTTTATTTTTGAACCATTCCCCATTTTGCATTGTGAAGTTCTAACAAAAAGGCCTTTTGCACTACCTATTCCTCTCTTGTTAGTTTCTTAATATTCTTCCAGGGCCTGGAATAGAACTTATGATAGGTTTATTTGCAGGTTTTGCTGAGAGATCCTCATTTATGAATAGATTTCGCCACTGTCCTCTACAATGGTCCTTCTTCCTCACAAACATACCTAGGCCTCCTCCACCATTTGAACAACAAGGCTTGACCAATGTTTAGCATCTGTCTTCTTTCTTTCCACACCATAAAATTTCTGTTGGATTTTAGTTATTTTAGTTATTACCTTCTTTGGCAATTTGAATAGTGATAGGTAACACCCTGGAATGTTGTTGAAGGTTGATTTGATCAGCACTAGTAGTCTTGCTACTCTAGATAAGCATTTTGCTTTCCAGGAACACAATTTGTATTATCTCATCCCGCCTATTGCCTAAAAGATGTTTTTCTCATTTTAGCCCTAAGTGGGACTCCTAGGTATGTAATAGGTAGTTGAATCAGAGAACATCCCAACTCAAAAGCTACATTTTGTGCCCAAATTTCATCCTTCCCTAGGACATTAGGTCCTAATTTGGCATATTTAACCTCCAGTTCTAAAAACAATGGGAAGCTTAGCAGTATTCTTTTCATATTCTGCAAGTATGTCTCATCTACCTCATTGAATATTCCTCTTCCAACTTGTATTCCTTTGCATATCCCATATCAACGGCTCTTATCGTCATCTTTTGAGAACTTCCCCATTAAAACAAAAGAAAAGGGAGACAGTATGTCTCCCTATCTAATGCCTCAACCTATCTTAAGGTTTGGCTGGAGCTCCATTGAACAAAATTGAGACTGTTGTTGTGGACGACAGACACTTGAGATCCATTCCTCCATCCTTCCCCAAGCCACATTTCTTTGATCCATTACCTTGTCAGACACTATTCCTGTCAATTGTATCATATGCTTTTTGAAAATCTAACTTAAGTAGGAATCCTGCTTTCTTTGTCTTCTGTATAATTAACTGACTGTCTCATTGGCTATCAGAGTTTGATCAATAATTTGTTTGCGATTGATAGAGGTTGTTTGTGCTTCCCCAACTAGATGAGGTAAAACTTCTCTGAATCTCCTCCTTGGAACCTCTGTAGTCACTTTGTATATGTTTTCCACCATACTCAATGACCTATAATCATTAATTTCAATTTGCTCTGTCTTCTTTGGTAACAATTTCACCCAAGTTGTATTTACACTTGATGGCAACACTCCAGTTTCAAAGTACAGTTGGTGAAACATGTTCAAGAAATTTAATGTTAAAGCCATCATTCATAGCCTGGGTCTTTCAGAAATATCACAGCTCAGTACATCATCCTTTTATTTCCTGGTTAGTAATTACACTAGCTCTAAAGTTGTCGCTGTTCTGCACTAAGTCTTTGTAAGCCCAAGGTGGGGATATCAAATGCTAATGATTCTTGTCTTGCATACAGCTTTTCAAGTGTTTGATAAACTCCTTTTTGGTCTCTTTAGAGTTTGTAATCTCAACACTCTCCACTATTATGCTGTAAATGTAGTGGCCAGCGCATGGAAGTACTTTGCATTCCTTTGAACTAAAGTTAACAAGAAACGCGGACAACAATTTAACAAAAGATTATTGGTCAAAAATAATGAGTAAGGTGTGAATTTCAACTAATTTAGCAAACACAAATGGGCTGCTTTGTTTTTTCTTTTTTTGTTTAATATACTAAATTAAGCACGTATTTCATTCCAAATACAATATGAATTAGACAAACTGAAATATATAATAAAATACACGAATAAAACATTTGGTTAATTAATTAATTAATTATGTTGAGAAAAAGTAGCCAAGTGCCAACCACTCTCATACCAAACATTTGGTTAATTATTCAATTATATACTAATGTTTTTTTATTTGATATATAATATAATTTTTAAACTAAAATAAGATAACTAAGAAGTGTATTATCTAAGTTTGCTGGTTGTTATAACTCACGAGGAACCATTGAATAATTTAGAAACGTTAATTTTTGGTTTTTTTTTAATTTTTATTTTGTGTGAGAGAAAATAGTGTAAAGATATATGATTGGTAAGGTCCTAGAAGGGTATAATACACAATATGTCCTCTGTTTTTTTTTCTTTTGGCAATCATGTAATATGTTTGTTTTGAATAGACTAATCAACAATGAAGCTCAACTTAATTTGCGTCATAATATTTGTTTTGTTGTATAGAAGACATAAAAGTCAATTTTGGTAAAATTCAAATTAATTGAGGATGATCGACAATAACATATTAAATATCTTTGTTAATAAAGTTATAGTGTTTTTGTGCAAGAGGTTTACATTAGTTGTTGTTCTTTTATCTGTATTTGTTTAAATTCATACTTATAGTGTCGTATAGCTATATGTAAACTAATTATTGTATGGTTGGGAAAAATTGGAATAAAATTTGAATTCTCTAATTTCAAGTTCCTTTTTATTTGTTTGGTTGGGATATTTTAAAGATAAAACTTGAAATTTAAGGGTTTCAAATTCCACCCAAAACAAAGGAATTTAAATCCCCTAATAAGGAGGGGGATCAATTATCTATCATTCACATCAGTTTATGATTATTAAAAAAGAAAAATAGTCTAATATTAAAAATTTTGCTATATTATTATTATTATTATTATTATTATTATTATTATTATTATTATTATTATTATTATTATTATTATTATTGTTGTTGTTGTTGTTATTATTATTTATTTTTATTTTTTGTATAATTTTTTTGTCATATTGTTTGATAGAATATTATAGTTTGAAAATAGGTTTACTAAAAATTATAAATAAAATTTATTCATCATTAAAAAATTACAAGATAGTTAATTAAAAAATTAAATAAATATAAGATTCAATTATCAACAAATATGATAACGACCTTCAACTTTTATTGAATAAAATGATGATGATGACGACGACGACGACAACGACGATAATAATAATAATAATAATAATAATAATAATAATAATAATAATAATAATAATAATTTACAACATAAAATAATTTAAAAAATAAAATAATTTTAATTTCATTCCATGGTTAACAACCAAATAATAAGAACTGGAACTTGATTCCATTTCTATTCTCTACCAAACACTTGAAAAAATATTCAAATTTTATATCTAACCCCTCAGGTATAATTCTCTAATTTTATTCCATTTTACTTTTCCATACCAAACAGGGCCTTAATCCTTTGTTAGCGCAAAAAAAGTTACTTAAGTGTAGCTAAGGGTATTTTGGTAACCTTCCAAACGAAACAACAACAACATCCAAAAAGATGATCTGGAAGCTGGCCGGAGGGGCATAAAAGTAGTTGCTGTTGCTTTAAAAGTAAGGTTTTACTTAACCGTACCCTACCTCTCCATTAGTATTATTAATTGTCCTCCTAATCCATGACATCAAAAAACTTAAAACTAAGCTATTCTCATCCCTTTCAAACACAGGGAAATAAACAACCAATACATTTCACCAACCCTTTTGAAAGCTTAAAAACTGGTGCAAAGCAACCTTAACTTACACACAGAGAGAGAGAGAGAGAGAGAGAGAGAGATACAGAGACAGCGAGAGCGAGAGTAAAGAGAGTTATGTCTAAGTGGGCAGGGAAACAAACCACAGCAACAACAGCATCAAAAAGATGATGTTGTCAACAAGTTCACCATGGGGAATAAGAAGTGGTTTCCAGTTGCTCACGGTGTTCCTAATTGCCCTTGTGATTTCTGTCCTCTACTTCATCCAGCAGAACGAAGATGGGTCGGGTTTGAGAACAGGATCATCCGAATACCAGTCAATGAACAAGGAGGGTCACGGATCCGACGAGGGTCCAAGGTGCGATGTTTTCTCAGGGAAATGGGTGTTTGATAACCAAACTCTCCCTTTGTATAAGGAGAGAGAATGTACTTACATGTTTGACGAGCTAGCTTGCCAGAAATATGGTCGACAAGATTTGAGCTATCAGTTTTGGAGATGGCAGCCTCACCATTGTGACCTCCCTAGGTTTCTCTCTCTCTCTCTCTCTTGTTTATTTTTGCATGGTTCTAAAATTAAATTCATATTTAAGATAATCAAATTTACAAATTATTATTTATTATTATTATTATTATTTCGCTTATTATTACTACTACTACTTCTTTAGTACAGCTGATGTATAAAGGAAACGTAAGCTTGTCAATATAAGAAGCCATCTATGAAGAATAGCCATGCAACATAGTTACGCATATATGTTTGGTCGTGTAAGATGGACATTGATTTGTTGGAATATTGTACTTAATTAAGAGAGTGACCATCCAACTACCGAACCACCAAAAATTAAATATTCATCACATGCATGCCGTATATATATATATATATATATATATATATATATATATATATATATATTTCCTTCATCCCAAGTAGATGTTAACTTTGAGTCGTATGCATATTAAGAAATATTAATGAATTAATCTCTTTTAAAGATAAAAAACAATAATGTTCTTAACATTTGAATTTAAAAATTATTTTAAATTTTCCTCCTTTTTACTAATTATATTTTTAAATTTTAAACAAGGATAGTTTGTAAATATTTTTATATTTAATATTTTTATTTTGAAATAAAAATATCATTTTAGGACATTCCTAAAAGAAATAGGAGATATTTTTTGGAACGAAGATAATATATAATATATAAATAAATGTAATCATAAAATAAAGAAAAAATTTGACTAAAAAAAACTTATACTTGAATAAAAGTCTCCTATTACTTGTCCGAAAGTGCCATATTGTTATAGTATTAAATTTTTAAAAAGGAGCAAATTTTAATGTAATGAATATCTTTTTAAAAATTGACTCATTTGACAATGTTAAAAAATTAATAGAAAAGAAAAATTGAGTCAAAGCCTAGCATTTGTAAGTGTAATAGACTTAGTTTGCAAAAAAATTTGCACTCTTGCATTTTGGTTGGTTTAAGAACAATCTTGCATGCTAATTCTGAATTCACTTTTTTTTTTTTTTACACTCTCAAAATTTATAATAGAAAAATCAGAAAACAAAAGTACCATTGATGGTGGATGAAACAAGTATATGCCACCATTTTCTCAGAATCACCCTCCCCTCCGAAAAAAAAAAGTGGGGAATTAGGTATAAGATGAAAAAATGGAATCATGAAATTTTCATGAGAATCGATACATTTATCACTGAGTCGGTTATAATTTAATTACTTTTTTCACGCATCTTATAATTTTTGTTTAGAGATTAAAAGCTCTCATCAAAATTATCGATAAGTACATCAAGTTTTATGATTAGTAAAACTAATGTTACAATAAAATACCCTTGAAATACATCTAAGGGAATACAACATTTTACGCATTAATTGTGAATAATAATATATAATTTTTTTATAAATTAATGGTTAGAAGGAACATAACTTGGAGGTGAAAAATCAAAAATGAATATCGTTGTGTGATTTTTCTGTTGAGGTTAAATGTGTTATGTTGTTGTTCGTTAATTTCTGAATAAAGGTTCAATGGGACAACATTGCTGGAGAGGCTGAGGAATAAGAGGCTGGTGTATGTGGGAGATTCCTTAAATAGAGGGCAATGGATCTCCATGCTTTGCTTAGTTGAGGGATCAATTCCTCCTTCCCTCAAATCCAAAACCGTTAATGGCTCCTTATCCACTTTCAAAGCCCTTGTAAGTCCTCTCACTAAGAGTTTTACATGTAAAATTTATAGACATGAATGAATCATATAGATCACGATTTAATTTTTTATCGACTATTAAAGCCTAAATACTCAAATTAATATGACGGTTCCACTCTTTTCTTTGGAATAAAACACAGGAATATAATGCAACAATTGAGTTCTATTGGGCCCCATTTCTAGTAGAGTCAAACTCGGATGATCCAGCAATGCATCGACTACCGGAAAGAATAGCAAGAACACAAGCCATTGAGAAGCATGCCAAATTTTGGACCGATGCCGACTTCCTTGTTTTCGACTCTTACTTATGGTGGAGGCCTACCTTGAAATTGAAGATCTTGTAAGTTAACAATGTTTAGTTTCCAAAAAAATTTCTTTTATATAATTTTTTGAGCTTTTCGTCCTCAAACATATTCAGTCCAAAGTCATTGGTTAATACGTTCGAAATGGCAGTATGAACATAATGCATGATGGACGGATATGATTTTTTTTTTTTTCACTTTGGAAATTAAATTTAGATGGGGAAGCTTTGAAAGTGGAGAGGGAATATACAAGGAGGTAGAGAGGCTAAAGGCTTACGAAATGGCTCTAAGGTCATGGTCAGATTGGCTTGAAATTCATGTCAACCATTCCAAAACTCAAATCTTTTGGATGAGCATGTCTCCCACCCACCAGAGGTATCAACTCAATTCTATTTGTGCTACTCTTACCGTAATGCATTTACCAAATTAATTAATATAACCTTCTCAATCAACAGTGGGTTAAAAATTACCAAGTAATATACTCCCGTGTTATTATTATTTTTTATTTTATAAATTGTCTGAAAAAGGAGGGACTACTTAGATGGGGTATAGACTAAAGAGCCGTATGCTCCTAGGAGCATTTTCTATAAAATTGAGTCGTGACTTGATTATGTTTAAAAAAAGTGTATGGTATGAAATCTTAATCATGTCTCATGTAATTATTTTTTTAATGAACCTTCTCTTACTTAACCTCATTAAAAAAATAAAAAAATGAGTGTTTTGATGAGATGGACTAAAACTCTCATCAATCTATGACTTGACCTAAACCCAAATCAAATGATCCTTCTACAAACTAAAAAATCTTAACTAAGTAGTCCATGTTTTGCAGGAGTGAGGAATGGGGAGGAACAAAGGGCTTAAACTGCTACAATGAAACGCAACCCATCTTTAAACAGGACTACTGGGGGATAGCATCTGACCCGATTATGATGAAGGTAGTCGAATCCGAAATCAACAGATTAAGTAGAAAAGGTGTGAATATACAATTTTTAAACATAACACAGCTCTCAGAGTACAGAAAAGAAGCTCACCCATCTATTAACAGAAAGCAATGGAGACCCCTCACAGAAGAGCAGTTGGCAAACCCCAGTACATATGCTGATTGTTTTCATTGGTGTCTTCCTGGTGTCCCTGATACTTGGAATGAAATTCTCTATGCTTATATTTTTAAGTACTTGTAACGATTACTATTCTAATCTTTTTTTTTTTTTTTTTCCGCAAAGCTTGTAAATGGGCTCCTATAAATTGAGGGAGAACAACCCCTAGCTTGCTTCATATCTTGTTGGGGTTTTTTTTTTTTTTTCTTATTTTGTTTTTTAGATGATGCTCGGCAAAGATTTAGGGAAAAAAGGAAAAAATCCCTCAAAGATTAGCTGAGACATAGGTATATGCTAATGATCCGAATTCTAGCTAAGTCCATAAAATTGCATTCTTGTAGTCTAATTGGATAAACTCTATATATGTAGGCAGTTAAAACAATTAGATTTAACCCTACACTCTTAAAAAGAACTTCGGTGGGGTTTGATGTCATAGACAAACTATTCCTAAATACTTGTATAGACTTGGATATGTTACTTGGACTAACTTAGATTAATTAGTTCCTTAAGTGATGAAATCACAAACCAAACATCCTTTTATAACTTTTTAATTAGTTTGATTCTTATAATCGTCATCTTTGATTTGCTTAACTTAAAAGTTTAAAATAACTCTGATACTTAAAACACAATTCCATGCGGAAGGCCGTACAAGCTCATTGCTAGCTACAACTACACCGTATGCTTGTGGTTTTAAGACTTACTTCCCTTTGTCAAATTTTTAACACTGTTGCTAGAGAGTAGACGCCTTTTTAAAATTGAAGCTTGTTTGAGCATTTGTAACTAAGCGTTTATTTCAAAACCCAAAAAATAGAAGAAATAAAAAATTTAAAAAACAAATGGCTATCTTTCATTTTTTTATAAATATGAGCATAAATTGTTTTGGGAATATTTTGATTGATTATATGCTTTCTTGCTTACAGTGGTTAAATTCTTTAGAAAAATGGAAAATTTTAAAATTGTTTGAGGGGCTAAAGATGAAATTTATACTTTTTAAAGTATTGGGATTTTTATACTCGAAATGTTGATAAAGCTTGGGAATTAAGGGGTAGTTTCGGACTTGAGAATTTGGGAAGGCTAGAATTCATTTCCCGAACCTTCTGCTTGTCATACTGAATTTTATATTCAATGCCCTCGCATGTCCTTCTGTGTTATAAAAATTGCAATTCATAGGACCATATCGTCATTATGATATTTCTCATGAATGTTATGCTAGAATTGATAAAATGGTAAGAGTTATGAATGAATAATGGTGTGTGAATGTAAGGATTAATTCTGAGATGAAGGACTATGACTTGTCACGTGAAGCAAATTTTAGTTTTAGTTCCCCTAAATTAAGGTCAGTTCCTCTGATAATGGTCTTCCCACCCTTTAGAGTCTAGATTAAAGGAAGAACTCAGAATTCCCTTTACTATGCTACCCCTTATTACTCCATCGTCACCTGGGATAAGAAGGCGAACACAAGTACAAATCTTTCAAAATGTACTTATTTCGTGTGCTTTTATCTTATATACTCGCGTAAGGAAAGAGATTATACCTTGATAAAACCAAAAAAATATATAAAAATATATTTTCTAACTAGCTACCATTTATGTAATTCTTTTAATCAATTATTTATCCCACGAGAATATGTCTGTAACCTACATGTATAGTCACAACACTAGCACATTTGTTTCATATATAATATCCCAATAAAGAACATGAATACTTAGTACTCACAATATAATACTTGTGCGTTCATGAACAAAGAAAATTGTATAATTCATGGAATGATATATCAATCATAATATACTTTTTTGGCGCATATTTTATTAAAAATGTATGTTCATGAACAAAAAGAACATGAATATTCCCTTATCATTATTAGTTTCTTGTAATATATATTAAAAAATGAGTGAATTATAGGCAGAGTTGAACTGCATATAATCATAAATGAACAGTATATTTTATATGTTACTATTACTATTAGTACTATCATGAATATATTGTACTACTTTTTGTAATTCTTTAGATTAAAAAAATATTTTTACTATTATTTTGGGGCGGGGACCAAAAAATGAATGCATGAGGATGGCTAAGGGAGAAGCACATATTCCACGATTATGATTGTAAGTTTTGCTTTGTAGATGTGTATTCTTAATATTTCTTACGAAGCAAGTATTGCCTTAGTGGCAAACACTCTATGTTGAAAAATGCTTCAAAGAATAGTGAGAAAGAGAGAGAAAATGTTCTTGAACACTTGCTTATTGTCCCATACTGGAATTTTGCAACCTTTGCCTTGGGTTTATAAACCTCACTATCCTTTGGACTCCTAGAAAGCTTGGTAGAGGGAAAGACTACATCACACATGCACGTGCGCTGCCTGCCGTGTTGGGTCGGGTTGGGCTACGAGGTAGGGGCATGGGTCTTATTTGATTATATTTTTAGTCAAATCCGATTCTAATTTATTTCAGCGATCAAATTTTATTTACGGGTAGGGGCATGGATCTTATTTGATTATATTTTTAGTTAAATCTGATTCTAATTTATTTCGGCAATCAAATTTTATTTACAGACAAGTGTCCGTTACTATGCTTATTGTCTAGAATCTTTGATCGAAATCAATTGATTTCAGCTAGCATATTTTCAACTTGCTTGATTTTAGCTTGCTTGATCTCCTCCCTTTCTTTAGCCTTCTATTCTTCTCTTGCTTGTTTTCAGCCTCGGCGTCCCTCTATAAATTGTGACTTCCTTCTCTCGGTTCGGATACATAGAAAAATTCAAATAAAAAACTCCATCCTCTTAAAAATAGTTATGGGTTGTTCGAGGTTCTTCATTACTTGTTCGCTCCAATATGCCGTTCGGATAGCTCACCATGTATCCCTGGATATCGATTGCTCATGAGTCCCTAGTGTAGCACATAGGGGAGCAAATTCGATTTTAGGGGCGGTGGATCACTACGTCACGGCTATCGGATAAGTTTGTTAATTTTAGTCATTAGTCGCACCTCATATTATTTTTCTAACAATCTAATTTTTTTACTTGTTGTGGCTAATGGCTAGATTAACGAACATGTGTTGCTGCTATGTGTTTGTCCGATATGCCTAAACTACATGGTCAAAATTATCGCGTGTGGTATGATAAGTTAGAATTTTTACTTGCTCAATTTGGGATTGATTACTGTCTTCAATCATCTTAACTTCCCGAGGATAGTAGTGGAAATTTTGAACGAGACAATAACACATGTCCTGGGTTGCTATTGCATTATATGACTAATTCCCTTTACCGCATTTATAGTAATTAAACTAATGCTAAGGAAATTTGGAAGGCTCTTGAGTCTAAGTATGGAACCGATGATACGGGTATTAAGAAATATGCTTGTCGTAGGTGGTTGTCTTTTAAGATGACTGATGATAAACCTATTTTGGAACAAGTTCATGAGCATAAGAATTTACGTGTTAAAATTTTGGCTGAGGGTATGACAATATGTGATATTTGTCAAGCGAATTGTTTGTTGGATAAGTCTGCCCCCTTCCTGGTCAAACTATGTAAGCTCCATGAAACATAAAGAAAAGGACCTTTCCCTAAAAGAACTTATTGCCCATATCAAAATTGAGGAACAGAACCATATTCAATCCAATAAAAAGAATCTAATTCATTTTTCCTCTACTGCTAATCCGGTGGAATCGAAGAGCGGTTATAAGTTTGACAGGACTAAGGGACCTAAGAGAAATGGACCAAATTAGATTCATAGGAAGAGGCGGAACTCCAACAAGTTTAAAGGACAAGGATCAAACCGCAAGAAATTTGAAGGGAAGTGTTTTGCTTGCAGAAAGTATGGCCATCCAACAAAGGAATGCAGAGAGGGATTTGGGTCTGCACGGTAACAAGTCCAAACAGAACAAACCTCAAGCCAACCTCAATGAAGATGTTATCGTTGTTGTAGTTTCTAAGGTAAACATGGTAAGCAACACTTGTTGAATGGGTGGTTGATTCTAGAGCCACCGACACATTTGCACCAACGGAGACCCGTACGTAAGCTACGAAAAGGCTCCTGAAAGTGAATGTGTTTTTATAGGTAATGCTACTTCGTTCCTCTCGTTGGTAAGGAAAAGTTTCTTTAAAATTAACTTCGGAAAAACTCTTTCTTTTTTGGTAGAAAATAATGATTTTCATTACCAAAAAACCCCGAGAAGTAACAGGGATATGTACAAGTATCCGTGCATGCTCTTATGTGCACTTCAAGTCGACCAAAGCTTACATATTTGGTACTTTGTCCCTCCCTTACTAAGATATTGAAATCTCAACTTTACACAGTTTTGGATTGTTGTCACTATTTGATTTACATCGGGGTTCTTGTGTTTGAAGACCTTGGCATTTCTACTCCTCCACACCTCATAAAACAGAGCTGCCACTCGTAGCCCTTATAAGGCTTATAATCTTCCCCGGCTTCCGCATCTACATTAATCATTTGAGTAGCTGGGTATATGATCGTGCAGGGTGGTGTATTTGCAGCCACACCATGATTTGTTTCCTCACTGCTTGTTGCAAACTCATATTCAAACAAAATGTGTTATTGTGTTTCTACATGGGATGCATAGATAGGGCACTTAGCATCAATATTCGGCATGTAGTTTTCTAATTTATGTAGTACCTGTAATTTTCTTGCATAATGAGCCAAAGAATAAAAGAGTGTCCGGGGATATTGCTTGAGTTCCATACCAGCTTGGTCCACGGGGCTTTGGTTGATTGTTGCAGTATATATTTATAACTTAGCTTGGTCATGTATCCCTTCTTTTGCTTTGTGCTCACTTGGGTAGGTGTGTAGAGTTGGGTTCGGTTGGTCTCGAACTTTGATCGGTTTCTTGAAATACTAGCAACAATCAGCTTTTGGTGTTAAGGTCCACCATGGATCTTTCTTTAGACAGTGTAAATGAACCCATTTCACCCACAAAGTATCCTTTTTCTTTGCTATCGCCTGGGCATGCTTGGCTATGAGAGCCTTGTTCCATATTTCCAAATTCTTCAGCCCCAATCCTCGCTTTTGGGTAAGCAAATTTGGTGCCAAGCTACTAGAGGTCTTCTAGTGTATAATTCCTTGCCGATCTAGAGGAAATTCCTACTGATTGTCGTGATCTTCTTCACCACTATCTAAGGGAGCACAAAGTTATTTGCCCAAAACCCATAGACTACCATCAAAACACTATTAATGAGAGTGATTCTCCCTGCATATGTTAGGTGTTTGCTTTGCCAAGTTCTTATTTGTGCCATAATCTTCTCCACTAAGACTTGACAGTCCGAGTTGGATAACTTACTCGCTGTAATAGGAACATCGAGGTATGTAAATGGGATTGAACCAGCTACAAATCCGGTGATCCGAAGCAACTCATTTTCTCTACTTCTAACACACTGCTATAACCATTTGAGACTTGTGCAAGTTAATTTGCATCCCGAGAGGCTGCTGCAAAATCCTCAAATGCTTGGACTAGACATGTCACCTGTTGGCCTGTTGGCTTTACAAAACAATATAAGGTCATCGGCAAATGAAAGTTGACATAATTTCATCTCTTTACATCTTGTATGGTAGCTGAATTGGCTCTTCCGAATATGGAATTTGGTGTATCTATTGAAGATTTCCATAACCAGCATGAAGACTCGGACACTTGCTCCGCACAATTCCGAGTTCTAACAAAGGAATCGAGTATAAGAACTTCTCACCTCTAGAGTTTTGATTCCAAGGCATTCTCTCGTACCTTAGAAACTTTTCCGAGTGATATGGTATCTTCTCTAAGTGATATGGCATTTACTTCATATACTTTTGCTTGTCTCTAAGTGACTCGGAAAACAGATATGTACTCACGTCTGTCTCACTCGGTTCCGAGTCCCTCATCACTTAGATATATCGCATGCTTGAATTGACTAGTATTTCGCTTAATCGCACTCAGGTCCGACTTCATGTTATAAGTCCTATTCTGTTGGAGTCGGCGCTTCTAGTCCGAATCATGCTTAGTCTAGATCAAGTTTGTTTCACTCGATATTCGTTGTATAACTTGATTATCGCTTAGACTAACTCGGATGGAATTTTGAGTTTCATGGATATTAGACTCAGAAAATTCCATTCACTTTCCGACTCGGATAATTAGTCGCTTAATTATCTTAATTATATTATTATCTCGTGTCTAATCTTGGACCAAAGTATTTTATACTTTGAGAACTAAAATTGATTTACTTTTATAGGTTATTCAAACGAGGATACACTTTTTGAAATACAAAAGTAACTCGACTTCAAAACGTCAAATCACCAGCAGACATGGCTTTTCACCTTCTCCGACCTAGCCCCACAAGATTGTGTCAGTGGCATCTGTTTCCAAATCGGAAAACTGAAACGTCAAGCTTAACGGTGATTTCCACTTTATCTTTCAAGACACCGCCAGTGGTTTTGGGACTTCCAAAAGAGTTAAGAACCGTTGCCCAACGTTCATATCACAACGGATACTTTACGAGTGACTCGGAAAGTTCTTAACAACGGTCATAAAAGGACCTCTTGTCGGAAGTTGGAGATAACGACTATGCTGCTTGGTCATCTATAAATAGAAGCCAACTCTCAAGACTTGAAGATTTGTCGAACCCCATTGTTAATACACGTACTTGAGCAAAGTCATTGTATTCATTCTCAATCTTCTACTTACAACTCCCACTCTGTAATTCATTATATTCCGAGTTGTAAGGTCTTGTAATTAGTTACAAACACTTTCTTACTCTCTAAGTAAGATCCCTTGATCGAGCTGTAAGGGTTAACTCAGCTTAGTTGTCCCTAGCTGTAAGGGTTATCTCAGCTAGGAAGTACTAGATCGAGATAAGGGAATTTCCGAGTCTAGGAAAACTTGTAAAGAGTTGTTTAAGGGAGCAACCGAGGTTCGAGTCCATCTACGATATTTTGTGGACTCAAAATAGTGGATTTGACTTCGTGCTTGGATTAGCACGGTCCGTGGTTTTCTCGCCCAGGAGGGTTTCCACGTAATCTCCGTGTCTTTACTTCCGAGTTCATTCTAGACTCGGACAGTCTCAAAGCTTTAGCTTAATCGCTTTCTCACTCTTTATTGTAATTCGAGTTCATACGTTTCGACCGTGCTTTAGACTCGGAATCTATTTCTGTCTCTACTTTGACAAAAGAGTTTGATTTTTATCGAAAAACCTCCATCACCCTATTCACTCGCCTCTAGGGTGACTCAAACTCTCCCCGAGCAAACCTTCGATTGGTATCGAGCCTAGCCTTTCAGAAAGGATCTAACCATCCAAAGGTCTAAAGATCAAATGGCTCGGAAAAACGGAGAGTTCGATGAAGGAAGATCTTCCAACGAGACCACCAAAATTCAAAGGATCAAATTTCGTGCATTGGAAGAAGCTCATGGAATGCTTCCTTCTAGATCATGATGAAGATGTTTGGGAGATTATACAACAAGGAAACTATATTCCCATGAAGATAGAAGAATTTAGGATTATTTCCAAGACAAAGGCCGAGTTTACTCTAGGTGAAGCAGAGAAGTTCGAAAGAACTTCAAGGCAATGAACATTCCGATGTGCGCCATCAGCTCGGAAGAATATAATCGAGTATCCGCCTGCGATTCAGCCAAAGAAGTGTGGGACACACTTGGTCGACACTTATGAAGGCACAAGCTAGGTCGGACAAGCGAAGATCGGTCAATATATTCATAAGTATGAGCTATTTAAGATGGAGCCGAAGAGAACATCACTCGGATGTTCATTCGATTTACTAAGATTACCAACAATCTCAAATCTCTGGGTAAGAAGATTACACACGAAGAAATGTGCAGAAAGATACTCGAAGCCTACTAAAGAGAAGATAGGGTCCCAAGGTGACTGCCATAGAGGAGGCTCGGAACCTATCACTTCTAAAGCCGGACGAGCTCATTGGGAAGCTTCTCACTCATGAAATCCACCTGGAAGAGGAGAATGCTCGAAGGTAGCACTAAAAAGAACATAGCACCGAAAGCCTCGAAACCGGAGAAGCAGATCCGAGTTCCTTTGACTCGGAAGAGGATCCCATGGCACTTATTGCTAGAGGCTTCAAGAGAATGATGAAGCGCAAAAGATGGGACAAAATGCCAAAAGAAGAATTCTACAAGAAAGATAAGAGGGACGAGAAAAGGTAAGTATTCTTCTAATTCAAAGTTATCTTTATCTAAGAACTCTGGATGTTTTGAGTGTGGCAGCAAAGACCACATTGTCAAAGACTATCCAAAAAGGAAAAGGGACAGAAAGAAGAAAAAGGTTATGATGGCCACATGGAGCGACGAGGACTCATCGGAAGATGATGAGGAGTTAGATGACTCAAAATGTCCGATGACAATCTCGACTCGAAGTTGAAAGAAAGTCGGACTCGGACTCGGACAATGAGAAAACAAATCCTCAAGAGGTAATTGAGTACTTCCTCAAATTCTCCAAAGTTGATTTGGCTAAGTATATTTTTACTTTGGAAGAAAAGTCCAATTCGACTCTTCTCATTTCAAAGAACAACTTGAGTCAATTTCTTCCGAGAGCATTTCTTTGAAAAATGAATTGGAAAAGCTGAGACTTACACTCGGAGAACACAAGACTAGTGCTCAATCCAATGAGGCCGAGTCCGAGTTACTCAGAAAAGAAAATGAGCAGCTAAAGCAAAAGCTCATTGAGTCTCAAGATCTGGTCTTAAAATTTACTCAAGTTCGGAAAAACCTTGACATGCTCTTAGGATCTCAATGTGTCTCCTTCAGAAAAGAAGGTCTTGGTTTCAACAAAGAGGAGAAATCCAATTCCTACTCGGAACTATTCAAAAGGATTCCGAAGCTGTAAAGTTCGGGAAAGGTGAGCATGGTCCCATTCATAGAAATGAAGGGAGGACTAAGCCCGGAGTTGTTTACAAAAGGAAACCATCTTCTTCAGTTTTCAAAGGAAATGTTTTCAAAAAGAAAGAGACACGGACTCGGTTCTCTGCAAGGAAGACTCGAGAATCAAACTAAACCCAAAGTCATTCAAATCCGGGTTCCGAAAAACCTTCTTCCTCGAAAAGGACCACGGTAAAGAATGTTCTTGGGTTCGTTAGAGGAAGTGAGAAGGGTTAGATTGTCTCTGTTTTGCGGGTCACTTAGAAGATATCAAAAGGACATTGGTACCTTGACGGTGGATGTTCACGTCACATGTCGGGAGACTGCGGGACTCTTTTACGAGTTAGAAAAACATAAAGGAGGAAAGGTCACTTTTGGAGATGATAGCAAAGGCAAGATAGTTGGGATAGGCAAGATTGGAAAAGGATGCAATCTGGTCGAGTCCAGTTTATCTTGTCAAAGGATTAAAGTACAATCGCTTAGCATCTCTCAACTGTGCGATAAAGGTCAAGAGGTAAGATTCACTCGGACCAACTGTTAGATTTCCGATGTTACCACCAAGGAGATCAAGCTTTCGGGTAAAAGATCAGGTAACACTTACATTATTCCTCTTTCGACCCGAGTCAGAATTTATCTTGCTTAAAAACATCTCTTCATGATGACTCATGGACATGGCATCGTAGATTAGGCCATATTAGCATGCATACTATCAAAAAATTGGCATCTCATGGTGCTGGTTAGGGGTTTACCTAACTGTGCTTTTGAGAAAGATAAAGTTTGTGAAGCATGCACTAGAGGGAAACAAGTCGAGATCATTATTCAAATCCTTGAAGACAGTTTCCACATCCAAAGTGCTTGAGCTACTGCATATGGACTTATGTGGTGAAATCCCGTTAAGAGCCTCGGAGGTAAATCATATATATTTGTTATTATTGATGATTATTCACGATTTACCTGGGTGTGTTTTCTTAAGAGCAAAAATGAAGCATTCAAGGAGTTCAGTAAGCTCTGCAGAAAAATCCAAGTTGAGTCACGGACTCAGATTCGGAGAATCGAACCGATCATGGAAGAGAGTTTGATTACTTAGAATTTTCGGAGTTTTGCGATAAGAATGGAATCTCTCACAACTTCTCAGCACCCAGAACTCCTCAACAAAATGGAGTAGTGGAGAGAAAGAACAGAACTCTTGAAGAAATAGCAAGGATAATGATGATTGAGCACAACTTACCTTACTATTTCTAGGTCGAGGCAGATCAACACAGACCAACTATACTCTGAATAGATGCCTCATCGGACCCATATTGAAGAAAACACCCTATGAGCTCTACAAAGGGAAGAAACCAAATATTTCCTATTTCGGACCATTTGGATGTAAGTGTTTTGTTCACAACAATGGTAAGGATCATCCGACCAAGTTTGATGCTCGGTCGAGATGAAGGTATTTTTCTGGGTTATTCTTCTCACAAGCAAAGCTTATCGCATTTTTAATAAGAGAACTAAACCTGACTCGGACGAGAAAGGTAAAGCAATAGATCGAAACTCTATCGAGGTATGATTGGATCTTTGCTATATCTTACTTCCATCCGGCCGGATATAATGTTCAGCGTTTGTTTATGCGCAAGAATCCAAGCTAATCCAAAAGAATCACATCTCATTGCGGTAAAGAGAATATTCGGATATCTTGCGGGAACTCGGAACTTAGGTCTATGGTACTCAAGAGACTCAGAACTGACCCTCATTGGATACTCGAGATACGGACTACGCTGGATACAAAGTTGATAGAAAGAGCACTTTTGGAGCTTGCCAATTTACGGGTCAATCCTTAATATCTTGGCACTCAAAGAAGCGGAACTCGGTAGCTCTATCAACTACTGAAGCTGAGTATATTGCAGCTAGAGCATGTTGCGCTCAGTTTTTATGGATAAAGTAGCATTTGAGAGATCTTGGACTTTCTTTCAAATTTGTTCCAATCAAGTGTGACAATCGAGTGCAATCAGCATCACAAAGAATCCGAGTACAGCACTCAAAGACAAAACATATTGAGGTCGAGTATTATTTCTTAAGAGACCATTACGAGAAAGGTGATATTGAACTTGAGTTCATTCCTACTAATCTTCAATTAGCTGATATCTTTACTAAGCCTCTTGGTGAAGATCAGTTTTGTTTCATTAGGAATGAGCTTGGAATGTTAAATGCATAACTATGTATTTTTCTTTATGATAATCTCATTGCTTAATTATGTGCTATGTGCTTATGCTTTATTGATAGCTATTAGTTCGGTTGATTTCGTGATACTGAGCCGATAGTCGTTAGTTTCGAGTCGACTTAGAAATCAATCCGAGTCGGACTCGAACGTCGAAAAAAAATTGGACTTCAAATTTCTGGAATTATCTCTAGATTAGTGGAGAATTTCAGAATATTTTCAAATTTTTTCTCTCTCGCTCTCTCGCGATCTGTGATGAAACGCTAGCCGATGGATTTCAAACTGCGATGAATCCTAACCGTCGAAGAAGAGAACCGTCACACCGGTCTAAGGTGACTGATGGACAAGCCGAGTCGGAACAAATAGTTAACGGACGTTTATCTTTCTATATATAGCGCCTATTCATCTTCGTCTCGTTACTTCACATTTCATTCTCTATCTCTCTCGTACGCAAAACTTCTCGCGGAAGCTTTGTACGTCTACGAGTGATCCTCGGACTTCTTCAAGTGACGTAAAGATCATCTCAAGTAAGTTCGATTGCTCTCAATCTCTTTCTTCTACTCTTTTTCTTTCATTCTCGTGAATCTAGTCTCTTCTTTTCTTCCTCAAAAGTTTCATCTTTCTTTCCTCATTCTCAAAATGCCTAAGAGAGGTATTCATCCCGACTTTCAGGGCTCTTCCTCTAAAAAGCCTCGCACCAAAACCCGAAAGCTCAACACCTTCTAAGCCTGTTGTCACCCGACATCTCACACTGGACGACAAATTCTTTCCAACCACAAAATTTTCGTGGTTGCCCCACATTCAAACCACCGGTGTATATAACTTTCTTTATTTCAGTGAGTTCATTTACCCTGAACTCATTTCGAGTTTTACACTCACCTCACTCACTCTGAAGGTGTTCTAACCTTCGGAGTTCGAACGTTACTCGTTCGAATAAACACCTCCCTCCTCCATCGCCTGTTCAAGGTTTCCTCTCTTTTCTTGAACAGCAACCCTATTCCTTTCACTGAAGTCGCTGATGACTTCTTTGAAAAATACGCTAAAGAGTTCCCCGAGTCACGTAAAAACTTTTCGGTGACTCAGCTCAAATCTGAAGCACGCCTTCTATGCTTTCTGCCGATGAGAATTTTCTTCTCTCGGCATTCCAGCAAGGAGAACCCCAACTCCAAGCACCTAAAATCTCTTTTTGACATTCTTGAGGGCTACGAAGTAGACCTCTTCCCCTCCATCATTGAGTAGATGGCAGCTGTGCCAGCTCAACTCCAAAATAAGAAGAACACCCCTCTTCCCTTCGGTGCTCTTCTCACCCTTGTCTTCAAGCAATTTAAAGTTCCTCTCCCCTCGGACCCAATCGTTGTGTCCGAGGTCGCCGTTGTGGTCGGCAAAAGGAACTCCAGGGTACTGGTACCAGGAAACTCAGCCTGGTATCCGGGTACACAACTCGGAGTTGAGGCCTCCTTCTCCGCCTCGGACTCGGAAAGAAACCCTCTCTCTCTAACTCGCCCCACCTGTTGGTGCTTCCACCTCAGTACCTAAAAGTCTCTCTCCGCTATTTTGTCCTCTCGCTTTCATGGACAAAATCAACTCTGTGTCCTCCGAATTCAAGGACATGCTCCGATCATTCAGGATCTGTCTATCGGTCTATGACCATCAACCAAAAACAGCCCGAGTCCCAAATGCGAGAGCAAGCAATCACTGGTTCTTGAGATGAGGGAATTGGTGAAGGAGCAAAAGGAGCTGATCCGGCTCCTCCAGGAGAGAAGGTCCAAGGCGGCTCAGGACCGTGGCGACTCGGACACTTCGAAGTGTCCTCGAGCCCAGGCCCGACCTCCTCGGAAAGTGGAGAGGAAGAAGAAGAAGACAAAGAAGAAGCGACGCCGAGGAGCCTGTGGTCGAGGCAGCTCCGTCTGGGCAAAGGGTGGAAAACAAAGAAGAGGCAGCGGGAACAGTGAGGGTCGACTGCTCCTCAAGCTCAAGTGGCGATACTCGGCTCGGACAGCGGTCCGAGTGGGTCAGCAGACCTAGGCTGTGCTACGACAACATGCAGCGAGTCGGACCGAGCAGCCCCTCCAGCCTACCGAGGTCCACGAGGAGGAACCCCTAGATCCTCTCGTTCGGGTCGGCCACTCGGAGCCGAGCCCTTGACGACAATCCCGGTTCTCCCTCCGCCACGGTCAAGCACATCGTCAAGATCCTACCAGCACCGGCGTACCTCTCATCCCTCCGCTTCCACTCGGACATCCCCTCTCCCTCGTAGGTGCCATGCACTCGTGTCACAATTCCACGATCCGCAGATTCTTCTGCTTTCGAGAGATTTCTACTTATTTCTTTTGTCCGGACATCAAATTTGTACTAAGCTGTTATATTCTTCCCACTTCTTTTGTTGTTTTTGCTTGAAAGGCAACGGGAGAATTAATATAAGATAGAAACTTGTTATCTTGTTTAGGGGAGTCTCTTCATCTGTGTACTCTCTTTAATTTCAATGAATTAATGCTTTCTCTTCAATTTTCTCTGTGATTATTGATTATTGCAACCATTTACGAATTAACATTATTTCATCGCTAAGCATATATTCTTTATGATCCGATACATTAAGCTTGCTTTACTTATCCGATTTCATACGCAAGTATTCAAAAGCAGATCTTTATCACTAACAAAGTTTACGTCTAAGTATGGAATGTCTTTCATCAAAAAGGGGAGATTGAAGACTCGAGACACTACTCGCACAATTCCGAGTTCTAACAAAGGAATCGGGTATAAGAACTTCTCACTTCTAGAGTTTTGATTCCAAGGCATTCTCTGTACCTTAAAAACTTTTTTGAGTGATATGGTATCTTCTCTAAGTGATATGGCATTTACTTCATGTACTTTTGCTTGTCTCTAAGTGACTCGGAAAACAGATATGTATTCATGCTTGTCTCACTCGCTTCCGAGTCCCTCATCACTTAGATATATCGCATGCTTGAATTGACTAGTATTTCACTTAATCGCATTCAGGTCCGACTTCATGTTATAAGTCCTATTCTGTTGGAGTCGGCGCTTCTAGTCCGAATCATGCTTAGTCTAGATCAAGTTTGTTTCACTCGATATTCGTTGTATAACTTGATTCTCGCTTAGACTAACTCGGATGGAATTTTTGTTTCATGGATATTAGACTCGGAAAATTCCATTCACTTTCCGACTCGGATAATTAGTCTGCTTAATTATCTTAATTATATTATTATCTCGTGTCTAATCTTGGACCAAAGTATTTTATACTTTGAGAACCAAAATTGATTTACTTTTGTAGGTTATTCAAACGAGGATACACTTTTTGAAATACAAAAGTAACCGGCTTCAAAACGTCAAATCACCAAGCAGACATGGCTTTTCACCTTCTTCGACCTAGCCCCAAAAGATTGTGTCGGGGCTATCTGTTTCCAAATCTGGAAAAATGAAACGCTAAGCTTAACGGTGGTTTCCACCTTATCCTTCAAGACACCGCCAGTGGTTTTGGGACTTCCAAGAGAGTTAAGAACGGTTGCCCAACGTTCATATCACAACGGATACTTTCCGAGTGACTCGAAAGTTCTTAACAATGGTCACAAAGGACCTCCCGTCAAAAGTTGGAGATAACGGCTATGCTGCTTGGTCATCTATAAATAGAAGCCAACTCTCAAGACTTGAAGATTTGTCGAACCTATTGTTAATACACGTACTTGAGCAAAGTCATTATATTCATTCTCAATCTTCTACTTACAACTCCCACTCTATAATTCATTATATTGTGAGTTGTAAGGTCTTGTAATTAGTTACAAACACTTTCTTACTCTCTAAGTAAGATCCCTTGATCGAGCTGTAAGGGTTAACTTGACTTAGTTGTCCCTAGCTGTAAGGGTTATCTCAGCTAGGAAGTACTAGATCGGATAAGGGAATTTCGAGTATAGGAAAACTTGTAAAGAGTTGTTTAAGGTAGCAACTCGAGTTCGATCGATCTATGATATTTTGTGGACTCAAAATAGTGGATTTGACTTCGTGCTTGGATTAGCACGGTCCTTGGTTTTCTGCCCCAGGAGGGTTTCCACGTAATCGTCTTTACTTCCTGAGTTCATTTTAGACTCGGACAGTCTCAAAGCTTCAACTTAATCTGCGTTTTCACTCTTTATTGTAATTCCGAGTTCATACGTTTCGACCCGCTTTAGACTCGGAATCTGTTTCTGTCTCTACTTTGACAAAAGAGTTTGATTTTCATTGAAAAACCTCCATCACCCTATTCACCCCCTCTAGGGTGACTCGGACTCTCCTCGAGCAAACCTTCAACAACCAATTTGGTTCATCGTTATTTCTTTAACGATTAACATTTTCATCGTTAATAATATTATGGATAACCTAAATATATAATTTTGCTAATTATCTTTAAAATAATGTAATAAACTATTGATCACTAAGATATAGTAACAATAAACTCAAATTGGTATGTATTAATCCCTTCAAATGCCACTAGTCTGCGAATACACAATACAAAACGTAACCTAATATCAAAAGCATCCTAAAACACATAATCTAAAAACAATCGAGGAAACTAGAAGTTCTCATAGTAATTGATATCCGAGTACAAGCAATATTAACCAAAAAACTTTAAAAAAATGAAGTCCTCCAAATGATTTAGAAAGTATAAATCTTCATCAACTACTCATAAAAGGTAAGGAAGTATTGGAACTTGAATGAGCAGTCCACATCTCCAAACAAGTCCACATCTGCAAAAAATAGAGAATTATTAGAACTTTTACAAAATTTGCAAAAGTATTCAACTTCTTATCAAACAAACATATGTAACTCAAACAAACCAACATACCAGGTGTCGGAAATGGCGGTCTATCGGACCACGACGATACAAGACTTCTTCCCTAATCTGGTGGAATTAATCATCTTCCTGCAATATGTTAAAGGCAAATGGTTGCTGCGAGATAGCTGTAGATGGCTGCTCCTGGCTGCTATAGATAGTTGCTCATCTGCAGCTAGTCTGCAGAAGCCAGCAGCAGACTATCTCGCTGCAGATAAATATTTCTCCAATGTAGTATTAGTTAGAGTTCCAAAAGAATTAGTTAGAGTTCACTTGTGTGGAATCTATAGATTCTATGCAGTATTTTCCTAAGAGGAAAAAATCCACGAGCTCAACCCACCAAGCGAGAATCAAGAATTTAGGAAGGGAAAACAGATCGAGAAAACTAAAACGAATTTGCTCCAGCTAGAACTTGAAATTTTGTGTCACAGTGGCACGGTAAACGCCTAGGACGAGAAAATCCTTATTTTCTCAATTCCCAACAAGCAACCTCCTAAAGGTCACATCAAGAAGTCCTATGAAAAAGCTTGCATGGAAAACTTCAAAAGGGACGATTAGAAGAACACAAAAAAAGAAGAGTAAATGAACTGTCATGAGTAGATGTCCAAATACGAGATCGTATGTGCCACTCGGGAAAACAATGACCATGATAGATGCTCCCAAAGCCATAATTGCTAATACAGACTTCCATTGATAATAAATTTGCAGCCATCGGTGCAGCTGCCAGGACCAATGCCGCAGTCACACCCACCAAAATTGGACTGGAGGTTATTCTTCCCACTGCCACAATGATACCACCATATCTTGAGATTCACTTCAATAGAGCACTTATTTCCATGAAAACATAATCATTTCACCGATGAGAAGCTTAAATACGCTGCCATAGCTTAAGGTTACTAAAAGTTAGTTTCTAGCCTTTTGTATTTACCACATATGATTTCCATTTGCCAATAGTGCGCGAATCTATGATACTTGAATTCCTCATTTGACCTCAAGAAGAATACACAACACTCGAACAAGGAGAAAGGCACTAAGCCCTTCATTTTAGGCTACAAAAAGCAAGATTTTAGGAAACAACAAAGTCCCATATCTTGACATGCACCCGTGAAAGACACTTGTAACCAATTCCAACAAACATATCTCCAAATAATGTGTTTCTTATGTGTAGCCTTAATAAGATCAGTCACCAAATGCACACATGTGATTCCCTTTGTTCACCCATATGAGGAGCAACAGTGATAACTTCCCTTTCTTTGTATTGCATAGAACTCACATGCCTTTCTCCTTAAAAGATACAATAGGCAAAACCTACATGCAGTATTCTCCATTTTTGAATAAAAAATAGAGGAAAATAAATTTCAAGACCACCGAGCAGAGATCACAAAAGCCACAAGTATTTCATTACTGATATAGAAAAAGGTTGGCGGAACAGATCATCTACTTAAAGATATCCCAACAAGCATAGATAAGTTTATTTTAAATTTCATTTTAAACGGGTATGACCAAGATGAATTTCTTTGGGAAAGCAAAGGAACAGACTACTCATAATTGAAATTTGTAAAAGTCGGACATGAAAATGTACAACAAACGTGAAACAGAAATATATACCCTTTAAAATTAGCCTCTACAAGAAAAGGAGAGATATTTAATCTGTTACTATCAAAAGTTACATAGGGAATATCTTACCTAGCGAAGCCAAAGTCACCTATTTTCATCCATGGAGTCACCCCTTACCGGACAACGGGTTACGAAAGTTCAAAGCATGTTATTTCAAGCAACATACTTTAGGGCTCAAAAAATAAAAAGCGTGCATAAACAATCGACCACTAAATGTAATATAACAGAAACCAAATACATCCATTATATTACTTCTACAGCATAGATAATAGCAATTGATAGCTACAGTGAGTTCTAGTGAGTTCTGTAATGTTCAATATGTAGTCTTAAGATTGCACAATGCAGATAACACATTTGGGGTTTCAAATCTTTATGAACGATTTTCTAATTGTGCTTCTTTCTATGTTCACTGCTATTTGACTTGAATTTCCAACTCTATGTCCATTTCCATTAAAATGCATATTAAGAGCATGGAAATTTTGCAATACTATTAACCTCCATTTATGAAGTAAAATGGTATTATCTAGCATTTATAGCATAGCACAGAATTGATAGTAACTACTGGTAATAGTGTAAACCTTGGTTAGATAAATAATATAAAACAAAAGGCACATACACAATTTCTTGTGCCTTTGACATAAGACCAAGAACGTCAAAAGAGTGCTTCTATAGTCATGGAACCACACAACCCATTCAATTTGGTCCTCAAGCAACGATGTGAAGTCACCATTTTTCACAGCAAGATTTGAGCAATTATTGTTTAGTTAATAGGAATGTGAAAGGGAATTACAGTTGAAGAAGAAACCATTAGAAGGTTGCCAAGTAGAACAACGGAGAAGGGTGAAACATACTCCAAAAAGTGTCATATGAGACTTGTGTAATGGGAATTCAATTTAACTAGACAAAGTCTCTCATAGTCTACTAGTTCTAAGTAAATTATATGTGCTACTTCGTCAATCTCTCATCTTCAACACCGGATGAATTTTTGTTGCGAAAATTATCACTACTACTAATTGACTAATATATCTCTAACTCAACCTCTTTTTAATCATTAGTAATATAAAAAATCAAAGAAAAGAACAAGACATTGAGATCATCACAACAAAAAGGAAACTGGACTCTAAACAAACCATCAGCTAGCTAAACGAAACACAAATGGCTCAACAACTCTTTCTCTGCCTCTCTCAATTATGCCAAGTTCACCAAATGACACAATTCTGACATAAGCTACCAAAATTCATAATACTAAGAAACAAAAGTGATAAGCTATTACAAACCTCCAATTTCACCCAACAATAATCAAAATCGTGGCCACACAACCGCACAAAATATAAAAGTATTAAAGATTACAAATCAAAGCAGACATCAACTACAAAATTAGGGGATAATTTTCAGAACATAAACCCTCATACCTAGATGCAATGCCAAGGAGTATCGGAACAAATCAAAGCAGAAACTTAGATGAGCAAAGAGAAATAAGAGGCCGAGCAATTCGGGGCTGCAGTAGTTGGTCGGAGGCGGTGCCAAGGAGTACAGTCCGGCGAGCTGTTAGTAGTAGAAGGTTGAACCCATAATTAAAATTCTTTCAAAATTCTATAAAAATTCAATCAAGTAAACCTAGAATTTGATTCCATCCTCAACACAAACAAAAAACCCATAATAAAATTCAACATAAGCAAGAAAAAAATGCATTAAAAGGATCTATTTAAACTTTAGATTGGGCAAGGGCAGGGCTTCCTCGGCCAGCGATTGAGTGTCGGTGGCGAGTGTGAATGAGGAGGGCGCAGGGTGAGAGGGTAAGAGCCAGAGAGGGGTAGGTAAGAGCGAGTGAGGGTGGGTTTTCCACTGGGAACAAACTCCCGCAGGCAATTGAGTTTTGGAGAGGGAGAGCGTGCGAGAGAGAAAGCGAGCGACGACTACGATTGAGGGCGGAGGGTGACGAGCGGCGATGGCTAGCGGTTGAGACTCAACGTGAGTAGCGGAGACCGAACGAAGACCAAAGAGCAGAGATGGAAGACGACCGAACGGAATTAGGAGGGCTAATTTTGATTTTCCAACTTAAAATTTTACCTTAGAAGGAAAATTTTTAATTTATTTTTTAAAAAATTTATTTTAAAAAAGGAAATACTAATTATAATTAAATTTTTAATCTTAATATTATTAACGACCAACATATTAAAAGTAATAATGACCAATTTTTTTGTTCGTTGTGTAATAATAGTTATTTGATAAAATTAAACAACGAAAAATTAATTCCATCGTTATTAGTAACTTTCAACGACCAATTGTATGATTCGTCGTTAAAGTGTCGTCGTTAGAAGCCTAATTTCTAGTAGTGAACATACAACATATATAGGGATACAATATTAGTTTGCATAGAATTCTAAAACCACTAAGCGATAAGATAAGAGAGAGAGTAGGAAGAGATAAGATACAACTACTAACGAGACATTTCTCTAATACACCCTTGCAAACTCAACATGGGCAATGCCAAACGTGCAGCTTGTCACGTATTAGACAAAAACGAGTTGTGCCAAGAGCTTTGGTGAGTATGTCTGCAGTTTATTCATCAGTGGGAATGTAGCATATTGAAAGCTCACCATGCTCAACCTTCTCCTCAACGAAATGATAATCAATTGAGATGTGCTTGGACCATTGATGAAACACTAGGTTAATGGTCATATAATTTGTCCGACAAGTAATAGAGGCGGCTTGGATGATGACGTCCCAAGTTCCGAGGAAGCTAACAAAGCCAAATGATTTCGGCGGTAGCAAAGGCAATAGCTCGATATTCAGCCTCGGTACTTGAGCGAGCGACTACAGTTTCTTTGTGAGATGCATAGCTTATTGAATTCCCACCAAAAAATATGGCAAATATGTGATGAGAGCATCGATCATCCAAATTAGCAGCCCAACTAGCATTAATGAAGGTAAGAAGATCCATACTTGTAAAGTAGTAGAGCGACATACCGTGAGTAATAGTACCTTTAAGATAAGGGAGTATGCCTTTCACGGCTTTCCAATGTACAACAGTAGGAGAGTGCATAAACCGACATACTCTGTTAATAGCATACGCAATTTCGGGATGTGTAATAGTGGCATATTGAAGTGCTCCAACTATGCTTTTGTATTGTTGTAGATCGAGTAAAGGTCTCCTTCCTTTTAAAGTTGTACATTGGTCTCGGTTGGCGATGAAATAGGCTTAGCATAACTCATCTTAGCTCGTTCAAGCAAGTCACGAATATATTTGGACTGGGACAAGAAGATGTCACTCATATGATGTTGAACTTCGATACCCAAAAATATGATAGGATGCCAAGATCCTTTAAGGAGAATTGTTGGTTAAGAGCCTTAGTGAACCGAGAGATGAAATTAGGATCATTCCCAGTAATGATGATATCATCCACATAATAACAAAAAGATAGGTGATCAAGGAAAACTTCGCTTAATGAACAAAGAGGTGTAAGAATAGCATGAGCAGAAATCAAAAACGAAGTAAGAAGGTTCGAAGCTTCATAAACCAAGCCCGAGGAGCCTGTTTAAGACCATATAAAGCTTTATGGAGCGGCAAACATCTCGAGGTCAATTTGGATCAACAAAGCCAAGTAGTTGCTGCATGTACACAGTTTCGTGAGTTCTCCAGATGAGAAAAGCATTGTTCACATCCAATTATTTCATTGCCCACCCTCAAGTTGTAGCTTGAGAAAGAGAAAGTCGAATAGTCATCGGCTTCACCACAAGACTAAAAGCATCGAAAAAAACCACTTTAGCTTCCCGATGAAAACCCTTGGCTGCGAGTCGAGCTTTATGGCGTTCAATAGTTCCATCAGCCTGTCGTTTAATTCAATAGACCCATTTGCAACCAACAACATTTGTCCCTGGAGGAGTTGGACAAAGTGACCGTGTTCCATTCTTGTGAAGGGCATCATATTTAGACACCATAGCATTATGCCAATCAAGGTTAAAAGAGGCTTGTTTGTATGTGGTGGGCTCTTTAGGACAAGGGTCGGGAGGTAAATAATGGCAGGTGGTATGAAGGGATTTTGGTTTGAGGGAGTGGGTTCGAGATCGAGTGGTCATCGAATGAGTCGACGTGTGAGAAGGGCAAAAATAGCTTGGAGTATATGGATAAGGAATAGGGTTACCGAGACTTGAGGATTCAACAGATATGGGCACTATAGAGTAAAAAGTATCTTATGAGAAACCATCATTCGGTGCAGGTATGGAAGTCAAAGTAGGAGAAATAATAGGACGAAAGGCGGACTCATGGATAGATGTAAGATCCGAAGAGACAAAAACTGGACCAGGATTAATATGAGGAAGGTTAGGTGATAATTGTGCAAGTAGAATCAAGAAGAGGTATTGGCACAATAGTAGTGGGCTCGTCAAAGGTGAAGGATGCAGTAGCAAGGGTCGGATAAGGGACCACGGACTCATCAAAGACAACATGTTTAATAATATATGTACGTTGATCGGGAGGATACTAGCAAAGATATCCTCTGTGTTTAGTACTATATACCCAATAAAGACGCATCGCAAGGAATGAAATAACATTTTATGCTAACTGTACGGACTAAGAAATGGATAATAGAGACAACCGAATACTTGTAGAAATGAGTAGTCAAAAACCCTAGCACAAAGAACTTGACATGGAGATGAAAATTGAAGGGTGGGGGTAATAGTCCTATTAGACAAATATGTGGCTATAGAAAAAGCATTTTCCTTGAATTTAAGAGGCAATTGGGCATGTGATAGAAGAGACATTCCTTTTTCAACAATAAGGAAATTACAACGCTCGATTGCCCCATTTTGATCATGAGTTTGTGGACAACATACTCGATGTTGTATCCCAAGCGATTTCATAAAGGTGGAGATTGTACATATTCTCCACCCCAATCGGTTTGGACTTGACGAATTTTCTTGTTGAATTGAGATTCAACCATAGTCCGAAATAATTTTAAAATATCAAAAACTTGGGATTTGTGGCTCAAGAAATAAGTAATTTGGAATAATTATCCAAAAATCGAACACGATAGTATTTGCCATTGAAAGAGGGAATGGGAGTAGGCCCCTAAACATCAGACTACACGAAATCAAAAGCAAATTGACTAACACTACATGAGGAGCATAAAATATGACTCTTGCCTAGCTGACATGGCCCACAAATAGATGGGAAGCCAGCGAACGACACTAGTAATGTAAACCGAGAAACCGAGAAACATAATAAGTGATCTATCTACTGGGATGACCTAAACGATTGTATCAACCTCTTATTGAAGTGCAAATTGCTGATAAAACTTGAGGAAGTCTAGAGGGAGAGAGTGAAGGACTGCATTGAATCTTGTAAAGCACCTTCAAGGATGCCCCGAATCAAAATCCGTCCTTGTAGATCCTTCACAAGACAATGGTAGGGATGAAATTCCATGAAAACATAGTCTTGGTGAATTGGGAAATACTAAGAAGGCTCTTGGTGATAGATAGGACATAAAGAATGTCTTTTAAAATGAGATGTGTAGAGGCATGATGTAGTTTGGATGTACCAATATGAGATACAGAGAGTTTCTCGCCATTACCAACAATAATTTTTTCACTGTCTCGTGTATTCAAAGTGTACGGATAAATTTTGAAGATCACATGTCACATGATTGGTGGTGCCCGAATGAGCATACCATATTGGATAAACTATTATAGAAGGCGAGACAATATTGACCGCCATTCATGGGGCAAATCGTTGGGTGGGAAAGCATCCGTATATCTATTGTAACAATTATTAGCTTCATGACCTGGCTTGTCACAAATCCGACATATGACTCGTCGACCACCTTGTTATGCTAGGTATACCCGAAAGGCTTGTTGAGAGCCTCCTCGAAAGGGTTGTAGAGATTCACCTACTCTAACTGTTGAGATGTAATAGAGGCAATAGAATGCAGCCTCGAACTCGAGAAATTAGATTGAGTCTTGCCTACTACATTAGCTGAAAAAGTGAGAGATTTACATTCATCCTTAAGCTTTGATTCTTCTTGAAGTAAGAGGCCAAGGAGTTTGTGGCTGGTCACGGGTTCAAGCACGAACAATGATGCTAGTTCTAAAATGATTATATGGTGAATCAAGACCATATAATATGTATCCAACCATGTCTTCTTCACCGATCGGATTGAGATTTTCGGCAAGAGAATTGGCCAAGGCTTGCTTCTTTTCAAATTATTCAAGTACTGAGAGAGAGCCTTGTTGAAGATGCTTGAAGTTGATTGCAAAGTTGCAAAACACCAACGACGAGGCTGGGATTGAAAAATACGCTCAAGTGAGGTCCACGCACTATGAGTGGTTTGGGCACGAGCAACTATGCCCAAAATGCGTTGAATCATGTAGGATCTTATCCATAAGAGGATGATACTATCCTTCTTCTTCTACTTTAAGAACTACGGATTAGGTTTGATGATCGAATGTTGATCATTATCGGCAGTGGAGTCGTGATAATAGGATCGGGAATATTGGCATCGGTGCGATATCCTTCCGGATCAAAGGCTTCTAGTGCGAAAACAATGGTGGACTGCCGGAGGAAAAAGAACGAAGATTAAGTGTCACTAATGACAGAAAGTATACTTGTTTGGGTTGGAGGACATTGTTTATGAAAGAAAGGACGATTAGTCTCAATGGCTTTGAAACCAAACTAAGTAAAAGAAGAGTTTAATGTTTTTCTACTTCATTGACATGTAAAGAGCCTACAATATATATAGGGATACAATATTCGTTTGCATAGAATTCTATAACCACTGAAGTGACAAGATAAGAGAGAGAATAGGAAGAGATAAGGTACAACTACTAACAGACATTTCTCTGACAATAAGATTTGAATCCAATAAGTATAGTCGAAATTAATGACACGATGGTTAGCACCAAGCTGAATCCCAATACGTTGGTTTTGTTAAAAATTTAGCGAAAAAGGTGATGGTACCAACATTTTTGGTTTTCTTAAATAACCGCAAGGATGATTATAAACAAAATCGAATTGAAAATTTGTATGGGCTGACCATGGGTGGGCTAGGTCTATTGACCCATGACCCAACCCAGACTAGTTTAAGTGAATCATTGACCCGGCCCAACTCATTTTGTTAGTGGGTCGGCCTTAGCCCAGCTTGACACGCCGGGTTACCCAATCCTAATGAGACGATTATAATTATATGTCAAATTCAAGTACAATACTGAACTGAATTCACTCAGCATGTATTTAATGCTGATGGCGAATTAAAAAATAAGAAAATAAAAGGAATATTGTAACAATTAGCAGTATGTGTACATATGCCTAAGTGGGCATTGTTCGAGAAATTAATTTAAGAAATCCATAAAAACAAAGCGGCCTACTACATGTTAATTAGTGCACTGTTACTCCGTATTTTTTATTGCTGGTAGTCAATGCTACGCGTCACTCAAATTTTGTAGAATCAATTTTGAATGATTTTTCATCAACAGTGTCTAGGCATAGGGTGCACTACTCTTTATTGCCTTCTAGAAAACAACAAATTCACATCAAGTGTTTGATCAACACACTGGCTACAACTATACTTGCTTAATTTCAAAATATAAATTATTTGAACTAATTTTTTCTATTTTATATCTGCCACTTTTAGTTCTCCTTAAAGTTATTAACTTTCTTCAAAATAAAAAGTTTTTCAAAACAGGAGGAGACAATTTTTTAACTTTTTGCTAGATGGAATTGCTAGATGATTTAGGTTCTAGACCTCTAGTCTAAACTTTAGTATCCATCTCCTATTCTATGTAGGTACATTGGAATACCCTAAAATAGGAGCTCAGTGGGTCATGCCTATATATATATATATATTGAGAACTACCATTTTGAGGGAGAATTAAGAACTTTTAAGCAGATCCTTAAATTCTTATTTAATGACCTAGATTTAATTATATATATATATATATATATATATATATACTCTTTCCTCCCACCATGGCAGCTAGCGACTTTCTTTCTCCTCTTCATCGTCAATGTCGTCGGTGACTTTCTCTCTCCTCCCATCGTCAATGTCGTTGGCGCCTTTCTCTCTCCTCTCACCGTCAATGTCACCGGAACCCGGATCCAAAAATTTTATGCTTCCAATTGGTGGGTTAACCATGCCCAAATTTAGGATGTTCTTTATTTTTCCAGCGACTTTATTGCTTGGAAAACTCATAAAAATTGAACATAATCGCCGGCGAGAAAAACACGGCTGGCTAGGGGCGACGGGCTTCAATTTCGTGGATGCAAAGAGGTGGAGAGGGGCAAACGACAATTGCCATGATGGTCGACGGCGAGCCCAAGTCGGTGTTCTTCGTCCGGTGAGCGTCGTGGAGGCGGTCGTCGTCGGTGAGAAGAAGGTTAGGGAGGTTGGAAAACGGAGGAGAAAGAGGGAGGTTGGGTGTAAATTTGATAATTATTATCTTAATGACGTGGCTTAATTTAGTGCGTTGGATAAAAAATTAATAACTCGGATAGATAGTTCCTAGTTCTCATTAGATATGTCATATATATATATATATATATCCATTTTTTAGTTGGTTATTCAAAAACCATGCACTCTAATTGCAAGAGTGACTCTTGTTTTTTTTTTCTTTTGTGTAGAAGAGTCACAAAGGGAAGTACAATACAATATGAAAAGGGGGAATGGAACGTGAGACCTAATATACTTAGGATCTCAATCTTGACCACTAGGCCATGACCTCATTGGTAAGAGTGGGTCATGTAAATCATGAACAGATACGATGGATGCTTATCCATGGTTATTAAACTCTAGATTTGGATGTTACAATCTTATGAGTTTACAATCCAAAAGCTCTCTATCGATCTAACCTATAAGAACCTCAAATGTATTAGAATTTTACAATCCTAATTTAGTTTAAAAATTTGTTGTAGAATCATAATATGATTCTACAATCTTACGATCTAATCCACGATTCCGAATAAATTTCAAAAATTGTTGACACATAATTTTATTCGAGAACTCATCACAATAATATGTTTTTGAAACAAAATCTTTCACAAAGTATAGTTAACTTGGATTTCTATAAATCTTTATAAATATTTGCTAAGATTTTTATTATTATAAAAAACTTCACTATTACAAACAAATAGACAAATAAACTCTTGGTTTTTTCAACTTCTTCCGATCACTCCAGAGGTGCCCACTATGAGAAATGATGTCAAAGGAGCGAGTGCAAGCATGGTTTCGTTCAATTGTTTTGGAAGGGAATAATCAAACTGTTATTAAAGCAATTGAAGGCGAGATACCGGCGCCTTGGAAAATTCAGACACTCATCTAAGATACACGATGATATATTCGAAGGTGCAACCATGTTTTGATTCATCATACGTTCGGAGAAGGGAATCGAGCTATCGACTGGATGACCAAATTTGGTCTTTGTATTTCTTCTTCCTTATTTTGGTTGTCTATTCCTTCTTGTTCCTTTCTCTCCATTTTAATGGAGGACAACCTAGGTAGAACCCTTGCGAGAAGGGTTACCGGTTAGTTGTTTTACTTATCCTCTCAAAAAAATTCTCAAAGAGCAATACGTCATGAACATATAAACAAATGATTACACCTTTTTCATGCTCAAACTTAGAATAAACACATTTAAAAGATTTATTGATACTAAAGCACAAAGAAATGACTACTTCATCAAAATTTTAATGTCATTGTTTAGGGGCTTGCTTTAAAGCATATAAGGATCTAATGAGTTTGCATGCTTTCTTTTCTTATCTTGGAATGACAAACCTTTAGGTTTTTTATATACACCTCTTCTTTTAATTCACCATTCAAGAAAGCAGTATTGACATCCATTTGATAAATCACAAGCTTTTGAATTGCAGCAATAGCAATAAGAACTCTTACTATTTTAATCCTAGCTATCGGTGCATAAGTATCCAAGTAGTCAATACTATACTTTTGGTTAAACCTTCTTATCACCAACCGGGCTTTAAACCTTTCTATAGCCATCTACTCTCCTTTTCCTTTTAAAGTTCCATTTTGATGTATTAGGTTTAAATCCAAGGGAAGATCACTCAAAATCTAAGTATTATTTTCCATTATTTAGTTCATCTCATCTTAGACTTCTTCTTTCCAAAATGGTGCATCTTGTGACTCTATAGCCTTATGAAAAGAGGTAGGCTCTGAATCCATGCTATACATATAAGGAATTTCATTTTCAATGGAATCCCTTATTCCTTCTACCAAGTAGATGTGCAAATCTGAACCAAAAGATTTTTCCTTTCTAATTCGCTTGCTTTCTCTTAATTCAACTATGTCTCCTTATTCTTAACCATTACAAGAAGTCATATTGTTTGGAGTAATTTCTTTGGGTGTAGGAATTGAAGAAACCTTGTTTCATCAAATATTGTATCTATTGATTCAATCATGGTATTAATCATTATGAAATCATTTGGTTTATTGGTCATAAACCTATAGGCTTTGCTATGTTCAGCATAGTCTATAAGGATGCACTCAATTCCTCTTTCTCCCAATTTCGTTTTCTTAGGTTCCAAGACTCTTACCATAGCCCTACAATCCCAAACTCTAAAATAATTTAGGATTAGTTTCCTTTTATTCCAAAATTCATATGGGGTAATAAAACTCCTCTCATTAGGAACTCTATTTAAGATGTAACATATTATGAGTATTGCTTCACCCCAAAAACCATTACTTAAAGCGGATTTAGAAAGCATAGCATTTACCATTTCCGTTAAAGTTTTATTTTTCTTTCTGTCACACCATTTTGTTGTGGTGTATAAGGTGTCGTAGTTTCATGGATTATACCAGTTGATTGAAAATGACCTGGCTCATAATATTCTCCACCCTTATCGGATCTTAAACGCTTAATAAAGTTTTCACAATGTAACTCAGTTTCAGTTTTAAAGATCCTAAATTGTCTAATGCTTTATCTTTATAATGAAAGAGATAAACTCGACAATATATTGAGTAATCATCAATAAATATGACATAGTATTTCTTTCCTCTAATGGAAGGTGTGTTATGAAAATCACCTAAATCACTATGAATTAAATCAAGTAATTTGGTGATTCTTTCAACATAAGGAAAAGAAATTGCTAGTAATCTTTGTTAATGTGCATGTTTTACACTTGTCTATCATTCCATCAAAATTAGGAATCGAGTGAAGTCTATACATTTCTTTTAATCCGTTATAATTAACATGTCCAAGACGATTATGCTATAGAGAAGAAGAAGAAGAAGAAACAAACATGTAAGCGGAATTATTCATCTTATCATTACTACTAGAAGCATTAACAATGTTGAACTTAAATATGTCTCTACACAAATATTCCTTCCCACAAAGACACCATCCTTGGACAGAATAAACTTATCGAATTCATACAGTTGTTTGAAGCTAAAACTATTAAGAACGAGTACCTAATACAAGATTATTTCCCACTTATGGAGCATAATAAACATCATTCAAAGTGATAGTTTTTCCGAAGTAAAAACTAAATTTATTTGGCTTTTACCTAGGACATCGACCTTAACAATACTTCCCATGTAAAGTTCCACTTTATCACCCAAAGATTCAAGAGTCTTTAAGAAGGAATGATCCTTACACACATGCCTTGAAGCACCTAAATCAACCCGTGAATCATTGTCACTTTGGACAAGATTGACTTGATCAAAGATCATGGCCACAAAGTTGTCCTTTGTCTTTGCCTTTTAGTTGTTCGAGTCCATGCTTTTTCTTCCAAATGGTGCAATCATTATTCTTATGGTCTAGATTTTTGTATTCCTAACAATCAACTTTTGCCTTCTTGTTCCCCTTATTGTCGTATTCCTTGTTAGGCCTCTTCTTGTTTGCCACTTTTTGACCATGACTTGGCTCACCTTCCTCTATCACATGAATCTTAGACACATGCTCCTTTGTTTCATCCTGCATACGAAGCTCTTCTATACAAAGATGGTTAGCCAAATCCCTTAAGAGTCATATCATCTTTTTTATGCTTTGAAATTCTTTTGGTGTCTTTCTAAGAAGGGGAAGTTTGTCTACTATAGAAGAAACTACAATAGACTCGTCCATGTGCATCTTGTGTTGTTTAAAGTTACTTAAAGTACATTGAATCTCATGTATTTGGTCTAGAAGGTAGTGTTCATCAACCATCTTATAATTATTAAACCGACGTACAAGGAAGTTCTTATTAGATGTATTCGATCAACTATGTACTTACTCTTCAAGGCCTCAAAAGTTCCTTGGCGAGTTGACATTCCGATAAACATCGAACAGGGAATTGGACATGTCGTTCAAGATATGTCCCCGATAAATTTAGTCATTGTTCTCCCACTTGATCCTTCTACGGGATTTCTCCAACGTCTCCCTTTTTGTCACCTGGCGGGTAGGGAGTTTTCGGGATATACACAACCTTGAGGGCTGTAAGGAAGAAGTGCATTTTCTTTTGCCAACGTAAAAACCCATAACTTCAAACTTTTCTAACTTTTGAAAGTTTGAAGTCATGTAATGAATTGTTGCCATCTTCTAAGAAAATAAGTCTTAAGATTGTTAGGAAAGTATGAAGAGTATAGTACTTGGATACATTAACAAGTTGTGAATGAATCACTTTTCTTACAATCTATTTGTTGTATCATAAATGATCTTAGGGATAAAGTGCTTGATGAAACAAGTGTAATGTTCAAGATCACTCAAAATTCATTGATGGGGATGTTGCAGTCACTCTCAAGGATAAAAAGTTATGCGTTCTTATGTTCTCTCTCTTTAGTGGTCTTTATATAAGAACCTTGTTTTAAGAAAGCTGGATAGAGTGCAGTTGTAAGTCGATTTTATCCATAGGAAGTTTGCATGAACCATCTTATCCAATTCGGACAACAATAACTACTCATTATAGTCAATATGTGCCCTGTCGGCCAACATGGGCTACCCAAGTTCATTGTTGGAAGCAAGAACAGACACCACCACAAAGAGCATGGCCAACACGGGCCATGTCCTTTAACAAGAGTTTCCCATGTTGGTTGCCATGGGCCGTGGTGACCACCACGGGCAGCCTGTGGTGGTCGTCGTCCATCTCGAAGCTTATGTATGCTATCCCTGAATACCTTAGATGTTATCCCAAGCTATCCAACTACATTTATGTCGATTACATTATTGGAATTCTCTAACATTTATTTGTGCAACGATTGAAAATTTCATCATAGTTATTAGTTAATCTCATGAAGCTGTAACATTTTCTTTTACTCCCTTTCTTCTTAGAAAGTTATCCAATCTAGGAAAAATATAAAGTAAGAAAATATTATTTATTTGTTAGAAACTTTTGAATTATTTGATTATTTGTATTTTCTGTATTGTAATTAATGACTAATTCATATTTCTTAATAAAAATTTTTATCTTATATTGGTAGCAATTAATAAATATATAAATTAAGATAATAAAAATGTAAGATTCTAATGATATATTGACAAATATTATATGACATTTAAAAATGAAAATTTTAACAACTTTATAACAAAGGAGGGAATAGTTTTTGTTTCTCTAAATGCATATAAATATTTTCCTTTCATTCAGCCATCTATCAAAACGTAGCACGAGAAAATATACTCCATCTCTTTCAAAGTACTTGCCGTTTTAAGGTTACGAGAGAATACCAAGGAAACATAAAATTTATGACATAATTTGTATTATAAAAGGCCTATTTATCCAAATATTTCCTTTGAACTCTGAAACATCGGTTGAAGATTTCGGTAAACTAGCAAGTTGGAAAGAAAAGTGTTTTAGATAAGTTTACATGGAGGGATAGGGGGACCAAGATTACGAGCATTTCATGCTTTTGAAAGTATACAATGAACGTAGGAGTTAAGAGCTAGAGTTAGAGTTAGTAAAAGGATTTCTTTACCAAAATTCGCGATATGCAAATACATTTAGGACTGGCAGGCAAGCAACTCTTAGACTTCGGTGACCGACCCGGCCATCGGGTAAAGAAAGGTGTACGTAGTTAAAGCGAGCGAGCAAATGAGCTTCAAGCTATTCTTTACACATAGGGATGTCACAAAGATGAAGTCTCCTTAGCATGAGATTCTCCTTAGCATGAGATTCTCCTTAGCATGGAAATTCCTGAATCAACATCCATCCTGATCTACTAAATTGTTTCCATAACCTAGCAACAAGACAAAAAGCCTTGGAGAAGGGGGCATTCCAACTCAAGAAAGAAAACCCTAAACTAGAAAACGATTCCATTTGAGCCGGATAAGAAAAGGCCCTAGATTCATCATAGCTACTACATCACTTCGAAAAAACGAAGTTTGAATTCTTCCGTTGATTTTCCCAAAAACGTTCGATTCATCGGCTTTATGTGAGTTCAATCATGTGATGATTACGGAATCCAGGAGCATAAGTAAAGACTTTTAGGTCCTTCAAAAGACATAAAGAAATTCATATGTACTGACCCCAATCTTTGGAAGCCTATGCTTTGTAAAGATGAGAGAAAAAATAATTATTAAAAATAAAATTAATAAAATAGTCATTAATATATTATTAAAATTATAAATTAATAAAAATTATAATAAAATAAAAAAATTAATTTAAAATAAAAGGAGTATCATACTTTATAGAGTTACTGGTACAATCTAATAATTAACCGCTGACGCACAATCTAACAACAAAAAAGAGAATTTGAGTGGGTGAAACCGGAGCCAATAAATGACGACAATGGTCGTTAAAGTCCACATGCTTTTTCCGAGAAGCCCGGCGTAGGTCTGATTTGCAGGCGTCTGTGCCGCTGCACTAAAAATGGAAAACTTGTTCGAAACTTGTCATTATAGGCATCCAGCAGTCATTCACACGATGCAGCTAGAAATTTCCTCTAAAACAATGTAATCACATCGTCTCCCCGATCAGACACTGATTAGATTTGCCATTTTTGTTCTTTATTATTATTAGTATTATTATGATTACGGATAGCTCCGCCCCCATAACCAAAAAAACAAAAGAAAGAGTTTTTACCTGTATTGTAGTAAAATATTTATTAAATGTTTTATGTTTAAAATTACATAAAAATTATCATGTATTTCTGTTTTTTATTCAAATTTGTTCGTTTATATTCGTTTATATTTGTTTATGTTCATTTCTTCTCTTTTCTCTTATTTGTTTCTGTTCGTTTATATTGGTTTATATTGGTTTCTACTCTTTTCTATTCGTTTCTGTTTCTATTTCTATTTCTATTTGTTTTTTTATGTAGCTTCGAACATACCTCGTAAAAATGTTATAAGGTTTTAAATTATTAAATTTGTTATGATTGCATTTAATTATTAATTATAAAATTTTAATATCCATTGGTTATGTCAATGGGAACAAAATGATATTCTAATCGGATAAACATATCTCGTAAAGATGTATCATACATGTGATTTTATAATTGTAAAAATAAGATATAAAAAATCATTTGATAGAAATTATAAGTTGTAACACTAGTATAATCTAATCTTCAATAATATCATTTTTTTCAATTTAATTATATGGTAATATAACTTTTAACTTAAAAGAAGACACTTAAATATACATTGTAATCACATATATATCATTTTGCATATTATTATTAACCAAAGACTCGAGGAAACAAGGGTTTTGCATCTATTTTGATTTTTTTAACATGAAGGGAACAAAAGTTGAGCACACAAGTGCATTTTAACTGCACCTCGTATATCGCATGTTAAAAATATTTATTTCCGGATTATATTAGATTAGATACAACCTTCCTTTTGTCCACTAGGTAATAAAAATCTCTAAATTATTAGAAAGTTTCTCCTTTCGAAAAATTGTATTCTTATTATAAAAAATATACTAAAAATATATGACTTATTGTAATTAATCAATTTAAATTTTTTAATGGGAACAATTGTTTAAAAAAGAGATGTTTGAGGTCAAATAACTGCCTAACCGGACACTACTTTACATGTTTTAACGAAGTCAAAACAGTTAAACCCCCAAACAACATCTTTTTGCCAAATAGCTATTGCAATCAAATAAGGCCTAAAATTTTCTTTTTCTAATAAAAAATATTTGCATATCATGAGACTTGAATGCATACTAAGGACTCTTCAATCATAATATAATTTAACTTTTTTAATTTTTGATTAAAAAAGAACGTTTTCAAATAAAAGTTGTACCATATTTATATAATATTACTTCACGATAATAAATTTAAAATATTAAAATAAATATATATTTTAACAAAGTTAATACTAAATATAATTCTGACCGTTTCTATACTTATATCATCATTCAATACATAAATAACGTCTTTCAACCTCAGTCTGTCTTTCTCATACGTGGATCAACTGATGTCAAAAGTATACATCTTTTCCTAGCAAGAATTAGATTATAAGATTAACCATACTTACATTCACCACGGTGCTTTGTGTTTGTTTTTTTCCTTTTCAATATAATAATTAATGGCACAAAAATATATAACTATATGCCTCCTTTTTCAAAACAAAATGAGCAACACATAAGAGTACATGTAGATAGCTCTCAGTGGCGAAGAAACCCCCAACAACACCAACAAGATGAAGTTGTCAACAAGTTCATCACTGGGAAGAAGCAGTTTCCAGTTTCTCACAGTGTTCCTCATTGCCCTTGTGATTTCTGTCCTCTACTTGAGCCAGAATCAAGCCAGGTCGGGTCCAAGATCCACATCACTCCCACCCCAATACACAACGACAACGACAACGACCCAAACCGATGAGTCGACGACTCGGATTGCAGCTGATGATGAGAGTGGCAGTAATACTGATCAGGAACAGCTGCTGCAAGTGAACTCAACGATGCCGAGTCCAAGGTGCGATGTTTCCTCAGGTGAATGGGTTTTTGATAACCAAACGTATCCTTTGTATGAGGAGAGAGAATGCACTTTCCTGTTCGATCACTTGGCTTGCCAGAAATACGGTCGAGAAGATTTGAGCTACCAATTTTGGAGATGGCAGCCCCACCATTGTGACCTCCCTAGGTCTGTCTCTCTCTCCTCATTTATGTTTCGCATAGTTCGAGAAATTTAACAAATATGAAAATACAAAACAGGGTTTATAATTAAAAATATATATATATTGTAATTTTCTGTTGGGGTTAAATGTGTTTATTGTGCATTGGTGTAGTGGTTATATTGATGTTTGTTGATGTGGGATAAAGGTTCAACGGGACAGCATTGCTGGAGAGGCTAAGGAACAAAAGGCTAGTGTACGTGGGAGATTCCTTAAATAGAGAGCAATGGGTCTCTATGCTTTGCTTAGTCGAGAGGTCAATTCATCCTTCCCTCAAATCCTTCACCATTAATGGCTCCTTATCCACTTTCAAAGCTATCGTAAGTCCTTTTACTTGGAATTTTACATGGATGAACATTTATTGGCATGTTTGAACCCCTCTTTTTGGGTTTCTTAGCATTAGGCTATAGTTGATTATGCATTTTTCTAGTTGGTTATCCCAAACACATGTAGCCCAATTGCAAGAGTGAATCAAATAATCAAATCATTATTTGGTTTTTGAACTTTTTTTATTTGATGAAGAATTGTTTGAAGCCTAATACTAACTTAAGTTTTGTATTGGCTTGGATAAAAACACAGGAATATAATGCAACAATTGACTTTTACTGGGCACCCTTACTCGTAGAGTCGAGTTCAGACCATCCAATATTACATCGAATATCAGACAGAATAGTACGAACACAGGCTATTGAGAAGCATGCTAGATTTTGGACTGATGCTGACTATCTCATTTTTGATTGTTACTTGTGGTGGAAAAAGCCTACCATGAAGATCCTGTAAGTTAACTTCTTTTTCTTATCTAAACCTGACAAATTTTACTTGACTTGAACCAATGACCCAAAACATGAATCAAATCGAACTGTCGGACACTTGAAAAGGTAAATTGAGATGATTTGAACCCAAGACGAACATATTCCATGAAAGTGTTTTTCTCTACGAGACAAAACTTAATATTGCATCAAACATCAACCCCATTCAAAGCTAAATCGAATCGAACTGAAACTCAATGACCCGGACATGACCCAATCCTAACTAATCTGATCCAAAACTGACCCGAATGATCCGATTTCTAGGTCTTATCCAACCCAAACTCAAACCCTCCCTCTTTTCATTACCGTAAAGCAAGGGAAGACATTATGAATGGTTTATTTAGATGAGATTTTTTAACAGAATATTTAGATGACATTGTATCACACTCTCCTAACAGATTCGTACCAACGTTTTTTATTTTAGTGATTTTTTTAATGGATAACTTATTATCCATCTAGATGACTTTAATTAATTATAGATGCATCTAAATGAATTATTAATAAAAGTAGCAATTCCTGCTAATATTTAAAAGATAATTATCTCACCAAGGATTTTGTCAAACCTTATTAGAATATAATCTTTTTGAAAAGAAATGACAAAAAAACAATGTCTATTGTACATTTTTTTCTTTTAAGAAATATTTTTAGGGATTGGGTCCTGCATCGATAGACCTAAATTACCATATAAGAAAAAGAAAGAACTTTTCCTCTTAACACGCCATGTCAGCGGATCCATAGATAGGGGTACTTAGAACATTTGCACTCATGATCCAAAAATTATGGATTACATGTGGAGATTTATATCCTCCACCTCATCTTACAATCCTGGATAATCTATTTGGCTCACCAAATAAAATATTTCCATGAATCCAATCATTTAATTAGTTTTAGAGCATCCACATTACAAGATTGCTCGGTCCACTTTTAACCATGCGATCCGATCTGTAAAGAAGCATAATATTTCCTTTAGTTATCAAGAAGTACTCCTTTCATTTTAAAATACATGTCACTTTAACTATTTTGTTTTACAATATCTATCAATTTACAATTTCAACAGTATATTAATGACTTATTTATCCATTTGGTCCTTATTAAGTGTATTTTCCTCTCTTTTTATTGATTTTTTTATTTCTAATGAATTTTTAGAACAAGTTGGTATTTTAACACAAATTTTATCACTCATAGAAAGAAGTTTTATTTTGGGATGTCCTGAAATTTAATGGATTCTGTAGTTTTAAGAGTAAAGTCATTGTATTTAAACTTCTAGAACATGTCTAGTAAACTAGCACGCTACAAATTCATATTTGGAATTATTATGGGAAAGAAAACGAAACATGGCAATTTTTTTTTTAATTACAACTAGGGATTTAACGCACTAGAACGAACTTAGGTTAAGAAGTTTAGGTTTGGAGCCTCGAGTTCAGCTCAATTTTCATTTTCTTTCCATTTTTTTTATTGGAAAGAACATTGATTTCAAAATTTAACAAATTAAAGTTTGTTAGGAAATTAGTCCCACTCTAAACTTCACTTGTTAGGTGAAGTTAGAGAAAAGATGTGGAAGCGATTTAGGATGACAAAAACAATATCAAAAATTAGATGGAAATCGAAAAACGAGAACGAGACAAGAATTTAACGTGGAAAACCTAAACCGGGAAAAATCACGAACAACACAAGCACAATGATTTCACTATTATGAGATAGTACAATACGATCTCAAACCCGGAGATCTTCCCAAACTCGAGATATCCCAATATCACAACACTCTCCTTTAAATAGAAAATAAATCCTAATCCAATAAAATCTCCTAAACTTAGCAAAACTCTTACTCCTAATTTTAATAAGTAATAATTACTTAATACAAAAAGGAAACAAACTCTTATCTCAATATAATTAGGTTTAACATACCCAATTCTATAAAGAAACAATCTTTCCTAAAATATGAAATTTCGGGACACCACTCAACAAAGTTAAATTTTCAAAATTTAACCGTAGATTTAAGAAATTTGGGGGGTCAGAGGGAAAAATTTAAAAAAATCACCAATCTAATTTCAAAATTTAACTATGACCAACGGAACCGCTACTGTACAATAATGTACTATTACTAATGATGTTTATAAAAATTTTAACCCTAAGAAAGCAAAAAGGTAAATTTCTTTTGTAGATATGTATATAAGCAAAAGATATCAAAGCATCTAATTCGAGCCGAGCACGAGCCACGTTGGGCTCAGGCTCGGGTAAGATGAATGTGCAAATTTAGACTCATTGACTTGAAACCGAGTGTAGCTCTAACCAAGCCAAGTCTGAGGACAGTTTCTTTACAACCTTGATTGCAATATGTGAAATTGAACTCAAATGAATCTTTTCCAGTCTAAACTGCATCGCGGGAGTACGACAGACGCTCATTTGATTTTATTTTTCTTTCCAACTAAAATTGATTAGGTGGGGCAGCTTTGGAAGTCCGGATGGAATATACAAGGAGATAGACATGTTCAAGGGTTATGAAATGGCATTAAGGACATGGTCCGATTGGCTTGAAATTCATGTAAACCATTCGAAAACTCAAATCTTTTGGATGAGCTTGTCTCCTAGCCACGACAGGTATGAGCTAATGCTGTAAATTTTCTCAATTCGGACCTGTTCAACACTGTCTCATTACTAGTATACATACTTACGAGCTCTCCAAGTTTTGCAGGAGTGAGGAATGGGGAGGAGCAGAAGGCTTAAATTGCTATAATGAAACGCAACCCATTTTCAAACAAGATTACTGGGAAAGCGAATTCGACCCATATATGATGAAGATAGTCAAATCCGAAATCGATAGATTAAGCAGACAAGGATTAAATATACAACTTCTCAACATATCACAGCTCTCAAGGTACAGAAAAGACGCTCATATGTCGGTTCACAAAAAACAATGGCATAACCTCACGGAAGAGCAGTTAGCAAACCCCGCTAAATATGCCGATTGCTATCATTGGTGTCTTCCTGGTCTTCCTGACACTTGGAATCAGATCCTCTATGCTTACATTTTTCACTATTTTTAAAAAACTAATTTTATTTTTTTTTTTCGAAACTTTTTAATGAACTCTTACAAATTGATGGGGCAACAACCCCTAATTTGCTTCATCTCAATTGGTTTTTTGAGTAAGACACAAACGTCAGATTTTAGGTAATAGTCAAAATTAGGTCTTTAGTAACAATTTTGAAACACTTTATCAATTGAGTTATTTAACATCTATTTTTTTAAAAAATTAATTGACAAAGGACCTCACAATTGCTTAGGTTAAAAAATATCAAAAAGTCCCCAAGGGATTAGACGAGATTTTAGTAGTGTTTTTTTTAAAAAATTTAACGGGCCGATATAGGTAGTATTTAAAATTAAGTCTTCAATAACAATCCTTAAAGACTTTATTAATTGGGCTAGTTGACACCCACTTTTTTAAAAAAAAATTAATTGCAAAGGGCCTCACAAATTTTCGTATGAAAAAATATGAAAATATGCCCAGGAGACTAGACTAGATTTTAGCAGTTTTGATAGCTCAAATGGGAAATTAATCTTTCTTTTTTATATAGAAAGAGGGAGGGTTGGTTATTAGATTTGAATCGACATATACAAGCATATCTTTCAATGCTGGGGATACAATCACATCCAGGACATCAACAACCCACACCCTATTATCGAAGCTATAAGGTAGCAAAAGAGTTAATTCATGAGCAATTCTTCCCCCATCATATGCAACTAAGCAATAAAATCAAAAGAGATAGCAAGAGATAAGATTTCTCTAATGAAAAAACCAACAAAGTTGTCTTTGGCTTGTTTCTTCTTAAGCTTCTGGATAATCTCCTTCAACCAATAAGTTCCTGACACCAATCCCCTTGGCACACCTCAACCCATGAAGACACGCATGAGCCTCCTTGACCTCAACCTCAACAAACACTATAAAAAATATTTTAGAAACGAAAATTTTCGCCGCTAAATGCATTTAGAAACGTATTAGAAACGAAAATACTTTCGTTTCTAAACCCATCGTCACAAATGGAGTTTAGAATAACATGGACAAGGGTACATTCCCGTGCTTAGTGGTATACGAGACTAGAAGCTTACGAATTTAGAATCATTGGTGTATACCCAATCAAGGAGACCTTCAAAAGGGGATTTTAGATGAGGCGTACACTACCGTGTACTTTATACACCATGGAGAAACAAAGATGTACATAGATTTGAAACAAACTTTTGGTGGCCTAAAATAAAGAGGGAGGTAGCAGAATATAAGGACAAATATCTTACATGTCAGCGGGTAAAAGTAGAACAACAGAGTGCCCTATAGGGGAGTTACAACCTCTTCGGATACCAACGTAAGAGAATTAAAATAGAACAACAACTATCAAGCCACCATCAAAATGGATCCATTTGAGGTCTTTATAGAAGGAGATGTTAGTTGAAACGACTGGGATGAAGCATTTACCGTAGGGCTAGAAATGACACAAGATACAATTAAAAGGATTAGGATGATATAACAGACATATCCAGGAAGCCCGAAACGGACAAAAGAGTTATGCCAACCAACGGAGAAAGCCATTGGAGGTCAAAGAAGGAGACATGGTGTTCCTAAGAGTTTCCCCAACAAAAGGTGTAAAGAGGTTCGACATCAAACGGAAATTGAGCCCTAGATATATCGGACCTTACGAGATTGTGAAGAAATTGAACTCGTGGCTTACAAACTAGCATTGTTTTCCGATCTTGAACACATGTGTAACGTGTTTCACATATCTCAACTTCAGAAATATATATCCGATCCAAGCCACATCATAGAGCCTCGAGCCCATTATGGTCGCCCAAAATTTAGCTTACGAAGAACAACCCATACGGATAATGGACCGAAGAATCAAACAACTCCGCAATAAGGCCATTCCATTAGTAAAGGTCTTGTGGGCAAACCATAGTTCCACGGAAGCTACTTGGGAAATTGAGGAGGACATGAAAAAGAAATATCCTCATCTATTTTAAGGTAACGTCGTCTTGTCTTGCTTGCAAGTTTCGAGGACGAAACTTATTTTAAGGGGGAAGAGTATAATGCTCCGACCTTAATTCAATACATCAATAAAGATTAATAAATATTAATGAGTGCGTGCACTTCAATTCACACTTTCATTTCTCATTATCGTGTATATTATGTACTTGTGTAAGTAGCCATAGTACATGTTGTAGGACTCGATGATGATAACGACGCTTGGCCAAAAATAAATAAATAAATAAATGAGCAAATAAATTACATTTCGTGATAATTCGAGGAATAATAATAATAATAATAATAATAATAATAATAATAATAATAATAATAATAATAATAATAATAATAATATATAGAAATTATCGGAATCATTATAATTATAATTCATACGCCTAAAGTTTATAAATAATTATTCGAGTAAGGAATTCCTAAAAACCGACATTTTTTAACTTGGGCATGGTTATTAGAATATTTGGGTTTGTAGGGAATGGAGGGCCCAATAACTAGAAAAATAAAAAATAAAAAAAAATTAAAAGGGAGTTGGATTTTCAGATTTGGAGAGAGAATTTTCAAATTTCAAAATTTGCCTATTTAAACCCCAAAAATCTCAAAAACCTTACCTTCATCATTTGTTTCTCTTCCTAAAGAAACTCATCTCCCTCACTCAACCTCCTCTTTGCTGCCCAGCCAGTGCTGCTTGCCGACCATCACCACCAGCGATGTCGGTAGCCGTCACTGGAGCCACCGGCCTCGGCCACCAAAAACGCCAGCCACCGTAGGTCATTTTCCCGCCCTGCTGCTTCCATCTGCTGCTACCGCTAGGAGTCGCCCCTAACTACTGCCAATCACCGGAGCTCCGTCGGTCATCCCTTCCACCATGAAAACCCTTATTTTTTGTGGGTTTTTAAGTAAAAACCTCAACCTTCAACTAATCAATTCCTTTAAAATTTGAAAATAATTAATTAGATGTTGCATATAAGGAATTATTATGTAAAATCAGATTTTATGAGATCGTATTTGTGAAAAAAAAAATTTGAAATGGCCTTGAATTTGTGGTTGGATGTTCATAGAAAAAGGAAAATTGGACTTATGAGGGTTATTTAAATTTCATGAATATGTTGTACTAGGATTATTGGTTGGTTGATTGTGGATTATAAATTTTGGGAAGAACATTTGGTTATTGTGATGATTCCAAGCTTGTTGGAAAAATTTGGAGGTAGAGACTAACTAAAATTGGCATGCATGTAAAGTTTAAAATGAAACTTTGAAGAAACATGACATTATGTGAGGATTTAAGAAAAAAATAGGCATGCATGTTGTGTTAGGAGTATGTGTATCAAAATTGTAAATTAAAGAGAATAGGCGATTTGGATGATTTCAAGAAATTAAAGCAAATAAGTAATTTTGGAAAGTTTAAAGAAAATAAGTCACTTTGAGGGGTTTAAAGAAAATAAGTGGTTTGGATGATTGAAATAAATTAAAGAAAATAAGTGATGTTGATAATTTAAGAAAATAAGTGACTTTAGTGATAAAAAGAAAATAAAGGATTTTGGTGGCTTAAAGGAAATAAGTAAATAAGTGATTGTGGTAGTAAAGAAAAGAAGCAAAATTGATGATTTAAAGAGTTAAAGGAAATTGACAAATTTGATGATTTAAAGAGTTAAAGGAAATTAGAGAATTTGATGATTTGATGAAATTAAAGAAATATGTCAACTTAGGCGATTTATAAGAATTGGGTTAAGTATTCAAGTGAAAAATTAAGCAACGTTGGTGGATTAAATAATTAGGTGAGTAAGAGACTTAATTTAAGAAGGGACCGATTAACATGTTAAGTGTTTTATGGAGAAATGGTCAAGTGAACCTTATGATCATATTGCGTGACAAGAGGGGTTGGTATAAGCTACGAGTGTTACATTAAAACTTCAACTTATTAAATTTAACCAATCGATTTAGCAATCTACGAAGTGATTTTGCTTTCATAAATTCATCTAGTCATTGGAAGTTACAAAAAGGAAATAATATAAGTAATAATAATAGTAATAATAATAGCAATGACAATAATAACAATAGTAAATTTAGTTACTAAAAGTATTGAATCTATTAATGAAACACTTTATTTTGTTAAGGCATCAACGTCGTTCATCCGAGTCAGCAACTCTAAAGGGATCGGGAAGGGTAACACTGCGATTATAAGGTACGTTTATTATCCGTACCTTACGAAAATCCATATGTTTATATATAACAATATCAAATGATTTTCTTAATAAAATGAACCATTTCAAATGTTATTTGTCACCTAACTACGTTGCTCGCCCCATATCAATCATACCATAGTGTGATCATATTTGTGATCACACCATATATATTTGGTCATTATCAACCAGACTTCCCGATCGGTTTGGGTATGCACATATTTAGGAAAACCGACGATCATAAGGAGCAACTCGGATAATAAATGAATAATTATTTTACTATATTCTTCCGGTCTGATTTATAAATGAATTGAAATGCATGCGCTCAAACCATACATCTTCACTTAATTATTTACAATACATTGATAAACATGCTGAGCTTTGGCTCATTATTTCGAAATGTTTTCTCTATTTTGTTTTAGGTAAAACTACTTTAGAAGGGAGTAAGAAGTAGGCTATCTCGCTGACCGAAGTGTCTTAAGGGCGCACAATGGTAGTGAATTGTCGTGTCTTGAGTTGTTTTTGTTGTTGTCATGTAGTTATTACCCCGTAGGCATGTATTTAATTCTCTCTACTTATGTTGTTCTCTGTTCGACGTTTTACTTTCGAACCTAACCCTTGCCAAGTATTGTATGTAACCTATTTGGATGTTGCCTTGTTCCTTGTTTGGAGCGGCGGTAACGTCTTTAACCTTTCTTACCACTACGCTAATTACTAGTTAATCAGCCATTATGGTTAACTTGGTGATTATGAGGTTTGGCGGCGTTACATAAACAACTTTTTTATTTCTTTCCATTGGTTATTTGATTCCAAAATGCTAATCCAAGCAAGAGCTTTATGTTAAATAACCTTCATGAGTATAATTGTCCTTAACTATATATTGATCGTACAAAAAAAGTGATATTTATCTATTTCATATTTGATGAAGATAATTTAGAGCAAAGAAAATAGTCATGCCAAGGCCACGAGAGGGAGTTATCAATTTTGTTAGGATCACTTGGGCCATTTGAAGCTAAAATGATGGTGCACCAAACAAAACACACAACCAATATTAAATAGACACATACACCCCGTATACCAACACAAACTCTTACCTGTTCCAAAATGAAGGTTTTTATTTTCTATATCTCAATATCAGTTACATGTTCCAACTATATATATATATATTGTTTCCGGAGAAATATGAGTTGATGATGTGGATGATGATTCGGAGAGAGGAAGGATTTACCGCTTCGGTTCCGAGGACGTGGCACGATCGATCCGAATCCGAGTGGCGACCGCTTGAACCTGCAAAAGGCGAAGCCCGGGTGGTGGATCCCGGGAACGCCCTCCGACGCCTAAGTTAGTATCCGATTTGATTGAAAGGATCGAGGAGATCTTCCTCGATATGCGTGAGGGATTCCTTGGGAGACGAGAAGATTTCCAAAGATGGAAGTTCTCGGGGATGAATGTGTGCTCGATGAACACCGATGAACGTTATGAATGAGAATTGGGAGCTTAGAAGCTTGAGTAATTATCTTCAAATGGGATGTCTTGTCAAATGAGCATAAAAGCATAACATGCCCTGGGATGTGTGAAAAGGTGAGTATTTATAGAAGATTTTAAAGGGGTAAAACGGTACTTTACTATGGTTTAGGAGAAACCCTAGCCCTAGTAGGCTTTGGGCTTTTACCTGGCCCGTTAAGGGTTATCTTGGGCCGATTCCTCCCTTATCCAACTGATTAGGCCTAGTTGGTTGATGACGTGGCGGGTGAGCTGGTATGATCCGGGAAATAACCGAATCATTTAGCCCCTCACGTTCGCCTGCATGCCTCCCGAGATAGGTAGGTGGAATGTGGAGCAAACAGCGATTGAGCATCGCCGACCATCCTTCGTCGCGGAGGCGGTTTACCGACTTCTTATTGACGACGCTTGGAAGCCGGGGTTGATAAATGATGGTGAGGAGTATGGTAAGTTGCTTCCAGCCACGATCCGTTCCGAGTGGGACATGCTTGAGGCTTGGGTGGAATGTAACTACAATCCTATCATTGAGCTTCAATCGACGAACCTTAATTCTTTGGTGAACGTTGCGACGGGAGGAGGAACCGCTCCCGGAGTTGGCTTGTCGTCCGACCCTCCCTCGGAGAGTGGAGAGTTAGCAGATGGCCCTTTTACTCCCTCTTAGGGCCGGAGGGACTTGCCTAAGGCAAAGGGGAGTAGCCTCCTCGTGGAGAAGAAGATGCACCTTCCGGCGGAGAAGAGGCGGAACCTTCCGGCGGAGAGGAAGAGGAACGATCCGGCGGAGAGGAAGAGGAACCTTCCGACGGAGAAGTGAGGTGGTAGCCATGGCTCTCCTTACGTCTAAATAGTGTAACCGTAGTGTAGTATTGTAACCGTGGTCTAGTAGCGTAGTATCTTTAACTTTAGACGCCTTGTTTTCGTTGTAATGGCGCACTGCGCGCTCTTGTTGTAATGAATGAATGAATGAATGAAGTTCGCTTTGTTACTTTGCTTTTCTTCGCTTTCGTCTTGTCGTAGACGCTCTATTGTGAAAAATGATTTTTACGTAGCCCCTCGGGCTTAGAGAGTAATTTTTCGAGCAACCTTTCAGCTTCCGGAGGCTTGAAAGTGCTTGCGACACTGTTAACTTTAAGTTAGGAGTGCAAGTGCCCATGACGGAATGGGTCTCTGCGCGACCTTTCGATTCCCGAAGGTTCGCAAGTGCGTGAATGCCCATGACGTAATGGGTCTTTGCGCGACCTTTCGATTCCCGAAGGTTCGAAAGTGCGTGAATGCCCATGACTCGAATGGGTCTTGCGCGACCTTTCGATTCCTAAAGGTTCGAAAGTGCGTGAATGCCCATGACGGAATGGGTCTTTGCGCGTGAAGGTTCGAAAGTGCGTGAGTGCCCATGACGGAATGGGTCTTGCGCCACCTTTCGATTCCCGAAGGTTTCGAAAGTGCGTGAGTGCCCATGACGGAATGGGTCTTTGCGCGACCTTTCGATTCCCGAAGGTTTCGAAAGTGCGTGAGTGCCCATGACGGAATGGGTCTTGCGCGACCTTTCGATTCCTGAAGGTTCGAAAGTGCGTGAGTGCCCATGACGGAATGGGTCTTTGCGCGACCTTTCGATTCCCGAAGGTTCGGAAGTGCGTGAGTGCCCATGACGGAATGGGTCTTGCGCGACCTTTCGATTCCCGAAGGTTCGAAAGTGGGTAAGTGCCCATGACGGAATGGGTCTTTATGCAACCTTTCGATTTTTGAAGGTTCGAAAGTGCGTGAGTGCCCATGACGGAATGGGTCTTTGCGCAACCTTTCGATTCTTGAAGGTTCGAAAGTGCGTGAGTGCCCATGACGGAATGGGTCTTTGCGCGACCTTTCGATTCTTGAAGGTTCGAAAGTGCGTGAGTCTCACTAGGGAACATCCCACGGAGAACGCGACCCCCAACCTTCCGTTAGGAGTGCGAGTGCCTATGACGGAATGGGTCTTTGCGCGACCTTTCAGCTCCCGGAGGCTTGAAAGTGCTTGAGAGATAGCTTCTTGAAGGGTACCACCTTATGGGGTTGAGAGTGCGATTTTCGGCTCCCGAAGGCCAAGTTGTCGCGAAGTGCAAACTGATTTTGAACCCCAAAGGATAGCCCCTTGTGAAGGTAGAGATGTGACTTCGCTGGCCCTCAAGGGCTAAGTCGTTGCTTGACGAGCTTTCGGGCCTTGCTCGTTTTGTTATTGCAATTCTTTGCGATTTTTGTGATTGATTGATTGATTTTTACTTACCCCTTGGGGCTAAAAAGGAGTCTTGCGGGGAGGATGAGTTCTCTTGTGATCCTCCCGGGGCTTTTCTGTGGAGGATGAGTCCTCCCATGGTCCTTCTAGGGCTCTTGCGGGAGGATGAGTCCTCTCGTGATCCTTCTAGGATCCTCAAGGCGTCCTAGCCCCTATGTGATTCGAAGAAAGTGAGTTTGCCCAAGGTAGCGTTGTCATAGGTCCTTTACGCAACCTTTCAGCTCCCGGAGGCTTGAAAGTGCATGAACGTAAGTATCTCGCGAGGGCATATCTCACGGAGAGCGCGACCCCTAACCCGAAGTTAGGAGCGCAGGTGCCCATGCGGACATGGGTCTTTGCGCGACCTTCCAGCCTCCCGTGGGCTTAGAAGTGCATGATTGTCGAGCGCGACCTCCTAACCTTAAGTTAGGAGTACGAGTGCCCATGCGGACATGGGTCTTTACGCGACCTTCCGGCTCCCGTAGGCTTAGAAGTGCATGATTCTCGCTAGGGAACATCCCACGGAGAGCGCGACCCCTAACCTTAAGTTAGGAGTGCGAGTGCCCATGCGGACATGGGTCTTTACGCGACCTTCCAGCTCCCGTAGGCTTAGAAGTGCATGATTGTGTGTCCTCCGAGAGGTGTTCCTTTTATGAAGTCGGGCATACGATTTTTAGCTCCCGGAGGCTAAGTTATCGCTACCGTAACTTCGAAGGATGTCCCCTTTGTGGAGGTGGAAATGAGACTTATTAGCTCCCGGAGGCTAAGTCGTTGCTTGACGTCGAGAGACGTTTTGGCTCCGAAATCACATGTTTCGTTGCGGAAATATTTTGAGAAATTAACGCAAATTTCAATCTTGAGGGGTTTACGACCCCAACCCAAAAGCTTACGCTACGACTCCAACCCAAAAGCTTACGCTACGACTCCAACCCAAAAGCTTACGCTACGACTCCTACCCAAAAGCTTACGCTACGACTCCACCCCAAAAACTTACGCTACGACTCCACCCCAAAAACTTACGCTACGACTCCAACCCAAAAGCTTACGCTACGACTCCTACCCAAAAGCTTACACTACGACTTCAACCCAAAAGCTTACGCTACGACTCCACCCCAAAACTTACGCTACCTCTCCACATCCCTTGCGGCGACCCCTCACACACACCCTCGCGGCGACCCCTCATGCGCACCCCTCGCGGCGACCCCTCACGCGCACCCCTCGCGGCGACCCCTCACGCACACCCCTTGCGGCGACCCCTCACGCATACCTCGCACCGACCCCTCATGCACATCCCTCGCGGCGACCCCTCACGCGCATCCCTCGCGGCAACCCTCACGCACACCCTCGCACCAACCCTCGCGCACATCCTCGCGGCAACCCTCACGCGCATCCCTCGCGGCGACCCCTCACGCACACCCCTCGCGGTGTCCCTTCACGCATACCTCACACCGACCCCTCACGCACACCCATCGCCCCGACCCCGCGCAGACCGCTCGCGCGATTTTTTTTTTTTGACATATTTTTTGGGAAACATTCCCAACCAATTTTATGCGCAAAAATTTTCGAAGAGGACGGAAAAATACCGACCTCGATTTTAGAGTGGAGAAATTGTAGTTCCTTCGGACGGAGAATATCGACCCAATTCGAAATGCGATGGCCCTGTCTCCGTTAGTCGAAACATATTAGGCGTTTTATGATCGCGAAAAATCGGACCCTTCTTCGATGAGTCCGTGTTGACTCCCGTTGAGCTTAAATTGTATCAACTCTTTAGTATGGACCTTCGTAGGATGCCTCTGATTGTGCCCAAGTCGTAATTTTACGTTGGAGGCCTTCGTTAGCTTCTCGTTTGCCTCCGAGCTTGATGTCGTCAAACGACGTTTAGCGTTGGGCTATAATACCGACTGTATGCCTTGAGGGGCTCAAAACCTTCTTCGTCTTCATTTTGCGAACCATCGCTCCCTTATAGTGTTGGAGCAGTTTCTTGCTGAACAAAAGTGTTCTTCAGGGCGTTGACCTTGTGCCTTTTCCAGTGACTTAAGGCTTGAGTGATGTTTCTTAGAGATCCTCTATGATCTTATGGGATCTTCGCTTATCTAGTCGAGTACACTCATAATTTTTCCGTCCAAGGGGCCTTCTTTTGACGAATGTACGCATTTGAAGACCATAGTCGTTCTCTTCGTGCTTGGCATTTACTTGTCTTATGCTTGGATCTCGCTCCGAATGTCTCACTTTGGAGTCGAGCTCTTTGGCCGTATCAATCCCTTAGGAGGAAGCGCTAAAAGAGGAGGAGACCCCGAGGATGATGGCGTTGGCGAGGATGCCCAAGATGGCTCCGAGGATTGCCCCTTTCCATGACCCTTCATTGGATACGAGTTATTTTTGATGTCCTGCGTGCCATCATGACTTGATACTCTTTCGTTTTGCTTGAACTTTTATCTTCGACCGATCTTTGCTTTGATGCTTGTTGGATGCTTACTTGCCTCGTTGCTTCTTTTTATTGTTGCCGATTTTTGCTTTCTCGCCGCTTGGGGTATATGATCATAGTGGGGTCTTCTTTGAGTTTTACAACTTGGCTGTCCTAGGGGATTGTATTAGCCTCAGTGTTGCCCCCAAAATCGGCACAATGAAAAACATATAACGAAAGAAACTAGTAGGCCTTAGGGGGTCATATTAGCCCGTACTTTTTCTTCTAACTTTGACAAAGTTAAGAAAATATAATGAAAGGAACCGAGGGCTTGGGCGCTTTAGGGGTTCGTATTAGCCCCTATTCATGCCCCCAAGACCGTCTTAAAGTAAAGTATGAGATGTAAAGATGTAGAAAACTTGCTCATTGTATTGATGAAAGATCGAAGTCCATACGGAAGGGAGGAATGTGTGCCCCCGTTGAGCGCTTTCGGAAAAGTCACGTCAATCGTGGGTGATTCCTTTACAAAATCTTTGGGACTCAGCTGGGTGGGTCTTTAAAGAAAGGCCCCCACTCCGGACAATGAGCTCGCACTATTTACATAAGCACCACTATCTCCCGAGTTCGATGTCTTCGAGAGGCGCAAGTCGGACCTTGTCATGATTTTCTCGTGGTGGTGAAGCACACCATCATCGTCTCGAAGACTTTGGTTGAGGCTCCGCTTTTAGCTTCTTACCCTTAGGATCATCATGAGTCTTCCCTTCCTCTTTTTGCTTCTCCATCAAGGGTCGAAGGCTTACTACATAGCATTCACGTGCGGTCTTTTGGTCTCCGTAGGTCTCACCTACGGATCCGTCATCAAGCTCATACTTCATGAGGAGAAGGTATGGAGCGACGACCGCTTTGATCTGGTTGAGGGTGGGACGTCCAACGATGACGTTGTAGGCAGAGGGGGTGTCGATCACTAGGAATTTAACTTTGATGTTTCGGCCCTATTCTTCTCTCCAACCCCGACCGGTAGGCGGATCATGCCTATGGGGTGTATCGTCCGCTCTCCGAATCCGACGACGGGATTGACGGGGAAACGAGACTCCGAGGGGCATACTTCAGCTGTCTAAGGCATTCCATGGTGATGACGTCTACCGAGCTCCTCGTGTCAATAAGAACCCCGCGGACTATGGCGTCCGAAATCTTCGATGTGATGACCAAAGGATCCTCATGTGGGGCGGCCATGCTTTTCAAGTCTTGTTCGCCGAAGGTCACTGTGGGCACCTTCGGAGGTGGAGGTTGGCCGGTGATCGGGATTTGTTGAGCGCTCCCGAGGTGAGCCTTCCAAGAGGAGAGGGTCGTGCCCCCGCAAATCCCCAGCGATAGTGGCTACAATCTTAGTAGCATCGTCATCATCATAGTGCTCATATCCTTGCCTTAAAGAACCTCCTTGTGCTCCATGAGTATCTTTTTTGAGGAAGCGATCAATTTGTCCATTATCCGCCAACTCCCCAAGCGCCTTCTTTAACGCGCGACACTCGTAGTGTTGTGTCCGGTTTGTTCATGAAATTCGCAATATTTGTTGGAAGCTCGCGCTTTCGCAGGAGTGGACATAGGAGGTGGTTTTTGAGCATGGGGTGCCCTTTGATCTCCATCGAGAATACTCGGGGTCGGTGTTGAAGCGGTGGTCAACTTCATTTCGAGGATTAAATTTTCGATCTCCTCCTTTCTTTCCGACCTTATCTCCTTCCTCCGCATGCATCTCTCGTGGCCTCGAATAAAGTCGGTCGCCTTTCGGAGTGCTTCGCCAAGGTGGACACCTTTTGTTCAGCGAGGGAAAATTTGAATCTTCCGCTTCGAGTCCGTTAAGGAAGGCAAGTGTAGGCGACTCCATCTTGCGAGTCGAGATAAGGACGGCCTCTCCATGAAACCTTCGGACATAGTCTTTAAGGGTCTCGTTTCTCCTTTGCTTAATCTTGGAGAGGTGGATGCTAGTCTTCTTCCGCTTGCAACTCGCAATGAATTGTGTGACGAACTTCTCGCATAGCTCTTCAAAGGAAGAGATGCTCCCTTGGGGAAGATTGTTGAACCATTTCGCGCGACTCCCTTTAGTGTAGCGAGGAAGAATCGGCGATGAGGTTGCATCGTCCCCGTCCCGAACGTACATGTGGGACTTGTAGTATGCCAAGTGATCTTCAGGATCGGTTGTACCATTGTATGGATCAATGTTTGGAACCTTTATCTTCTTCATTCGGGAGCATTCATAATCTTCTTCGAAAATGGAGTGTTGAAAGCATTCCAGGTTGGCCTTGAATCGGAGCCGGAGATGGGGACGGCGCGGGGTTGGTGCGTGGAACTTCCACCGTGGCAGGACTCTTCCTCCTCTCGGATCGAGGGGAGTGTGCCTGGTCCTCTCTAACTTCTCGGGACCCTTCGATTTGATCGCTCATGACGCCTTTCTCTTGATCGTTCCCACTCTCGGGCGGCGGACCGTTCTTGGTCGCGTCTTGGGGCATTGCGGGCTCGATGAGAATTGCGGCTACGTGTAGCCGATCGTGCAGGACTAGCGGACCTTCCGCTCCCCGGGGTCTTCGCTCCGTGCTTGGGGCAAGGGCACCTCCATGATCGTCGAACCAGGCGAACGCCCGCTGTGGGTAGCATAGGGGTCGAGGCCATGTGCGAAGTTGCAATGTTCTTGTTGGCTTTATGGAGAGCTTTCTTTGCGTCGATAATTTCTCGTGCGTCGCCTTCTTCGTGACGCCTTGTCGGGAGGGCACTTGGCTGCTCAGGAGCAAGCGCAGTTGGTGCCTTAGTTGGTTGTTCCGGGGCTGCGTGGGAGGGCATCCCGCCCGAGAAGTAGCCAACAGCTGACCTCCCAGGGGATTGTGCCATACCCAGGAGTTGGGGCGTAGTGGAAGGGCATGATTGGCATGCGCTGTTCCATGGTGACTCGCACTTGTTCTTGCACTTGCCGTGCAACGATTGTTTTAAGGGTCTCTATTAGGTTTTGGAGAGCCCCTAGGGTGACGTACCCCTCCGGTTGGGTGTGGCGGTTGCCGGTAGACCGCCGAGATGATTCCGCATCCTCGGGTTGAGGAGCGTCGCGGGATTGGCCCCCGTAGGCATTGAACGATGAGGGTGAGGGACCGGTGGGTTCGTGTCGCGAGTCATCTTGGATCGAGATCGAGTGCCATTGGCGACCATATGCTACCTTCCTCCCCACGGACGGCGCCAAACTGTTTCCGGATAAATGCGAGTTGATGATGTGGATGATGATTCGGAGAGAGGAAGGATTTACCGCTTCGGTTCCGAGGACGTGGCACGATCGATCCGAATCCGAGTGGCGACTGCTTGAACCTGCAAAAGGCGAAGCCCGGGTGGTGGATCCCGGGAACGCCCCTCCGACGCCCAAGTTAGTACCTGATTTGATTGAAAGGATCGAGGAGATCTTCCTCGATATGCGTGAGGGATTCCTTGGGAGACGAGAAGATTTCCAAAGATGGAAGTTCTCGGGGATGAATGTGTGCTTGATGAACACCGATGAACGTTATGAATGAGAATTGGGAGCTTAGAAGCTTGAGTAATTATCTTCAAATGGGATGTCTTGTCAAATGAGCATAAAAGCATAACATGCCCTGGGATGTGTGAAAAGGTGAGTATTTATAGAAGATTTTAAAGGGGTAAAATGGTACTTTACTATGGTTTAGGAGAAACCCTAGCCCTAGTAGGCTTTGGGCTTTTACCTGGCCCGTTAAGGGTTATCTTGGGCCGATTCCTCCCTTATCCAACTAATTAGGCCTAGTTGGTTGATGACGTGGCGGGTGAGCTGGTATGATCCAGGAAATAACCGAATCATATATATATCAATATCAATTAGAATTCAAGAAAAGGTTTTTATTTTTATTTTTATTGAAAATATTTCGTAAAATTTCGACAGAGTTCCGTCTAAAATATGAGCATTCCCTTAGGTTTATATCCTTACACTTGCACAAAAAGGTACAATAGAATACGAAAACTCAACGAGTCGCCCACTCGGAGTATCAACAATAAACTCAATGGCCACACATCGGAGTCCAACCAATATGCATTTAAACTGGTAAGAATTGACATGTATGAATTGAATTATGCATCTAAAAATATTATCATGTAAATAATTAGTAGTTTTGTATACGTACCCAAACCGACTTGGTCCGCTTGTCACGTAAAACTATCTCTCGATCCTTGTTTCCTAGTATGAGTCTTCATGAAGACGACCGAGGCGATAGGTATCTTCCCATCTTGAAGTGCCTTTTAGTAAAAAGAGTAAATATATATCCCCTCCTTAATACAAAGTTAAAGAAGTGCCAAATTACCATTTGCCTTGCGGTTTCTTCGGCTGATATTGATCCCGTGGTGTAAACGGTTCCTATTTTAGGCCCCGTCAACTTGTTCCGTGAGTTTTGTTGAGATCTTTTCTTGAATTTTGGATCATCTCTGAAGGCCTTTACTCGTTGTCTATGATCATTTGGAAACCAATCCACAATTTCATTTTCACGCTTGCTCATTGTCTTGAACACCATGTTTTTAAGGTGCTCAAATGTTTTTTTTCCATTCCTTGTCGACTTCATCACTCAATTCTCGAGGCCAAGTATATTGTGTTTGTACCATCAAAGAAGCTAATTAATTAGAACAATAATTAAAATACATAAATTATGATATGAGTAGCCAAAATTACCCCGAAGCTCTCCACCACCAACATTTGTGGTTCTTCTAGTGCATTACTCCAACAAGTGCACGATTGTAAGTAGTGATTTTTACATTTTCTTTTATATTTTGCACAAGTAGGGTTATTAAACCTTTTGAAATTCCAAGAAAAATAAACATCGGATGATAGTAATTCAAAACCATATAGAAATGAATAAGGCGCCACATCCGTTATGTGGATAATGTTTTACATACCGCAACCCATTTTTAGATAGTGGCTCTTTCGTTCGTAGTTGAGAAGATTGATTTGGATCCTCTCCACTAGTCCCCTTTCCAAGCTCACGGGCACATGTGGGAGGCATATGAAATTCACTCACTTGTGATAAATTTAATTTACGAAATATTAAATTTAGGGTAAGAAATATTAAATACCTAAATTAGAATTTTTCAATTCAGATGCTCACATAAATGAAATGAAAAATCATAAAAGGTAAAGATAACTGAATATAAAAATTGCATAACACAAAAGTTAAAGATATCTGAACACATAAATTAAATAACATAAAAGATAAAGATAATCGAATACAAAGTGCTTGATAAATCTTTAAAAACTTGTCATTAAAATTTGCAAAAGACTAATCTTCATCCTCTTGAAGAAACAACGTTTCAAGCTCTTCTTTATCAACATATATATCATCAGCTTCTTCTTCCCCAACTTCTAAGTTATCTTCATCAACTTCATCATCCTCGTCCAATGGCATCCACCAATTTATTGTCCATGGATATATCTTCATCAAAGTTATGTTCGGACAAAGTTGGTGGATTATCATTGTTCTCCTCTTGAAAGAGAGTATCATTCACTTGGGATTCAATTGTGGTTCTCGGTTTCATTTTAAGCACTACCCAAGCATTATTTTTTATCACTTTTCATACTCATATAAGGTTTGAAAGTAACTTGTATCACTTGTAAGAAAGTACAAATAGGTCATATTTGAGATATTTCTTCGTATGGTTGACATCCACAAGTTTGTAATGTTGATGTACATCTATACCATTTATGGAGTCAAACCGATCACATTTGCGGACAATTGTCTTTTATGTACGACCAATTTCCAAGTAAGTTAATTCAATCACGTCCTGAAGAATTCCATAATACTCAACTCCATCAACTCCCTTTATGGACATTCCGTAATTCATTTTTGATTTGTCCTTTCCATAAGTGTACGTATAGAAATTATAATTATTAATGTAGTAGTGGTCCCACCTACGTATATCTTTCCTGGAACCCATGGCAAGGGATCTTATCACATCATTAGTGACGCTATTGGACATCAACACCTACAATTTTGAACATCTTATGTTGAACAAATAAAATATATTGACATTTTTTGTTGACGTGATTATTTATATAATTAACAAATTTCATATCACTTACATGATCACTAAGCCAAGTAGGGAATTGATCCTCAAACTTGACCCAAACATCTTCCACTCTAGTTCATGGGTTCATTCTCACCATGTCTTGTACAAACATCCTATAGTGAGTAGTTAAACAAACACGTCTTAATAGTATATTACACAAGTAGATGAGAATTATAGATGTTAAAAAAGGGATCATACAGTTCATAAGGTCTTAATATATCACAATTGGACAACACATACGCATGACCAACATGGAATTCTCGATCATCAAGAAACCGATGGTTGTCCCGACTTAGCACATACACAACATTGATGAAAAATAAGTTGGGGATGTTTGAATTTAACTCCACCTCATCACTTCTAGTTACATCACCCATATGCCTATAATTATACAAGTCACTACAATAAATTAAGTGTTAAGAGTAATTAAAGAATAATAAACTCAATAGGATTCAAGGATTACTATTACCGTTCAAATGAATACATGCACCTATACTGTTATGGTCCACCAACTTTCAGTTCATAAGGAAGGTGAATTGGTAGATGCTCCATGATATTAAAGAATAAAGGTGGGAAAATTCTTTCCAATTTGCAAACTATCTCAGCAATACTTGTTTTCTAATAGTACTAGACCATTCATATGAACCCTTTTTACGCACGTCTCCAAAAAAATTGACTAAGTTCAGTCAAAGCTTTCCATACATTACTTGGGATTAGCTCTCTAGTACCAATCAGCAAAAGTCGTTCCGTATAAAAACACGACAATTATGGCTTTTTAAGTTATGCAACCAACCATTTGTTCAATCAACACAACGACTCATGTTGGAGGCATATCCATCTGGGAATTTCAATTGATAAATACAATCGCACAACATTTTCCTTTGCTCCTTACTTAGGACAAATAGAACACTAGGCATCACCTCTCTACGACCTCCATCAATAGTGTTCATTTCCTGCAAATTACGTCTTCTACGTTTGCAATGCATAGCAAGGTCTTTCCTTGAATTAATATCATCTTTTGATTTCCCCTTTACATTCATTATTGTGTTTATTACCTGCTCAAACGCATTCTTCTCAATGTGCGGAACATTGAGGTTGTGCCATATCAATAACTTTCTCCAATATGGAAGATCCCTAAATGTGCTTCTCATAGACCAATTGTGAGATTCTCCATAACCTGAAATTTTGCCTTGGAGATTAGAAGCTTTTGAAAATACGGACACACGATTCCATATCTATTCTCCATTAAACTTAAGAGGAGGTGAGGAATAATGCTCTTTATTTTTGGAAAAAAGCATTTTTATTCCTACTGAACATGTGATTCATAAGTAGAAATTGACGATAATAATCAAACCATGAATGTTTGTTCCCATGTTAAAGCCTGAAAGATTTAGTTTTTTTCCATACAATAAGGGCAAGATAATCTACCCGCTGTCATTCACCAAGAAAGCATGTTGTATGCAGGGAAATTGCTCACGATCCAATTAAGAACTACCTTTAGATTGAAATTTTGCTTTCTACCTATGTCATATGTCATGAGGTCTACATTCCACAACTGTATTAGCTCTTCAAATAAGGGTTGCATGTATATATCTAAGTTGCCTTTTGGATTTCTAGAGCGGGTATTAGAAGACTAATAAACATAAACTACTTCTTCATGCACATCCAAGGAGGTAGATTATAAGGCGTGAGAACTACGAGGCCAACATGAATAACCTTGTCCAAAATACCCAAATGGAGAGAAACCATCTGTACACAATCCTAATCTCACATTACGAGGATCCAAAACAAACTCGGAGAAGGTAGTATCAAGGTGTTTCCATGCTTCCCCATCACTTAGATGTTTCATGAAGCCATTAACACGTGAGTGTTCTTAATGTCATGTCTTATGCTTAGCCACATTTATTATTGCATACAATCTTTGTAGTCTAGGGCCAATTGGAAAGTAAATTAACAGTTTCTTAGCAATCTTCTTCTTACCACTTTCGATCTGCTTTATATACCTCTCCGCATCACAAACCAAACATTTCTCCAAGTCCTTTGCATCTTTCCAAAACAACATGCATCCATTAGAGCATACATGGATTTTATGATGCGAAGTTCAAGCTCTACTAATAGCTTCTTTATTTCATACAAGTTGGATGTCATCTCATTGTTGTTCGGACACATATCCTTCATTAATGATGCAACTCTATCAACAGCTTAGTGGGGAAGGTTAAACTCACACTAAAGGTTTGTTAGTTGTGCCATGGCTTTCAAAAGGGACATATCGGATCCCTCGTATAAAGGTTTCTCCGCTACTTGCACAAGCTATTGGGATGTGATACATTGTCAAAAGTTATTGCTTATATAAGTGTAGCTTGACGGTATCCACATCCAAGCGAGGCGTATTCTAACACTTAATACAAGGACATTTTATCTTGTTTATATTCTGTTGGTCCCCCTGCTCGGTAAAAAACTTAATAAACTCCTCAACTTTTGCAACAAATATCATGCTAAGGTAACCTTCTGCGTCATGTCTTTGATACATCCACTGTCTACTTCGATCCATTTGTTTGATTAGTTTTCTCAAATTTTAACTGTATACATAAAAGAATGTATGTTATAGGCAATGAAAAAAAATCGTGATTAGCATGTCCTAACTACCATGAGATGACCTATACTCCTTCTAAAGGGTAGGTGGTCCTAAACCCATTTAGGAATTTAAAGCTTATGATTGTGTAGGTTACATTGTTGTATATCTGCATAAAAATTTTGGCAGCATTTTCCCACAGTTCTCCAAGCACAACTTTTTAGAGAAAGTCGTACCCGGATAACAATATTTGAGGAAATTAAACCGAAACTTTGTAACATATACGCAACAACTATTATAACCATACAATTATAGACTTTACAATTCCCAAATTATCCAACATGGACAATTCAAATCTCATACGTATCAAGTTCTCATATTAACAAACTGCTCAAAGACAAAAAATGAGTAATTTGTCACTCTAAGTTCAATACGTATAATATTTTGAACGGGCTCTCTATATTTAAAAATGAACTATTAATATGTATAAGTTTATCAACCTATACATACTTGAAATGCATATATTTTATTATTATATTTAAGTTTTAGATACTAAACCCCATTGGGCTTCAAATTCTAGTTACATATCATCAAGGAATTCAATTGCCAAACTTACATGAAGCACTTTAGTCCAAACTCAAACGTAAAAAGTCATAATCATCATACAGTTAACTAATGCTAAGAAGGAAGGAATACATGAAAGCATGCATATTTTTGTTTCTCCTTATGATGTTACACTTCAGGATGCATAGGAGGGAACGTACTTTAACTTGTATGACCTATTTTCTAATCAATTTTAAAAGTAGTAGCCTTTTAACTTAAAAAATCTGATATCAAAGTTTTTTTTTTAAATCCCGATTTCATCAATTTCTATATCATATTTTAAATTTATATATTTTTACAAGTCACGTTGTCACACCTAAATCAAAGCAATACATGCACAGCTGTGCTTCTGTTCCATTTTCCAATTGATCCATAGGTAGGCCAGCGTAGAAATTATCCCCACTTCCCAAGTTTGGTGTCTTCAATTAGCCCAATATAAAATCAGTATTGATTGCCAAACTTAATCCCGCCCATATGACTCTTTTTTGTATGTGCAAATTAGATTAATATCCAAGATTTCTGTTTTTTCATCTATCTTAAGAACACTAGTACTATTTGAAGGAATAAGAAAACCCCATTTTTGTCTCGTAAAACTCAATCTCTTATGCAAAACCTTATTTAAAATAACCAATATGACTTTTTTTCTCGACTCTTTAGCTTTACTGATGTTGATTTTGAACAGGTCATCAAAGGGAGTCAAAATCCAAGATTAAACCCAAACGAAATTTGAGTAGAAGAGTCATTTACCCAGATGTAAGAATAATTAAATTGAGGAAAGTTGATTTTGAAAAGAAAATACTCCATAATATAGTGTAGAAAGAGGAGCCCACAAAAGCGTAAATAATGGTATGGGTGGATTATTGGCTGGGCATATGGAAAAGAGGCAGATGTATGGAACAAAGGGGAGCAAGGGGAAAAGTCCAAAAATAAGTGTTCAAATTTGCAAGCCATTTTTGAAGCACTGCAGTTTTTACCTTTTGTTTTTATTTTTTTAAAGGACTCCTTCCCCCTTCCCCTTTCCCTTCCCCTTCCCCTTCCCCTTCCCCTTCCCATTCCCTGACCCTCACCCTCACCCTCTGCTTCTTCTGCTCTCTGCATCTCTGCCTACCGTAACTTTCCTCCACAAAACTACCACTTTTCTGAGTGAAGGAGACCCCCTCTCCCTCGTCTTCTCTCCCGCTCTCTCTTATTTTCAATTTTCATGTCTTCCTGTGGTCTGCAATTCTTTACATGATCTAAACTATGATATCAAATTAAAAGAACAAACAATAGAGGGTGAAAGAAAACATATTCTCAAATAGCAACGTCACATTCGTCTAACATTTCATTCTGAATTAGTATCACTGACATTCATCTAGCCTTTGCATAATCTTTAAAAAGCTACGGAAGAAAAATTTAACAATTACCCCAATAATCCCGAACAAAGCTAAGTGTACGAGGCAAACAATGTATTCACACGATGATGGCAGGTTTTTCTCCTCTTCCTGAAGATAAACAAAACAAACGTAACACAGATTAATAGAATCATCAATTGAGAGTTAAAGTAATTAGCCAAATAAGGTCTTCGCCCTCTAGCAGCTCAAATTACCATCTAATCTAATATCTCATAATTACTATATATTTAGGAATCACCCCCACAAAGCCAATGTATTTTGTCTCATATTACAAGCAACAAAGAGCCAACAAGTATGCCAATTAACATTAAACTAATTATGTACGAAACAAGCTACCCCTAGTATTCCTTAACCTGACCCAATCAGCACGTACTGAGGACCAAAGCATGCACTCAGGACCCAATCATCATGTTACAGAAATGGCCAGTTTCACACTAAATTAGGTTGTGCAAATCTCAAAAACCAAACATCAACCTAACCACCAAAATCTGACACTAATTATTGACAACTGAATTCTGGAAAGAGGGAGACAGTCAAGGACTCCAATTCTGGGATGAGGGAGATAGAGCTCACTTTGTTTTGCCCGCTCCAAGTCCTCGAAGAAATCAGATGGCATAGCCATTAGGAGGTATTTGGCGGCAGAAGAAGATTATCTTTTACAATCGGATCAATTACAAATTGAACAATTAATTGAGAAAATAACAATGAGAAAGGGGCAAATAGCTATAAGGTATGAGAGCAACTGGAAAAATCGACATGAACAAACCTTAAGTGGCAAGAATTTGATAGAGGACGAAGCAAATTGTTGGAGCAGTGGCAAGCTTCAAACCAGTGACGAGAGTTTGACAAAGGAATGTGAAACCAATGGCGAGTTTCAAACATGACTTTGAGCAGCCAAATGAATCCAGCAAATCACCTAAGGTTCTCAGTGAATTGAACCCTAGATCAATCAATTCACCAAACCAACAAAACCTAATGGTAATTTACCCCAAAAGTACATCAATAAAAGAATCCAAAGACATACCTCCCCGACGGGAGGAAGAACAGTGACAGCGCGAACCCTAGCACGCAGGAGAGAGAACTGAGACAACACAAAAGTGAGGGGAGGGGAACCTACTTTTACTTGGCTAGAGCAACGATGAATATTTTTGTCTCTATAGAGACGAAAATTGAAACGAAACTGAAATTTCGTTTCAATTAGAGACAAAAATCATTTTTGTTTCTAATTTTCGTTTCAATTAGAAACGAAAAACAAATTTCGTTTCTAGTTTAGTTTCAAACAGAGATAAAATAATCTCGTTTCTAAATTTCGTCTCAAAATATTTGTTTGAAATGAAAATTTATATCCATCTCTATTTTCGTTTCTAAAATAGTTTTTTTTGTAGTGAAAATTAACACCAACCCAAACAATATCCCCATCATGATTTTAGATCACCAAACGCTAACCCCAACAACTATCCCCAACCTTCCCACCATCAAAGTTCTGCTTGAGTTGCCCAGTTATGGGCGGCTGCCACAAACACTCACAAGCATACAACGGCTTGTTCCATTAGGTTCTGTCTTGGGCATCCCTATGGCTCCTAATAAAGTTAATGGTCCTCTCACCAAGGATAGAGAAGTCCCTATCTGGATTACCAAATAAGAAGCGGTTCCTCACATTCTAAATCTCCTACAAGACAGCCACAGAGTTACCTGGCTCCTCCTGAGACATGCTAGCGGCTGCATTTTCCACAAATCCCTTAGGCACCTGAATTGCTCTCCCCAAAACTTTTGATGAATCGAACTACTCACCTAAACCTTCTCAACAAATGGGCATTCAAGCAAGATATAAAGGTCGAACTCTTCACACCTACCACAAATGGGAAATGATAAGTCAATAAGAGGAACTCGACGTCCAATATTCATAATTATGGGTAAAATATTCAGGCAAATCCTCCAACCAAATAACCGAATCCGAGGTGGCATCTCTAAATCCCAGATGATGTTCCACACTTTCCTATCAATAGTAGACGAAGAGCCTCCCTCATCTTGCCTCAAGGACACAAATCATATTCTACACTGACTTTACTAGAACAGACCATTCGTGCAAAAGTGCCATACCAACTTGTCACTCGGCCAAGCATCACATAGTGGCAGCCCCAACACTACCTCAACATCAGACGATAGGAGAATGTCCTGGATAATAGCTTTATTCCAGTAGGCGTTAGAAAAGCCAATAAAATAACATACCTTCAAGACAATAGCATGCTGCGGTTGTCGTATGACAAGCTTGAACAAGTATGGTCTTGGAACCCATCTATCTCTCCATATGCCACCAAATTCCCATTTCCAATAAACCATATTGACCCTTGCATCATAACATCACGAGTGCCCCACAAACTATGCTAAGTATAACTAGGTCGAAGGCCCAATTCACCGTGAAGGATATCCGTGCTGGGGTAGTACCTAGCTTGAATTAGTTGGGCCGCCAGGAATGTGGTATTGTGCAGCACATGCCATACTTGCTTGGCTAATAGGGCATTATTGAAGGCCTTCATTTCAAGGAACCCCAGTCCCCCATATCCCTTCAGCCGACACAACTTCTCACAACTTAGCCAGTGAATTTTCCTCTTCCCTTGCTTATGACTCCACCAGAAATGGTTGCTCTTGGACTGAATAGATGGACAAAGATTCTTAGAAAACATAAAGACACTCATAGCTAATGTTGGGATAGCTTGGGCTACAACCTTTATCAGCACCTCCCGTCCCGCCTAGGATACAAGTTTCTCAATCCAACTGCCCATCCTTTTCTTAATGTAATCAAGAAGAAAAAAATGGGCTTCTTTCTGGACCTACCAACAAACATCGATAGGCCTAAATATTTGTCATGGGACAGAACTTCGTGGATATCAAGTGTGTATGTAATACAACTTCGCTTATCCGGACGAACAACCTTGCTAAAAGAAACAGTGGGGTTTTTGCAAAAGTTACCAATTTCCCATAAGCTTGTTCTTGAACTTGGAGTACGTCCTTCACAGCCAAGGCTCGGTCGTCGTTGACACCACAAAAAATGAGAGTATCGAGGTGAAATATGATCAGAGTACCCTCACATAATTTAATTCCAAGAATAAAACCATTTTCCACAGCCCGTCTAAGTCCGAAACAGAGAGAAATAAGTATGGTGATAACGAATCTCCCTGGCGCAAAACCACATGCCCAGTAGGAGCCCCATTGATCAAGAAAGAGAATGATATCATTTGAACACACTTCATGACTAGCTCGACCCACTCCCTTCGAAAACCCAACTTAATCATAACATTTTCTAGAAAATTCCATTCTACTCGATTGTAGGATTTTTTCATGTCTAGTTTGATTTCCATATTACCACCCACTTTCTAATCATTATGTATATCATTATAAATCCATAAGGATATTATCCATTATAAGCCGACCCGCTGTAGAGGGACTCTGAGAATCAGAATTTATGTTATGAAGCATATCTTTCAACACCTGTTGGAGATGACCTTCATCATAAGCTTGTAAACCATGTTACAAAGGATAATTGGTCAAAAATCCCCTATAGTGTCCAAATTGGGCCCTTTGGGTATAAACGCCACATCAATGTGATTTAGCCGAGACGGAATATCATGTCCATTCAGAATAGCAATCACCACCTGTGATACATCATCTTCGATCACCCTTCAAAATTTTTGGAAGAAAAAGGATTCAGCCCATTTAGGCCGGGGGCCTTGTGAGGATGCATTTTCTTTAACGCTTGCTCAACTAACAACATAGAATATGAGGCACAAAGTGCGTCATTCATCTCATTGGTGACTTAGGGCATAACACACTCAAGAGCAGGACTCATATCACTATGACCAGTAGTGGAAAAAAGAGATGAAAAATATTGGATAACTGTATCATCCACCTCTTTTGGGTCTTCACATCGAGTCCCTTCGGGCATAACACACTCAAGAGCAGGACTCATATCACTATGACCAGTAGTGGAAAAAAGAGATGAAAAATATTGGATAACTGTATCATCCACCTCTTTTGGGTCTTCACATCGAGTCCCTTCGTTATTTAGTAGACTGTCTATATGGTTCCGAGATTGCCTCATATTCATTCTAGAGTAAAACCACCTAGTATTCGCATCACTAAACTTATAATATTGTGAACATGCCCTTTGCCACTGTAATATTTCCTCTTTCCACCTCCAATCTTGGATTTCAGCCATAATTTGTCTTCTAGTTAACTCATCTTTCTCTTGCTTTAGCTTACATACCAGCCTTGTAATCTCATCCCCTACATGCCCAAACTAATCCCATACCCCAAGTTGAAAGATCTTTGGCACATGATTTGAATTTACCTAGCAAGTTATCCATCTCATCATCAATGAAAATTTTATCGAGGATTGCTCAATAATACTTTGATAAGAATTACACATTAGCCACATATTTTCAAACTTGAAGGAACTACCACAGATACGTCGTCTACCTATGCTAAGTCTACACCTCAAACTGATAGGGAGATGGTCTAAAAAATCACTGTCAATGTAGGTAACTGTTGGGTCAGGAAAGAGTAAAAACCATTCCGTTGAGGCACATAACCTATCCAGTCTTTCCTCCATGATTTCACCCCGTAACTAGTTATTACACCAAGCGATACCCAAAGTATCCCAAGTCAAACAACTCATTGTCTAAGAAGGAATTTCGGAATTGATCAATATGATTATGAGACTTCCGATGTCCTTCCTTTTTCTCTTCATGATAAAAAATCTCATTCAAGTCCCTCCCCCAACAAGCCAAGGGAGGTCTGAATGGGATTTATGATCAGTTATCATTTCCCTACTTCAAAATTTCTCATGAGTTCCACACCACCCATACACCCCCGTAAAGCACCAATGAAATCATCCCCATGAAGTTTGATAGCAACTTCCATAGGATGTAATGATTAGGAAAGAAGGTGTAGGTTCACCTCTTGCTCTAAAGTATCGCCAAACCACTCGACCTACCCCTTGCATCAACAAACCACCTTTAAACTCTCCTAAATGACTCGCCACACTTTCCATCTCAACTTTACTCTTGTTGAAGACCACACTAGGCAATAACCTTCAAAGATGAGAATGAAGGCCAAACACAGCCCAAACTCGCTTAATCCCCGGTAGTTAATATCCACATTAGCCCTAAAACACATAACTTTATCAACACCATACTGCAGGGACCACGACTGGCCGGGGCCCGTGGAGCTTCCCCACTTGTGTCGGGTCTCTTTTTGAAAGATTGATTTTGAAGATGGTTTTTCAAAGTCGATTTTGAAATGTCGGAATGAACCTTTTATTAAGATTTTTGAATTTTATTAAATCTGATTTAAAGATGAATTAGGCAAAGTTGAATGACAATTTTATTAACCTTTTATTTTAACAATTATTTTTGGAAGTCGGGGATATTATTTCCGAACCGAAAAATAAATAAACTAGGGTTTATGTTTCTATCGAGAGGCTTTAGGGCCGGATTAGTGTGAAAACACCAATCCGGACCGAAGCCTCGCCTATCGACCACTCGGTGCAGGCGGCAGCTGTACCCGATAGTAGCCGGCGCCGGCCAAAGGCCTGGGCTGAGGAGATCGGCCTTGGCCTCTCGCCCGGCTGGCGGATCGGAACTCGTTTTTTACTATTCGATCGAAATAATTGAGAAGCGGATTAATAGAAGTAAATCGAAAAGAGGGAGTCGCTAGTCGGTTTTAGGAAAGAAAAACTAATAAAAACAAAATAAATGCTCTCTTAATTTTAGTATGGGAAAACTAAGACTAAAAGAGACTAAAAATGACTCCATCGGTCTTTGAACCAAGAATCGAATTTGGGGGTGAGGGTACGATACGTAGGGATAAACCCTTCCGTTCCTCTCATCCGAAGAGGACCATTACTAATTCGACTAGTGAGTTAAAATAATGTACAAAAGCAAGCAAACAACAACATGCGATAAAGAATTAAAGCAACCAAAACATGATTAAGGAAAGCGATAAAAGCAAAAAGTAAAAAAGCAAGTAAGGCGAAATAAAAAGTGAAAGTGAAAGAAAAGCGAAAAGGGAAAAGAAAGTGAGAAATCTAAAGGATACATCGGGCGGGGATGAATTAAAAGTGATACATCGTTTGTCCACAATACAGAAAGTGATAAAGAAAGCATAAAATAAAATAAACCGTTAAAGATCGAATTTGTGCCCTCGGGTTGTCCTACCTGCTGATCTAGATCTCTTGATGCGACAATGGTGAATTAAAAGGGGCTTTTTGTGAGATTTTGTAGAGATATGTAGGCAAATGTGTGACTGATGGATTTGAAGGATCGGATGTAGGGAGTATGATGGAAGTAGAGAAGGAATAGGTTGAAAAGGGACCGGGAGATCGGAATACCAAAGAGAGTATTCAGTAGCTCTTAGGCGAGTTTCAGACAACGTGATGCTAAAGTAGGAAGCCAGTATGGGAATGAGAGCTAAGGCTCTCTATTTATAGGGAGAGGTTAGGTCAAGGAAGTGACCTAGGGTTAGCTCAGCTAGCCGTCCGAACAGTTGAAAATAAACCGGGCCAAGATATCACAAGATTGAACCGGATACAAAAAGATAAAACCAGATAGAACCGGGAAGGCAGGCGCCGGCCATCAAGGGATGCCTAGGGTTTTGTGCCCTTGTGTGCTTCCAAGGGAGTCTCCGGGGCAAAACGCAGTGTTTAACTTACTATTTTGGGGTGGCAAGCGCCGGCCATAGAACCTTTCCAAAAATGGAAAATTTCTATTTTTGGCGTGTTTTCAGTTTTGGCGGGTTTTTATTTTTGCCAGTTTTCATTTTTGATGTGGAATGCATGATCCTATTCTCGGGTTGATTGTCTTAGAGCCAAAACGCAACACTTTGATACTTGTGATCATGAAATTCAATGTTTAATGTCGTCTTGAGGTCTTGAACTCCTTATTTGATTGGACAAAGTAAAACGCAGTGTTACGAGCCTGGAATTCCTTAGTATGCGGCGTTGGTCTCCGTTGTCTCTAGAGGCTTGGCCCGATTTTGGATTGTCCGAAAGAAAAGGGGTTTTTAGATTGACCCAAGGCAAAAGGCTATTTATGTGGTGTTGGGGGTTCTTTTGTGGTTTATTGGCTTCCATCGCACAAATCAAATCCTGACCGTGATCCAAATCGTCAAACAGGACTCATGATTTCATCATCGGGCCAACAAATAAAAAATAGAGAAAAGGACGACACTTTTTGGTGTCTACACATACATACAGATGAGCTTCACAATCCACAAAGGTACCTACTTCATCTCCTACAATCTTCGTAAAAGATATAGTTTGCGGAATAGTCGGGACATAGTACCCTTTAACCAAGAAATGAGCTAAATGAAATTCCAACTCAGTAATAGTTTTTGTACCAGTCCAAGGTTTTAATAGTAATACATGAGTGTTAAACACCCAAGGCCCCTCGTTTAATACAAACTCCTTGTCTTTCTTAGAGAAAAACTAGAAGAGAAGAATTTGGTTATTTAGTTCACGAACCACCAAGCCCTTCGCAGGATTCTAAATATTTTGCATCACAGTTTTTAGCACACAAACATTAATACTATTACGGGTCAGTAACTTACCCAATATAGTGAGTTCAATCTCCTCTTTCTTCTCTTTTGAAATCTCTTCTTCAAACTCTACCGGATCCTCTTCCTTCGTTGTCGACTTTAGTTTTTCCAATGAATCCCCAAATTATCCTCTATGATTCCGAATAATATCATGAGCTGCACGTCAAAAGCTGGAGAGAATTGCACTTGATGAGAGAACAACAGTCGGACAAAACACGTAAACGCGGATACAAAAGGTTCAACCAAAGGTGATCTGCAAACCTACCAATGAGGCTAACTCGATTAGCCACTCGCTCCACGTGATCAATGGAAGCAAGAAATCCCTCACAACTCGCACTCTAGGGTTAGGGTTTGGTTAGAGTACCCGACCTTAAAACAAGAATTTTTTTATAACCTAGAATCCCTAATTGAGAGAATACAAGGGGAAGAAAGACAATTTATATCTAAACAAGAATCATACTCAATCATTCCTTCTTCCGATCCTTCCCTCGACACACACCTTATTTAAGCCAAAATTAGCTCTATTTTGGTGAATTCTTCTCTCTAGCTTATTTCATTATCTCGTTACCTCACTCTCTAAATCACTTCCTTAACTCTTCTCACTTAAAGCCCCTCAAAGAAAAAGCCTTACTTCCTCAAAAACTCTTATTCCCCTATAACATTATGTTCGCCGAAATCTAATCAAACTCGGGAGATCGACATTTGGGTCTACCGAGGGTGCAGATCCAAATATTCAAGTTTTACATTATCTCCTTTTATTTTTCTCTTGATTCTGCTATTTCAGTTTCTATATTGTGGTTTTGAAGCAATGTAATTCCATTTACTTTCCTCTCTTTCCGATGTCATAACTTAGATTTATTGTTTTTTAAATTTCTTTTATTAGTATTATGTGATTTGTTTAATTTTTGCATCAGCATGATGTTTGCTTATTTTTGTTTTTAACAAAAGTTTTACTAAGCCTAGAAATCGGGTCATTCAGGTTAGTTTTTATTTGAGTTAGTTTGATTCGGCATGTTCGGATCATTACGGTTCGATTGTGTTTTAGGTTGGATCGGGTTCAGGTTCGGGTCCGAGTCAAGTTGACGTTGGTTCAACTTCTATTTGGTTAAATAAGCTTATCTTATAAAGACAAAACACTCTAGCAAAAAATATTTGATTCAAGTTTAGTTCGGTTCGGATTCGGGTCCGGTTTGAATCATCTCAATTTGACTTTTTAAGTATTGGTTTGGGTTGGCTTGGGTTGGGGTTCCGGGTCATCGGTTTAGATTGGGTCACTTTTTTCAGGTTTAAATTTTACTTCCCATTTTAATTAGTAGAGGTCTTTTTCAAATGGATAGAATAAGGAGCAACGCTTCTCTTTCGATACCTTCACTCCTGAACATCGGATTATTGGTTTAGGCCAATAGAGTTGTTTTTCAAAATCGTACCTTTCCTAATTTGAGCTTTTTGGTCCCTTTCAGTTGTCCCTTTGATTTAATCTTAAATTTGGAAAGTTGATTTTCTTCTGTTAGTTTTTGTTCAAAACGATCGGTGACTCCTTTTACGCGTTTTCAATAATAATACATCTTAGTTTTTTTTTCGGAAAATTAGAACCACAATTGCAACGCAGACTTTTTGATTAGGATCTGCACCTATAGTCCGGTAAGGGAACCCACACCGGTTTCTTACTAGGAGCAACCATGCCTGTCTCTCATAGTAGATTTCGAGGCTTGGCTCGTAGCCTAAGCAGACTTGATCTACTTGGCCTATTAAGCCTCAATGTAGTGTGTCCAAATGGTTCTTTTTTCTAATGCCTATCTCGAGACTTCTTAAAAGTTTCAAAAATAAAATGGTTTCCAAGAACCACGGACCAAAAATAATTTCAAAACTCTAAAGCCTTCATTCTTGGTAAGTGCACCTCCTTGAAATCAACATTCATGGGAATGCAATTTGCCCTTCAGCGTGGGTCGTGGTTCTTATAGTAGGTAATTACTAGTAGGCGGTATTGAGTTCCATGAGATATTTTGTCCTCGTTGTTTGTCCTGCAACCAATTCGCCTTGTTTTATCTCTTCCTATTACTCATAGGTGGCCAATTCAAGAACTAGATGTCAAGAATGTCTTTCTTCATGGTATCCTCACCGAACGTGTTTACATGCCACAGCCTCCTAGTTTTGCTCATCCCGAGTACCCAAAACATGTTTATGGTCTTAAGAAAGCTATTTATGGTATTAAACAAGCCCCCGGGTTTGGTTTCGTTCCTTTAGTACTTTTCTTCTCATATATGGTTTACGTGCAACCAGTTTGATCCTTCGACTTGCATTTATCATTCTACATATCATATCCCTGTCGTATCGCTCTATGTTGATGACATTATCTTGATGAGTAGTTCGTCTTTGACTTATTTCTTTATAAATCTTCTTTCTCATCTGCTCACAACGAAATTTTTAGGTGATCTTCATTACTTCTTAGGAGTGCAAGTTTCTTGATCCTCTGTAGGCTTTGTTTTTTTTTTTCTCTCCATAGATACACTTTTGACCTTGTTCGCAAGTTTTACCTTCATAATTGTAAGTTGTTTGCCTTCCTACTATTTATAGGACCCCTCTTACGGTCACTATAGTGAGTTACTTGCGGATGCCACTAAGTAGGACTGTGCAAAAACCAGAACCGCAAAATTGAACCGTAAACTAGCTAAACTGAACCGTTTTTCGATTAACCGAACTGGTTATTTTTTCCGGCTAACCAAATCGATAAACCGATAGCCTATCCGATTCGAAATTTTGAAACCGACGGTTAACTAGAACCAAAATGATAACTATTTTTAAAAAAATTTAAAATTGTTATATGATAATTGACTTATTTGAAAAAAAAATCAAAATTTTATTTATTCTCTTCTCTGCCTGCCTGCTAAGTTTAAGACTCACGGTGGACTGAATTTGTTAATTTAAGATTAATAAAGTGGATTTATATTCAATCCAAGATTTAATGTGGACTGAATTTTGAAAAATTGAGCAATTAACATTCATTAGCATGGTAAGTGCATTTCAATATTTGACTATTACTTGACCTGATATTGTTTATACAATTCATTTATTTCCAATTCGTTTATTTAGTTTCAATTCATACATAGCCCCTATACTATTCATCACTTTGCTATATATTAAGTATACTTTCGTGTTCCTGTAAGACACGTTGGATTATGATATATTATAATACCCTACTATATCTGCGTCCATAATTGTTTCTTTCTTTGATGTTGATTTGGCTAACTATAAAGACATTTGTCTGTCTACAGTTGGGTATATTATTTTCTTTGGACCCAATCTCATTTCTTGGCACTCAAAGAAGCAATCCACAGTTTCGAAGTTATCTACTGAAGTTGAATATGGCATTGTTACTGATATTGTTGCTAAAACCATTTGGCTTCACAAGTTAGTTGTTGATCTTATGATATTTTTGTCAGCTCCAACTGAGGTTTTGTTTGACAATATTAGTGTTCCCTACCTTACTGCCAAACCCAGTCATTGTAAGCATAGCAAACACAATGCAGTTGACTATAGTTTTGTTTCTGAGAGATTCTCTCATGGTGATCTTGTTGTTCATTATGTTCCTACTAGACTTTAGTTAGCAGACATTTTTATTAAAGGGTTATTTTCTAGTTGGTTTTCTTTCTTTTATGGGCTTATGTGTTTGTCTATTCATCTCCAACTCAGATTAAGGAGATGTAATAAAGGGAAAGACTCAGTAATGTAATATGCTTACATTTAAATATATGAATGCTTGGCTCCCAGATTAGGTGAGTCAAACATTACACAAACCTTCACACCATGTAACAAGCATGCGAGATATATTACTTGATCTAGTCATCTCATATTCCCATGTTTCCACTTGTCTATTAATTATCACGTACGAAACATCGCTGTAGTGGTTAACAAATAATGCTTCAATTTTTTATTTTTTTCCATCTATACACCATATAATAGCAATGTTTTTAAATTTGGAAAATGGGCCAAACGGGAGTGAATTTAGGGAACTAAGTGAAGTAGAACCATTGATTTTAAAGCACAACTACATCTTTACAGTCGATATTATGTAATTAAATAAAAAAATATCGCTAAAAGTTCAGCTTTTGGTTAAATATATCAATTAGACGTGAAAAGCAAAAATTTAAAAAAAACAGTGCCGTCTATATCTCTATCTTTATCTCTATTTCTATTTCTATCTATCTTTATTCCACCTTCTCTCTTTCCTCTATTTATCATGACTGTTTTTCTATCTTCCACCATTTATCACGTCTCTTTCTATCTCTATCTCTATCTCTCTTTTACCCTCAAAACTTGCGAATTGGGTTGAGAAATAAGAATTAAGGATGGTTTTTACTGCAGGTGCTCTCCTCTGACTCTTCGATCACTAACTAGTTCGTTGCTGCTAACTCCGCCATCTTCTCCTTGCTTAACACTTTGGGTAATCTCTTTCTCTCTCTATGCTCATCTTTTACTTTGTTTCACTTTGATTTCTACAGAACTTGCTAACTGGGTGGAGAAGTAAGAACTAACGGTAGTTTTTGCCGCTGCAGCTCTCCTCTCACTCTTCAATCACTGATTCACCGCCCTTAACTTCGCCATCTTCTCCTTGCTCAACACTTCGGGTACTCTCTTTCTCTCTGTGTGTTAATGTTTTACTTTGTTTCACTTAATTAATTTATAAAGAACTTGCGACTTGGGTTCAAAAGTAAGAATTAACGGTAGTTTTGCTATCGCAACTCTCCTCTCAATCTTCAGTCACTAATTTTCCACCCCTAACTCCACCATCTTCTCCTTGCTCAACACTTCAGGTACTCTCTCTCTCTCTCTCACTCACTCTATATATATATATATATATATATATATATATATATATATATATATATATATATATATATATATATATGTGTGTGTGTGTGTGTTCAGTCTTGGCTAATTGTGTTAATTGGGCTAATTATAGTTTCTCTCTCTGTCTAGTAAGAATGTGGCAGGAGGAAAATCCAATCCAGGTTGTTCTGCTTGTGGAAGTAAAGCTTAAATTTGTTCTTTATATATTTCAGTAACACAACAGAAATGCCTGGAAACGGAGTATGATTGTAGTGTTCTGTTTGAGTTTTGCTTTATATTGTTTGTTTGAATTTTTAATTCTGCATTATTTCTAACAAAATTTTGGTAGAATTTTTGTTCAATTTTTCCTACTAGTAGCACTTTCTTGGGGGTTTTTTTTTTGTTTTTATAATTATCCCACCATCCTGCTAGTGAAAATCTCATTGTTGCATTGTTCGACTTTGCGTTGTTTTCAAGCTAATAATTTAGCAAATTACTTTATCAGGGATTGGTTGAAACTTATAAGTGATATATGAGTATTGTTTTTCTGATAAGGGTATGTATTTGTTGTTACTGAAGCAGCCTGCGGTGCCGTAGGATACTTGCATCCACGAATAATTTTTGTAAATTGTTAAGTGGACAAACAACAAGAAATGGCGAGAGAGTGAGATGCTAACTTTTAATTTGAGCCTTCTTAAACTTAGTGCATTTGTATTGGGCCAAAAGTGTCTATATAGTAGTTTTGGAAAATAAAAATAAAAAATATATATTTTATTACGACAAAAATATTTTAGCATAAAAAAATGTATTTTTACGACTAAGTTTTTAAGCTGCAAAAAAAAAAAAAAAGGAATTGAGGGATTGAGGGATTGAGGGTTTCTAAAATTTAGCATGGTTGTTTTTGCTTTCAGCATAATTTCTAAAATTAAATAAGAAAAAAACTTTAAAAAAGAAATTTTTTATCACTCAAACTGACTATTGATATGTACCTACTGAAGGGGTACTAGAAAATGTAGATGAATTTGTTTCTACATCACCTTCAGGAGGGAAGCTGATTCTAGGATTTATATTTGTTGATCCAATTGGTTTTGGGATTACAATTGATTTGATATTTGATAGTTCCTGATTTCACTCATAGGTTTCTTCATTGATTTTCAAGTAACTATTCAAGGTAGAATTCAAATTTTTCTCTTCAATTTTCCTCCTTACATCGTCACCCGTCCTCTCTCCAGTTCTTCGTCTACTTAATTCTCTTCTTTACCTAAATTGCATGAGGGGATTCATTGTTGAATTTTTAAGGGATTAATAGATTTGAAGTGGAAAGTTATAGTTGATGTTTCCAAATTTTTATCAGAGTAAATGGGAAACAGTGGTTATGGAGTGGAGCACATGGGAAACAGTGATGGGTGGAGTCGCTTGGAAAACAAGGGAAATATCCCAATTAAATATGGAGTAGATCTAACTCACTTCAAAGTTCCAACCAAGCATAGAAAAGAGAAAGTGGTTTCCGAATTTGGGTAGAGAAAGAGATGGAATGAAACTTGGACCAAAATACCTATAAAGTTCACTGATTTGAGTATAAATTGTGCTAAGTTAAGGGAAAATTGTGAGACACAGTTCAACATTCATCATACTTGTTATCTTTTGGGAATTCTGAGAGGGTGAGGAAAAAGGAAAGGGAGTTTAGATAGAAATTAAGCAGTGGGATAGAGAAAGACATACTAATAAGAAATAGGGAGAGAGATTAAGGAAAAAGAATAAAATTAATAAATTGATGTGGTTTGATAAAGCAAAAATCAATAAGAAACATTAGGGAAAAGATCACGAGTTCCTAAACAAAACAACAAGGGAGCTTATAGTGGGGCATCTTATACTGAGGGAGAACATTAGGGAAATCATTGAACTATGTCCCAAGGGATCTGCAAATGTAGAATTCTGAATTACTCATTCTCTTTTACTGTCAAATACATTTGGTTTAATCTAACAATTTAACACAATGTATTTTAAGTTGTTGTTGGACGTGGAAAATTATTGACCCCTTTGATCCTCTCTCATTTTGTGAGGGTAGTTTGTGTTTGATTATTCAATTATTATATAAGATGGTATAAAGGCATGAACTCAAATACATTATGATGAAGTTTGACCCAATTTAGAACAAACTAATCGGATGCAATCTTGAAACAAAAATTAAAAAAAAATCGATTTAAGATAAAAACAAAACGTAAACTCTTTTTTTCATGGTTTGAATGATGGGGAATAAGGTAATTGGGTTTTTATAACAAATAATTGATTACCAAAGAGTTTTGAATATGCATTCAAGTTACCTAAATTTTTCAAATCCAAAGTCTCTTGATATGGTTTAATTATTAATAATTATTAACGACGGCAGACTTAAGGAAACCGACAGTTATGTGATTTCTAATGCTAGAGACATAACATTGTATACTAACTAAAGGTATTCAATTAATAAGTACAATAATTAAGATTAAGTACTTACTGTTTCTTAGTTATTTTGAATTTTTAATTATCATTTCTTAATTGTTCAACAATAACTAAGTAATTACACAATAATTGGGATTAACTAATTAGTAAAATTTTATCTAACCCAATTTTCCTAATTCTATAGTTTGAATAAAATTTTGACTTAAGTATAAATTTTTCTAAAATTTTGATTGGGTTTGTTATTTGATTCTCAGGTTGGAAGTACTCAAATTCTAGTTTCTTCTAATTTTTTATTTTGATTTTACAAGTTTTTTCTTTTACTCTTAGATATTATTAAAGGTAGAATTCAAATTTACGTTCCTTTTATTATTTTGAGTTTATCTTTTATATGATATGCCTGTATTAATTTTTCATTCTCTTTATTTGATATTTTGATTTTTATTTGAGTACAAATATTAATGATGTTGTTATACAATATGTGTGGCTAATTTTTAATTTACATTAGACATGAGCATGCTTTATCAATTTATAATTATATTAATGTTTCATCCTCTTTGTTTTCATATTTTGTTTTTCATTATATTACAAATATTAAATTCTACTCTTAACCCAACATATACACTTATGCAAATCAAAACATAATAATAACATTGAATGTACAAATATAAGACAAACTATCAAAAGCACACCAAAAAAAATCGTCAAAAGTATACCAATAATAATAATAGTCATAGTTCCTTGTGAGGAGGAAGGGAATTTAACCCATAATGTTTACTTCATTAATTCAATCCATAATTCCACAATTCCTTTTGAATTTGCCCAAAAACATTACTTCTAAGTTCAATCATTAATTATTCCTTGATTACATACTCGGTTTGCCATGAAAAAGCTTATCATGACAATAAAAAATTTAACACTCATATTTCACCATCAAAAGTCCAGCTACTCTTGATAACAGTACAACTATAACAAATTAAAAATTAATGTGTACATTTAATTTTGAACCACATATCTCCTTATTAGAACTAAAAAATAAAAAAATTAGAGGATAATTAATAAATATAATAATATGTGCTTCAACTTAGTCATATTTTACATACTATAAAAAATTAAAAATAATGTATACATTTAATTTCAAACCACATGTCTTTTCCAAACTAAAAAATATGAAACATTAATACATACTCAATGCACATAATATTATGTGCTTTAGTTCAGTATCATATTTTGACATACATAAAAAATAAAAGTAATATAGTACAATTAATTTTGAACCACATATCTCCTTCCCAAAACTAAAAAAATATGAAATACAGTACATTTTAAAACTTTAAAATAATGGTATTTTCTGCTTGACTCAATAACGGAAATTACAGTTTAAATTATCATGAAAATATATTTTTTTCAAACATAGTTATGGAAGCTCCATCTAAAAGTGCTGATAGCATTTTACATACTATAAAAATTAAAAATAATGTAGTACAATTAATTTTGAACCACATACCTCCTTCCTAAAACTACAAAAAAATATGAACTATAGTACATTTTAAAACTTTAAAATAATTATAATTTCTACTTGACTTAACAACGAAAATTATAGTCTAAATTATTGTGAAAATATATATTTTTTTAAACGTAGTCATGCAAACTCCATCCGGAAGTGTTGATTTCTACTTGACTTGCTCGACATAATGTAAAATGAGGCGATTTAACCAATGACATCCTGATCAGGCAAAACCACAACTTATTGCAGCACATGAAAGCCATCAAGCACAATATAGAGTAATTTAGTTAGCAATTTCACGTACAAATCTACCTGTCGGAAGGTTCTCACATCGTTGGGATTTCAATGAAACTTTCGTTTCTTGCAGTAATTGTAATAGCCCGACTCTAACTCATATTATTTATTTCCCAAATTACAATTTACGACGTCAACAATTTACAAAGTTGAGCGTGTGAACTTGAATTCGACTTTTAAATTATATTTTAGGCATGTTATGCAACTAAGTCGACAAAGTGACCTCTAATTAAAATTTCATAATGATAATTGTAAATTTACTCGTATGCTTATCATAAAAGTTAAAGAATTTATATAAATATATATAAACATAAATGTGCAAATATATGGTTATAAGGTATAAAATAATCCGTTTTAAGTGAATTGTATTATTTAAAATGATAGTATAAAATTAAATACCTTTAACTCAAAATAGGTTGATAAAATAAATAAAATGAAAGAGTTATATTAGGAGTTGGAAAAAATGGACAAAGAATTCTAATGTGTAAAATCTATTTGGGTAGAAGGCTAGTTATGTAGACCCAAAAGGGGAGTAAATTATTAAGTAAGCTAAATGGGCTTAGAGATAGAAAAGGGTTGGATTTTTTTAGACAAGAATCAGTAAAGTTTATCATCATCGAATTTCCTTTCCTTTCATTTGCCTAGCATTTTCTCTCTCCTGTTTCCCTTGCTTACCCTACCCCTATGCTGCTATCCCTGCTTCCAGCCGCCATCCGCCGTCCCCCATCCCCCACTGCTAGAATCTGGCGTTGACGCCATCAGGACGTCCCCGGCGACACCCCCGAGCCACCCCTCGCTTCGCCACTCTCTCTTGCTTCCATCTTTGGGGTTTTGAAGGTGAAACCCTAAACCCAAATTTTCATCTCCTTTCATTTCTCACTTGTTGATGTTAACTAATAATTAAATTATTCGAGGTTAAAAAGGTATTTATGATGTAACTTTAAAGGTTGATTGTAAAAATTTGAATTAGTATAGTGTGATTTTGTGTTCATGATGAAAGGATTGTAAATTGGGAGTGCATAATTGTGGTTGAATTTGTTAACCTTTATTTAGTGAAATAAATTTGAGGTGATTCATTATGATTTTGAATAAATTTAATAGTTCCTAGTTATATTGTGATGTTGCTTCGTCGAAGAAAATATGTGTATAAGCTTATATAAGGGAGTTGGAAGTATGTAAAAATTTGAGCAAATTAATTAATTTATGGAAAGATGATGAGGTGTTGTACTATAATCTTGTGTAAATTTAGCAGACCCACATTATTTTAGGATGTGAATTTATTTGAAGGAAAGATGAGTTTTTGTTAAAGTAAGAAAGTTACATGTGAGTTTGAAGTTACAAAAATATTGAGTTAAAGAGTATTTATGTATTAATTTGAGTAGGTTAGTTAAGTTGAGGATAAATACTAAGTGAAAAAGGAGTTAGTGGCAAGAATTGAAAGCAACGTTTAAGTTTGATATGATTAAACAAGTTTTAATAGCGAGTTGGGAAGTTATTAATAATAATAATAATAATAATAATAATAATAATAATAATAATAATAATAATAATAATAATAATAATAATAATAATAATAATAATAATAATAATAATAGTAATAATAATAACAACAACAACAACAACAACAACAACAACAACAAAAAAAAAAATTAGAATCGAATTTTTATATGCTAAACAAGTTTCACTAGCTAAAGTATGAATAAAAATATTTTGATTTAAGTAAATTAACAAATTAAAATTACGTAAAAATGAATGAAATTAACTTAACCAATTTTTATGAAGTCGTAAGCATTTGTGCAAATTTAATTATGGGTGATATTATGTTGCAATAAAACTTAAATAAAATGTTATTAATAATAAAGACCTATTTGAAACAGACAACAAGGCCACTTTCGTCACGAGACAAGTCTGCTAAATTAATATTTCATAAGGGGAAGAAAATGATTTTTAATCTACGTACGTTCATTGCCTGTACTCTTCGAAAATTCACATGTTTCACCAAATCTCAATATTTCTTGTATATATATACATCTAATAATGAATCATTTGCAAATCAAGTTTTGTCACCTAATAAAGTGGTCTCCCATCGCTTATCAATTATCAATTATCGGTTATGAGGGCTTACGCCCTTCAATTCCACCCGCGCAGCTTCAACTCGGGTTCTCGGTCGGCTCGGGCGGTGTGCACCTTTACTCAAAGATCGCATCAATTATAGAAGGGGTTCCACTTTCGGATAATAGCAACCAGGCAAGTTTGAAAACAATTCTCTCCCCTCGATTTCGAACTAAAATTAATTGAAATGCGTGCGCTCAATTAAAATGTTTTGAAAACAATTTGACTCACTACTACAAAACTGTAAAATAGCGACGGAAACCAATCGTCGCCAGGTAGCTGACGGAATCGGCGACGGACACCGACAAAAATGACAATTGGATCATACAACGACGGAATTAGCGACGGAACATAACTTCCGTCGCTACTCCGTCGGCGATAATTCGTACATCAAAAATCCCCGAAAGAAAAAAATTAATCAGTAGTAATTAGCGACGGAATATTCCGTCGCCAATCCGTCGCTATCGACAATTTTGTAATTAGCGACGAACAGCGACGGATTGTTCCTCGCTAATTACGAATAAATCCGAAGCGGCGACGGCCAATTCGGATTTCGCAAAGCAACAGAGAGAGCGAGACCGAGACCGAGACCGAGATCGAGAGCACCGCCATCAGCCGCGACACCACCGCCATCGGCCGCTACCGCCGGCGACTACGCACACCGCCGTCGCTGTTGCCGCCGCCTCCCTTCCGCCGCCGATTCAGGACCCCCAAGGCCAAAAACCACCGGTCTCGGCTTCGTTTCGCCCAACCCCTGCACCGCCGCCGCTGCCGCCTGGGTGGAGGACGCCGCCGACCAACCGCCGCCGCTGCCGCCTCACGCCTGAGCTTCGCCGTCGCCGCCTGTGCCGCGCCGATGCCGCCCATAAATTTGAGGTATTTTTATGTTGATTTTTGTAGATTTATGGTTTTACAAAATTGATATTGAAATTGATGAACATATGTAATTTGTGGGAAATTTATGTTGTTTGTGAATGAATTTGAGAAGAAAAATGTGAAATTGTGTTGTTTAAGGAGTAAATGTTATTGAAGTTTAATTTAGGGTTTTAAAAATATAACTTGAAATTGACGAATATACGTTCTTTGGTGGGAATTAATGTTGTTTGTGAATGAAATTGAGAAGAAAAATGTGCAATTGTGTTGTTTGTGGAATACATGTTATGGAAGTTAAATTTAGGGTTTTGAACATTGTAACTTGAAAGTAATGTATATATGTAATTTAGTGGAAATTAATGTTGTTTGTGGATGAATTTGAATAGAAAAATGTGCAATTGGGTTCTTTATTGAGTAAATGTTATTGAAGTTAAATTTAGGGTTTAAAAAAATGTAATCTGAAATTGACGAATATATGTAATTTGGTGGAAATTAATGTTGATTGTGGATGAATTTGAATAGACAAATGTGCAATTGTGTAGGATTTGTGGGACATTATTGTTGAAGTTGAGGGAAATGGTGTTTTTGATTTATATATGTGTAATTGTTTGTTGTTTATTTGTGTGAGGTTCTTGACGCTAATTAGGTATGCTTATAGGTATGATTGCTTTACTTGTATGATTAGTGTAATTATATGTATATGAGTTTATTTATGCTAATTAAGTATGATTACTTTAATTATGAAATAAATATTTAAGAGTAAACTATAAAAATTATAGAAATCTAGGTATATTAAAAAAATTTATAGATGCATAATGGTTATATATAGATTATGTTCGTTATAGAAAATATGTAATCATATACCATCTCCATGTGTTGGTATTTTTAACTAATAATGTAATAAATTGTTAAATTTCAATCAGAATATATATGGACGGGCCTATGCATCGTAGATGGATGTATCGTAGGTTATTACCCGGTAGAGTTGGGTATAGACAAGAGTTTTTAGACGGGGTTGAGGAGTTTGATGCACATGCTAGAAGCCAATCGGAATTTGTGCATAATCAACAATATAGGTGTCCATGTCGCAAATGCGAAATCGAAAGTATAAGGATCCCGATGAAGTTAAGTTGCACCTCTATCAATATGGTTTTCTTCCAAACTATTGGTATTGGACTAGTCATGGAGAAATAGATCCTCATTTACATGAGGAGCAAACAATGGTTTCTAACGTATTCAACGACGACAGTGGCGCCAATCATATGAACTACGGCGATGTCGAAACAAATATCGACCGTATGAATGATATGGTCACGAGATGCCATGATCTCAAATCAAAACTCCACAAGTGAGCCTCCAAATACCCATGCCCAAAGTTTCTTTAATATGGTTGAGGCTGCAACGACCTTTGTGGGCGGGCAATGAAACTCACATCGAGTTGTGCGCCACTTGTTAGAATGTTGAGCATTAAGTCCGACTACAACATGCCTCAAAATTGCTTTAATGAAATTGCTCAACTTATGAAAGAGATTTGTCCGCCTGATAACCGAGTTCCTCGTGACATTCACCATGCAAAGAAGGTCATTAAAAATCTTGGGATGGATGTTCAAAAATTGATTGTTGTCGACAAGGTTGCATGTTGTTCTACAAAGAGGACAGTGACCTTGATTCATGCAAGTTTTGTGGTCATGCGAGATGGAAGCGTCAAAGGGAAAGACATGGCAAAAGTCAAAGAACTCCATTTGCAAGGATGCATTACTTGTCGTTAATACCAAGACTTCAACGCTTGTTTGCTTCAAAAACCACGGCAGAACACATGAGATGGCATTATGAGAATGTAAGAGAAGATGGTGTCCTCTGTCATCCTTTAGATGGTGAAGCATGGAAACATTTTGATAGAGTTCACCCCGAATTTGCTACTGAACCTAGAAACATAAGACTTGGTTTGTGCGCGGATGGGTTTAATCCATTCAGCCAACCTGCAAGGTCTTATTCAATCGGCCGATCATTGTTACGCCATATAATCTACCACCGAGTTATGCATGACGACGCCTTATATGTTCTTGACATGTATCATACCAGGGCCGACGAATCCGAAAAATAAAATTGATGTGTACTTGCAGCCTCTTATTGATGAGTTGAAAACACTATGGGAAGATGGTGTTGAAACATATGATATTTCTAAAGGTAAGAACTTTCTCATGAAGGCTGCGTTGATATGGACCATTAATGATTTCCCGGCCTATGGTATGTTGTCCGGATGGAGTACGCATGGTGCCATGTCATGCCCGGTATGTATGAATCAAAAAAAGCATTTAAACTTAGAAATGGCCGAAAATTTTCATGGTTTGATTTTCATCGGCGGTTTTGCCCCGAAGTCACGCGTTTCGAAGGAACAGCACATCGTTTACAAAAGGCAAAACCGTACATTCGAGTCCTCCTCGTCGTTATATAGGGGAAGAAATAAAACAATGGGTTGAAAACTTTCCCAAAGTAATAGAAGCGTAGGAAATTAACATTTCGGGGTTTAAGAAGGATCATAATTGGACAAAACAAAGCATATTTTGGGAGCTTCCATATTGGAAAGATCAATTGCTCCGCCATAACTTAGATGTGATGCACATTGAGAAGAACTTTTTGAGAATATAATTAACACTCGTTATGGATATTCCTGGTAAAACAAAGGATGACATCAAGGCAAGAATGGATTTGGAAGAGTTGTGTGATCGTGTAGAGTTGAATTTAAAGCATGGAGTCACTGGTAAACTTCTCAAACCGAAGGCAAAATATGTGTTAACGTTGGAGCGAGAAGAGGGCAATATGTGAATGGGCAAGGGAGTTGAAAATGCCGGATGATTACTTGCTCTAACATTTCATACCTTGTCGACCCAAACTCCACTAAGTTCCATAGCATGAAAAGTCATGATTGTCATGTTTTCATGGAGAGCCTTCTTCCAATAGCATTTAGTGCACTCCCGGACGAGGTTTTAGCGCCTCTCATTGAAATTAGTGAGTTCTTCAAGAACCTTTGCTCATCTGTTTTACGGGATGCGGAGTTAGAGCAAATGCATCGAAATATTTCAATAACCCTTTGTAAAGTGGAAACAATATTTCCTCCTGGGTTCTTCAATGTGATGGAACACCTGCCGGTTCATTTAGCGGAGGAAGCAAAATTGGGTGGTCGGTACAGTATCGGTGGATGTATCCATTTGAGAGGTTCTTTGGCCGATTGAAAAGATCCATAGGAAACAAATCGAAGCCTGAAGGGAGTATCGCTGAAAAGTACGCCCGATTTGAAGAAACACATTTTGCCTCTTACTATTTCGGCTCTAACGTACCTTGTATGAGCACTAGAAGTCGACGAAATGAGGACTGCGAAGTTCCAAACCACAATCCTACTCTTTCGGTATTCATACCAGAAGGTGCTCCAATTGGGAAATGCAGTCCGCGTTTCCTTGATGATAAGGAAAAGAAGGCCGCACATCTGCATGTTTTACTTGAAGCTGTGCCGAAGTTAAACCTTACCTTGAGTGAGTTTCTCTTGTCTAATGAACACTCGTTTCAATAATTTTATAGTTTAATTCGGAACGATGATGTCATCTTAATAAAATCTTTGAACTCAGCCTATTCGAACACCAAAAACGAGCTATGTATGGTGATGTTAGTGATGCTTGCAATTGATGCAATGGTGGAAAGTGAGTTCGAAGAGTGGTTTAACGGAGTCTGTGAGTATCATATGTTGTTACTTTACTCGTGCCACAACTTTATTAGTATCGGTTGTTCCATTGTAATAAACTAAACAAACACTATGTTATTGACACAGATTCATTGTTATCAAGTATATCATGATGAAAAGCATGTTTACTTGATGCAACTAGCTCAAGGTCCTTTAAGGAGAGTGAAAACATGGACAGCGTACACGGTGAATGGAATGTTATTTCATACTAAGGCTCGAAATGAAGGGAGAATGACCTTCGATTGTGGTGTACTGTGTGAAAGGAACTGATGGAGGACATGTTCAAAATAATTACTACGGCATCTTGCAAGAGGTTGTTGAAGTTGAATATGTTGGTGAACCAATAAAAAGGTGTGTGCTTGTTCAAATGCGATTGGTTTGACCCTAGTCGTCCTCGGGAACTTGGTGCCATAAATTTAGTTCGTATGTCGAAGTGCATCGTACAAGGCGGTATCGTAAGTACGATCCTTTCATATTTGCTAGCACTACAACTCAGGTGTATTATATGTCATATCCACAAGGGGTCCCTAGAGAAAAGCTGAATTGGTTCGTCGTTGTGGCATCAAAACCAAGTGCCGAGTTGATGACCAATATACTATTCCCCGTGCATTCCAAGAGGATAGTATGGGTACAGATCGATCCAATAATAGAAACTTTGCCGAAACTTTGGTTGATAACTCAAGCTCGGCAGAAGAATTAGTTGATGATTTTATTTTAAACCGAGAAGATGAGATTGAGGATGTTGGTGAAGAAGAGGAAGGTGAAGAAGATGAAGAAGGGGAATGGGATGATGACAATATCACCGATGATGAAGAAGAACATACCCTATTCAATGACGCCGAAGAGGATAGTGAAGAAGATGATGATAAGGCTGATGATGAGGATGATGAGTAGTTGATAATATGCTTTTGTTGGGTTTGTTTTTTATTGTACAACTTTCATTTATGTTGTCATCGAATGAATTCTTATTAATGTAATGAAGGTGAAACCATTGAAGTGTACTTTATTCACATGCTTGATTTATATCTAACGCTTACATGTGCATATGTTTACTATTGTTTGTATGTTGTTCTATATGAAATCACTTGAACCGTTGGATGTTTACTAATAGTGTGAATTACTTGTTTATGTACAAAAAATGGAGAGAGGTAGAGGCGGAACCAAAAGATCGGCTACTCGGGAAGGGCTAGAAACACCTCTACCGATGGGGAAGGTAATGATGTCGGCACTTCTACCCCCTCTCAAAACCCTCGAGAACCTTCAAACTCCTGCCGATGGAACACTATCTCCACACTCCCCTCACAACCAAACTCCATTGGGGGGTCATTTATTCCCAACCCTCCCTTTTTCCAACTCCCAAATTTCCCACACATGCAAAACCCACTTGGGTGAGCCTTTCTTTCTAAACCCTCCATATTCTCGGTAACCCCATATGTACTCAAACCCGTTGAGTACATATACATATCAACAATATGGTACAAATAATGTACCACGCATCCACGTTGGTTCCGAACAACGGCCACCACAAATGCCTACACATGAAGGACCAGCTGATACGAGGAACGAGGATCTTTGTCTTCAATCAAGTAGCGCTAGCAGCCGAGAAAAATCCGAATTGAGCCGGATGGTGAATGGTGAGTGTGATAATAAATAATAAAATAAAATAAGCATATTAGTTATTAGTTGAACTAACTATTTCATATGTTGAATTGATTAGGTTCTACCCCATTGACAAAGTTGTGGGTACGATTTCCCACATCTTCCAAAGCAAATATGATGGAGCTTGGCCTACATGGGGTAAAGTCCCTCGATCACAATGTGATCAATGGTTTTCCGAGTTTAAGGTAATGACACATCATTTGTTTTCTCCAGTTCGAGATAACATAATCACTTATTGTGCATGTTCGAACATTATATTTTAATTTCATAACGTATAAATGACGTTTTTATTTATATAGAAATTTTTCATGTGGTCCCCAACCGATGAAGTCCAAATCGAAGAAATTTTGAAAAGAAAGGCGGTGATCGCTTGAAGGACTTCATGCTCAAAGCGAGGAAAACTAAGAAGAAGCCGAAATGGTTGGGTGACAACTATCGGCGCGAGTTGCTCGAATATTGGGAAGCTGCTGAGTACAAGAAGTTCTGCGAGCAAGCTCGGAAAAACCGTCATGCTTGATCGGGGGACTTGGTTCATCACTCCATACGTGTGGCTCAATCCCTATGACGGAGCATAAGCGGCAATTTGTACGTACCCCTTTCTTATTGATTACGCATGCAACTCGTTAACATGTTCATATTGGTGAATTGATTCTCTACTAACTTGTTTTCAATTTTAGATGAAGGAGCTTAAAGGAGTTCAGCCTCTACCGACCCAACTATTTGCACGCACGCACAAAACAAAAAAGGACGAATGGGTGGACAAAAAATCCAAGGCCATTTACGTGAGTAACCGTATATATGAATTCCGCATATTTTTCTATCTATTGTTTTCGTTAACAACTCGTGATATTTACATGCCTAAAATATTTATATTATATTCAGGAGAAGTTTCAAAAGAGTGGGAAGAGTTGCAAAACACTCAACCCACTCAAACTTCCAGATGATGACCCCAACTCTTCCGAGGATCATGTATCCACCCCTTCACAACAAGAGTTGTGGGTCAAAGCAAATGCGAACAAGAAAGGTCGCATTTATGGATTTGGATCCGAGGCTAGAAACTTGAAACCAACAATGTCCTTTAAATCACCGAAACCTTCTACTACAGATTACTCGGAATGGAGAGCAACGAGTGCATAATTTAAATTCTGAGGTACATCAATGGATTGAGCATTGCCGGCTGCTTGAGTTACAAAATCGGCATCCGAAGGCACGAGTCGACGAGTTTACTGAGCCAATAGCACGTATGAATGAATTTCGCAGTCTCGGCAAGCATCCGGATCGCACCGTCGACCACCACAACCACGAGGAGGAAGAGGATGAGGAAGAGGATGAGTGAATTCAAATGTGAACTTTGTATATATTGGTGATCATCACTTTGCGAACTATTTACAAATTTGTTTTAACTATGTTATGGTTGTTGATGATGTTGAATATGTAAGTTGGATTTGTATATCCAACTTTGATGAATTATTTGTGGCCGGCATATGTAAATGCCAAATGTAAGTGTCACATATGTGAATGGTGGATTTGTATATCCATTCACAATGTTACGTACTAGGATAACGAATAATTAGCAAATAATACATAAAATTTTTCACGAAACAGCGACGGATCGGCGACGGTCTCTTCCACTTAACGACGGAACTTAGCGACGGAATTTGGGGACATTCCGTCGCTACTACGACTCTCGGCGACGGAAATGGGGTGATTTCCGTCGCTGATTTAGCGACGAAATGTTGCTGATTTAGCGACGGAAATTTGGGATTTCCGTCGCCTATTTCCGTCGCTAAATCAACGACGAAATGTTTTCCGTCGCTGATTTCTACCGGCTACGGAACGAGATTCCGTCGCTAATTGGCGACGGACTTGAAAATTTCCGTCGCTGATATTTAGCGATCCGCTTTTCAGCGACGGAACTGTTCCATCGCTAATTGCGAAATTCCGTCGCTAATAACTAACAATCCGTCGCTATTTCCAGTCGCTAATCTGCTGTTTTGTAGTAGTGATCTGTGCATGAATGTTTGTACTTGAGTTTCGACTCATTCCGCAAAATATTATAAAGTTGTTGTTTTAGGGAAATAATCGATGAACAATCAATTACCTACCAAGTCCGACGAGGGTAAACATGGCTAAACATGTTGTATTTAAGGTTCGGAAGGTATTTAGATGCTCACGAGTGATTTTACCCTCAATTGTGGCTTGGTTATGACCTTGGAAATTATTACATGTTGCATATTATCTTGTGGGATAGATGAATATGTGGGTTGTATAAATATTATGCCACTAAACAATTGAAGCTGTATTTTAGGCCTTATTTAAATATGAAGTATGACTTAACTACTTAGGATGTAAGCATTTACCACTATCAAGAACCAACTAAAGTGTAACAGTTGGATACGCAAATTGTATTTTATTTTATTTCACTTATTTAGCATTGTCCTATTTTTAGGGCGGCGATAACGCCTTCAATCGTTATTTTCCCTGCGACCTTATGTAATGCTCTGTAATTAAGGATTATTAGCTAATGACGATTGGGGGCGTTACATTTATGGTATTAGAGACAGGTTCGAAATCACTTGTGAGCAATAGGGTTCTAAGATGTCATGATATGGACTTTAGGAAAATTATGTTGTTACCATCTCCACAACATGTCTTTCTTTTGGGGACTTGTGTATATAGTACAGCTAGTGTAGGGTTGACATATTTTATTGGGTATGCTTGTATAAATGATGTATATACATATAGTGGGTCAACCAAACTAACTCATATGGCGATAACGCATGTCGTCCGGGGTGTTCCGAGCAGATTTAATTAGGGTTAACTATAGTGTCATCTCGTATGAAAGAAAGAAGCAAAAGGAGAAAAAAGGCTAGGAAACTCAACATCCGGTGATTTGTAGAGTTGAGCGATATTTTAACATATATTTTTCGTGTTACTTGTTTATATAAATGCAATGAAGGTATTAGTTAATTGAATTTGTTTTATATAAGAAGTTGTTAGCAATTTGTTTTGCGAGAGAGGGAAAAAATATTCCTGAGGCAAATTTGTATTTATGTGATATAGCATGTCCGAGACAAAAAGTAACAATATAATTCAGAATGTGATCGAAGACTTGGGCAATGATCGAGGACTTTACGAACAGGCATTAGAAACTCCTTCTAAGTCGCAACATTCCTTGGTGATACCCAATCTACACCCTTAGAGATTTCCACCGATACCATGGACCCAAACTAATAGAGGAATCCGATAACGAGTTAATGAAAAAGATTCCCCTACACCTATTGAATCCACCTTTAAGCCCGACAAGTTAGCCGACAAAGTGACTCGTTGTAATCCCGAGACTTACGATGGAAAGATTGATCCAAGTGGAATTAGAAGAATGGATTAGCGGATTGGAAAACATATTTGTGTTGTTGAGGTACCTAAAGAGGAAAGGTGAACATAAGGACATACTACCTAACTGGTAAAGTAGACATATGGAGCACAATTTCAAGGTCATGAGCTCACTTGGGATAAGTTTCTAGAAGAGCCGAGAGCCAAATTTACCTTACCACAGTTCATCGACAAAAAGAAAAAGAGTTCTTATAGTTGAAAATGGACAACAATATGATAGTAATGCAGTATGCTAGCAAATTTATTGAGTTATCTAGATTTGACTTAGATTTTGTCGCCAGATCATAAGATGAAAATGATAAGATTTGAGGATGGCTTGACCTATTATATTTGACATTAATTTATAGGCCAACCTATCAAAAATTATCAAGAATTGTATGAGAAAACCACGAGAGGTTGAGCGTGTAAAGAGTGAACTAAGGACTTAAAACCTAAAACTCAAAAAGGAAGTAGAATAATACAAGTGAGAATGTAGTTCAAAAGAAACCTGTTACTAGTTCTAACAAGGGTCACTCATTAACTACTTCCGAACCCTACTGGAAATACGGTTGAACAAATCACACCACGACCGATTGTTCGATGGTAGTAATAAATGTATATGATGTGATAGCCTTGAACATTCAGTAAACACTTGCCCACGAAGATAGAAAGCTATAGAGAAGGGAGTTGTAGGCCCCTGATGGCACCACGTTAAGGACCTACGCCATCTTCCAAACCTCGTGATTCTAGGACGAGCATACGTGATGAACAAGAAAGAAGCTGCAACTCCGAGGACTGTTGTCACTCGGTACTCTTTTCTAAACTCAAAGTCTTTTTATGTTTTCTTTGATTTGGGCACCATCCTTTCATTTATATTTACTCACGTTGCCTCTTAATTACATTTAAATGATCATAAGGTCCGAATAGAGTGCCAAATCAGGTTGCAAAATTGAAAAGTGGTAAAATGCCCAGTTCTCTAGCAACACGTGCCTATAGTCATATGTGGGAAGTTGTTTCCCGTAGATTTAATGCAATTTGATTTGTCGAATCTGATGTTATTTTAGAAATGGATTGGTTGGCAACCCATGAAATGAACCAAGATTGTAAAGGTTGTAAGATTATTTTAAAGGGTAAGAAAGGAAAAGAAGAGTGTTTGGAGTGAAAAAGATAGAAAGGAGTATTTCATAATTTCAGTCATGAAGGCTAGCAAATTATTAAGATAGGATTGCATAGGGTATTTATGTTATGTTATTGAGGATAAAAAAGAAGAGACAGATATAAATGTTATACATGTAGTACGTGATTTTTCGGATGTATTTCTTAAAAATTTACATGATCTACCTCCTCAAAGGGAGATTGAGTTTAAAATTGAACTAATTCCTGACGCATAACCCATTTCCAAAGCGCCTTATAGGATGACCCCAATAGAACTTAAAATGTTAAAAGCCCAACTTAATGAATTACTACAAAAAGGATTTACAAGGCTAAGTGTGTCACCTTGGAGAGCTTCGAGTCTTGTTTCGAAGAAGAAGGATCGCACTTTGAGACTCGTGCGAATTATAAGAAGCTAAACAAGACAACTGTCAAGAATAAATATCTTCTACCCCTAATTGATGATTTGTTTGATCAATTACAAGGAGTTACCATGTTTTACCAACTTAGAGTTAAACAGGAAGATATTCCTAAAGCGCCTCTAGAACTAAATATGGACTCTATGAACTGGCGGTGATGCCGAGAGGATTTAACAATGTATCTGTTGCATTCATGGACCTCTTGAATAGAATTTATGAGGACTTATCTAGATAAATTGTGGTAGTGGTTATCGATGATATTTTCGTATACTTTAAGGATAAGAGAGAATATGACGAGCAATTAAGAATAGTGCTACAAACTTTGAGAGAACATCAATTGTATGCCAAAAAACAAAAATGTGACTTTTGGCTAGAAGAAGTGACATTTTTAGGGCATGTTGTTTCTAAGGAAGGAATTAAGGTTGATCCTTATAAGGTAAAGGCGATGAATCGAATGGCCCGGACCAACTAATGCTGCGAAGTAAAAAGTTTTCCTGGTTTGGCAGGTTATTAATGGAGCTTTGTACATGATCTTTTCAAGAATAACATCACCATTAACCAATTTATTAAAGAAAACAGCCAAATTTGAGTGGTCGAATAAATGTGAGGAGGCATTCCAGGAGTTGAAGAAAAGGTTAACTAGAGCCCCTATTCTCACCTTACCGAGTGAAAGGTATAGAGTATGTCATCTACAGTGATGCCTCTAAAAACTAGTTAGGATGCATGTTAATATAGGATGACAAGGTCACAGCTTATGCCTCCCGACAACTCAAACCATATGAAAACAATTATCCTACTCATGATTTGGAGTTGGCTGATGTTGTATTTGCTTTAAATATTTGGAGACATTACTTATATGGGGCAACATGTAAGATTTATATCGACCATTAGAGTTTGAAGTACATTTTTACCCAAAAGAAGATTAATCTGAGGCAACGCCGCTGGTGGTTAGAATTACTTAAGGATTATGACTTACAAATACAATATCACTAAGTGAAAGCAAATGTTGTGGCAAATGTGTTGAGTAGGGAGACAAAATATAGGTTGAATGCAATAACAATTACTCAACTCATTGTTCTACGAGGCCTCCACAATATGGGTATTGAGTTAGTCTCATGAGGACAAACGGGTAGATTTCTAGTAGCAATAGAGATACAACCTGTTACAATGAAGGAAAATCTAGTTAGGCCAAAACGATGAAGTTGAGTTAGAAAGGATTAAGCGGAATATTGAAAAGGAAAAATCTCTTGGTTTTGAGGAATACATGAGGATGGAACCTTAAGGTTTCAGAATCGGGTTTTGTGTACTTGAAGAAAGAGGAATTAAAAAGGAAAATTCTTGAACAAACATACAATACACGATACTTGATACATCTAAGAGGAACAAAAATGATAGAGACTTGAAGCAATATTTTTGGTTGAATAATATGAAAAGAGATATCACGAGAATATGTAAACAAGTGTTTGACTTGTCAAATGGTAAAAGTTGAACATCAATGTCTTGTAGGTGAGTTAAAACCTTTAGAGATTCCTACTTGAAAATGAGATTCAATTTCAATTACTTCATCATGAGATTACCTCTTACTTCTTCAAAAAAAAAAAAAAGGGCTATATGGGTGATTGTTGAGCGACTTACTAAATCTACGCATTTTACACCAATATATTAACACATGGAATGTAGAGAGACTGACACAATTATACATTAAAGAAGTCGTTAAGTTACATGAAACACCTAAGGACATAATATCTATTAGGGATAAGAAGTTCCAAGCACATTTCTTGCAAGCTCTGTAGCGAGCTTTTGGAACTAAATTAAATTTTAGTAGTTCGTATCACCCAGAAACGGATGGGCAAACTGAAAGGGTGAATCAAATATGAGAAGATATACTGGGGGCATGTATATTCGACTTTCTAGGGAAATGGGATGATGATTTATCTTTGGTCAAATTCTCCTATAATAACAATTACCAAGCCACCGTTAAAATGGCCCCATTTGAAGCATTGCATTGAAGGAAATGCGGAACCTCATTATGTTAGAGTGAGTTGAATCAAGCATTGACTATAGGCCTGAGTTGATCCAAGAAACAACTGAAAATGTTAGCAAGATTTAAGACCACATCAAGGAAACACAAAGTTGACAAAAGAGCTATATAGATAAAAGTGTTTTTGAAAATGTCCTAGTGAAAGGGATCAAAGATTGAATGTTAAGGGAAAATAAAGTCCTATGTATATTGGGCTAGATGAAATTATAAAGAAGTTCAATCCAGTATCCTATATGTTAGCTCTGTCATCTACACTCGAACATGTGAATAATGTCTTTCATATTTAGCAGCTCAGGAAGTATGTACCCATTCCAAGCTATAATATCGTGACAGAGTTACTAGAAATCAATGAAAATTAATATTTGAAGAGCTTTCAGTTCAAATATTGGATTATAGAGTTAAGAAAGCATAATAAGAGCATTCTTTTGGTTAAAGACTTGTGAGCTAACCAGACCTCATCGAAACTACATGGGAAACTAAGGAAGACATGAGAAATAAATACCCCGACTTGTTTAAGGTAAGTGTAACATTTCTTCCATGCAAGTTTCGAGGACAAAAGCTTATTTTAAGGGGGCAAGGCTGTAATAGCCCGACCCTAACTAATATTATTTATTTCCCAAATTACAATTTACTGAAGTCGACAACTTACAAAGTCGAGCGCACGCACTTCAATTCGACGTTTAAATTATATTTTTAGGCATGTTATGCGGCTAACTCGACAAAGTGGCCTCTAACTAAAATTTCATAATCGTAATTGTAAATTTATTCGTATGCTTATCATAAAAGTTAAGGAATTCATATAAATATATATAAACATAAATGCGCAAATATATGGTTATAAGGTATAAAATAATCCATTTTAAGTGAATTGTATTATTTAAAATGAGAGTATAAAATTAAATACCTTTAATTCAAAATAGGATGATAAAGATACATAAAATAAAAGAGTTATATTAGGAGTTGGGAAAAATGGACAAAGAATTACTAATGTGTAAAATCTATTTGGGTAAAAGGCTAGTGATGTAGGCCCAAAAGGGAAGTAAATTAATAAGCTAAATGGGCTTAGAGATAGAAAAGGGCTGAATTTTTTAGACAAGAATCGAGTAAAATTTATCATCATCAAATTTCCTTTGCTTTCATTTGCGTAGCATTTTCTCTCTCCTGTTTCCCTTGCTTACCTGCCCCTGTGTTGCTGTCCCCACTGCCAACACCAGCCAGTGTCCTCCACTGCCGGAATCTAGCGTTGACGTCCCCGGTGACACCCCTCGCCACCCCTCGATTCTCTGCTCTTTCTTGCTTCCATCTTTGGGGCTTTGAAGGTGAAACCCTAAACCCAAATTTTCATCTCCTTTCATTTCTCACTTGTTGATGTTAGCTAATAATTAAATTATTCGAGGTTAAAAAGGTATTTATGATGTAACTTTAAAGGTTGATTGTGAAAATTTGAATTGGTATGGGTGTGATTTTGTGTTCATGATGAAAGGATAGTAAATTGGGAGTATATAATTGTGGTTGAATTTGTTAACTTTTATTTAGTGAAATAAATTTGAGGTGATTCATTATGATTTTGAGTAAATTTAATAGTTCCTAGTTACATTGTGATGTTGCTTCATCGAAGAAAATATATGCATATAAGCTTGTATAAGGGAGATGTAAAAATTTGAACAAATTAATTAATTTATGGAAAGGTGATGAAGTGTTGTACTATAATCTTGTGTAAATTTAGTTGACCCACATTATTTTTGGATTTGAATTTAGTTGAAGGAAAGATGAGTTTTTGTTGAAGTAAGAAAGTTACATGTGAGTTTGAAGTTACAAAAATATTGAGTTAAAGAGTATTTATGTGTTAATTTGAGTGGGTTACTTAAGTTGAGGGTAAGTACTAAGTGAAAAAGGAGTTAATGGCAAGAATTGAAAGCAGCGTTTAAGTTAGATATGATTAAGCAAGTTTTAATAGTAGTTGGGAAGTTAATAATAATAATAATAATAATAATAATAATAATAATAATAATAATAATAATAATAATAATAATAATAATAATAATAATAATAATAACAACAACAACAACAATAACAACAACAACAATAACAACAACAACAACAACAACCACAACACTTATTAGAATTGTATTTTTATATGCTAAACAAGTTTCACTAGCTAAAGTATGAATATAAATATTTTGATTTAAGTAAATTAACAAATTAAAATTATGTAAAAATTAATGAAACTAGGTTAACCAATTTTTATGAAGTTATAAGCATTTGTGCCAATTTCATTGTGGATGATATTATATTACAATAAAACTTAATAAAACGTTATTAATAATAAAGACCTATTTGAAACAGCAATGATGCCACTTTCGTCACATACAAGCCGCTAAATTAATATTTCATAAGGGGAGAAAAAGATTTTTAATCTACGTATGTTAATCGTCTGTTCTCTTCGAAAATTCACATGTTTCACCAAATCTCAATATTTCTTGTATATATATATAACTAATAATGAATCATTTGCAAATCAAGTTTTGTCACCTAATAAAGTGGTCCCCCATTAGTTATCAATTATCAATTATCAATTATGAGGGCTTACGCTCTTCAATTCCACCCGCACGGCTTCAACTCGGGTTCTCGGTCGGCCCCGAGGTGTGCACCTTTACTCAAATATTGCATCAATTATATAAGAGGTTCCACTTCCAAATAATAACTAGCAAGCAAGTTTGACTCATATTCTCTCACTTCGATTTCGAACTAAAATGAATTCAAATACGCTCGCTGAATTAAAATGTTTCTAAAACAATTTGATTGTGCATGAATGTTTGTACTGAGTTTCGACTTATTTTTCGAAATATTTAATGTTTTTATTTTAGGAAAAGTATCAATGAACAATCAATTACCTACCAAGTCCGACAAGGGCAAAACATAGTTGAACATGTTGTATTTATGGTTCGGAAGGTATTTAGATGCTCATAGTGATTTTACCCTCCACTGTGGCTTAGGTATGACCATGGAAATTATTGCATGTTACATATTATCTTGTGGAATAGACGAATATGTGGGTATTATAAATATTATGCCACTAAACAATTGAACTGTATTTTGGACCTTGTTTAAACATGAAGTATGACTTAACTACTTGGGTTGTAAGCATTTACCCCTATCAAGACCCAAGTAAAGTGTAACAGTTGGATACACAAATTGTATTTTATTTTATTTCACTTATTTAGCCTTGTCCTACTTTTAGGGCGGCGGTAACGCTTTCAATCGTTATTTTCCATAACGACCTTACGTAATACTCTCTAATTAGGGATTATTAGGTAATGGTGATTGGGGCGTTGCGAGTATTATAAAGCGACCATATGGCTAGAGGAAAGAGCTACCAAAAGTAATGTCTCCTAACCTTGATTCATGATATTACTGTCAAGGTGGGCATGTTATGTTGACAACATTACCTTTGCCTCTTCCGCTATTAAATACATTATTGAATCAACAAAATTTTCTTGATAATATAAGGATGTATAACTCCATGTTATCATTCACATCAATGGGTGGATATATCGATCGATTTATAATGAATGGGTGAGGTCCTTACTCTTTCAAAATAAGTGGGCAAAACTACCATCATATTGGTTCATTACTTCCTTCCCAAGGACAAAGGCCCAAATTTCAACAATTATACATCCGTGACACCTATAATGAAGTGCAAAATTGATGTAAGGCTTTGAATGGCGAACAATCGATACGTGAAGTTGATCATACTACTTTAGAGTCCTTATAATGTATGTTTGATGCTATGAATCCTTACTTGACGGTTTTCAAAAATGCACGAGATGCTTACAAGTAGACAATGTTATTAATTTAAGCATTCGAATAATTAGAACACGCCATGGACTACGATACACAATGCCCATAGTAGATGAAGTAGCAGCTCTCATAGTCGTGCGATGACCATGAAGCGGAACAACATCAAGTTCTTATTGTCCATAAAGTAGATGAAAATTTATATCGAATATATGAAACTTCTCCATCATATATGCCTCTTTAATATCCACTAGTATTTCCATATGGAGTATTTCATTATTTTATGATCTGCAGTGCAGAGTAACTAATTCTAATATTGTTAATTATATGTCGGGGACTAGATTGTTATGGATGTCTACACCACCTGTGCTTTCCAACTTCAAGATGCTCGACAAGAAGGGGAAGACTAGTTTGGTCTGCTCGGGGAAAGAGACGTTATAACAGAAGCGATCGAGGTTGTGGTGGATAGACAAAGCCCGTCTTCCACAAGAAGGTTAAGAGAACATCTCTGTTTGGAAGCCTCCACAGCTTGTAACAATCTATATTTTTGTTATAAGACTTGGCTGTCTTCCATGGTGTCCTTCCATATCTAATTTTATCCGATGCTAAATGCGAGTTTCATTGTATTGTCAACGAGATAAGTGGCGTACTTATAGCATGACCCACGATCTTCGATCACACTCAAAGTTACCGTGGCTTATAGGAGGTGACTTAAATGAAATCTTCTATCACTCGGAAAAGCAACGGAGAGACCTCTCGTACCCAACAAGCAATTGACAACTTTAGGGAGGCTTTTGTAGAGTGTGAATTGTTCGATTTAGGCCATTCGGGCTACAATTTTACGTGGAGTGAAGGTTTGCTCAGGGAGAGACTAAGTCACCCTAGAGGGGGATGAATAGGGTGATGATGAAATTTACATCCGATTAAAAATAGATATGACTCTAAAGAGAGTGCGAGTAAAAATGAACTAACTCGGAATTCGGAGATGATTAAAGAAACAGATTGAACAGAATTCGAAACTATTTGAGTCGAGAATGTACTCAAAAAGTAACGACTAAAAATACGTGGAAACCCTCCCGGGGCAGAAAACCACGGACCGTGCTAATCCAAGCACGAAGTCAAATCCACTATTTTGAGTCCACAAAATACGATGAGTCGACTCAACCCGAGTTGTTCCCTTAGACAACTCCTTACAAGTTTTTCCTAGACTCAGAAATTCCCTTATCCGATGTAGTACTTCCTAGCTGAGATAACCCTTACAGCTAGGGACAACTAAGCTGAGTTAACCCTTACAGCTCAGTCAAGGGACCTTACTTAGAGAGTAAGAAGAGAGTGTTTGTAATCGAGTACAAGACCTTACAACTCGAGTATAATGAATTACAGAGTTGGAGTTGTAAGTAGAAGATTGAGAATGAATACAATGACTTTTTATCAAGTATGTGTATTAACAATAGATTCGGCAATCTTCAAGTCTTGAGAGTTCGCTTCTATTTATAGATGACCAGGCAGCTTAGCCGTTGTGTCCATCTTCCGACTGGAAGTTTCTTTATGACCGTTGTGTAGGATTTTCCGAGTCATTCGGAAAATATCCGTTGAAATATGAGCCCCGGACAACGGCTCTTGACTCCCTTGGAAGTGCCTAAAACCACCTGGCGGTGTCTTCAAAAGTAAGGTGGAAACCACCGTTGAGCTTAATGTTGCAGATTTCCATTTCTGGAAACAGACAGCCTTAACACGATTGTCCGAGGCTAGGTTAGAGGTGGAAAAAGCCTTGTCCGGTGGTGATTTGATGTTTTGAAGCTCGGTTACTTTTGTATTTCAAATTTAGGATAGCCTCGTTTGAATCACCTACAAAAGTAAATTAATTTGGTTCTCAAAGTATAAAATACTTTGGTCCAAGATTAGACACGGATAATGATATAATTAAGATAATTAAGTTATTAATTATCCGGGTCGAAAAAGGAATGGAATTTTACGAGTCTAATATTCATGAAACTCAAAATTCCATCCGAGTCGATCTAAAAGAGAATCAATTTAACTAAAGAATATCAAAGGAAATAAACTTGATCTAGGCGAGCATGAATTCAAACTAAGATACCGGAGTTAAAACGCAGAACGGACGGTGTTTGAATCATGCGACATATCCGAGAGTCGATTAACTCGGAATTGAGTGAAACATGGTGAGTGCGGATATGCTTTCCGAGTCACACAAAATCATGTGTAAATGCATGAGATAAATTCTTTAACACTCGGAGAAAATACTATATCACTCGGAAAAGTTTCTAAGACACGAGGAATGACTTGGAATCAAAACTTAATAAGTGAGAAAGTCTTATACCTGATTCCCTTGATAGAACTCGAAAGGTGAGATGTAAAGTCCGAGTCTTCATGGAGTAATAATTGTAAATAGGCTATTATTGAAGAACGGTTATACCGAGTCATCGTGCTTCTACCGAGTGGTTACTCTTATTCTCGAAAGATGAAGTTAAGCACATTGATTTGATATGTCCGACCACCTACCAATTTTGCTTCGAGTGCAAACCACGTCGTACTCGGTTGAGAGGTAGGGATAAACAGTTTCATTTTTTAGAATATGTGGATCGTAGACCCATCCCGCAAGGATGCTATTTCAGAATCTTAGAGGGGTTAGTGCCAGCTAGATGTGGTGGAAAGTTTGATGGCCAAGGTGGAAGGGTGTTCTAAGGCTCTTTCGAAGTGGAACTAAGAGACTTTTGGTCATGTGGGAAAGGAGATCAAGAAGCTAGAGGAGGTATTAAAGCTACAGTCGCGACGCTCATGGTAGAAGGGAGATTTTGAAAAATATCCAAGCGTGGAAGAAAAAGAAGAGGTCCTTTGGTGGTAACGCACTAGAAGGGACTACATTAAATATGGAATGCGAATACAAAATGGTTCCATGCAAGAGCCAATATGAGACGGGAAAAAATCGCATTGAGTCTATTACGGTGACGGGGATACTTGCTTCACATACCGGATCGAGATTGATTCTATAGTTTGTGACTACTTTAAGAACCTCTTTATAGGTAGTCATAACTTGGATATGGTGGAGAATCCGGATCGTGTTAACCCTGTTGTTACGAGAGGAGATGAATAGATCTTTTTGTATGCCTTATTTAAAAGAGGAGGTGGATCTAGCTCTCAAACAAATGCTCCCTCACAAAGCACCAGGTTCGGATGGCTTAAAATCTTTCTTTTTCGAAATTCAGGGGCAGGTGGGGAACGATGATGTTATGGCTATGCTATCTATCTTCAACGGCCACTCTATTCCACCTAAGCTTAATCATACTCATATCATGTTAATCCCAAAGAAGCCAAAGCCCAGCCATATTATGGAGTTTCGCCCGATAAGTCTCTCGCAATGTTATATACAAGCTAGTTACAAAGGTTATATCAAATAGGTTGAAGCTTGTTTTGCCGCATATCATTTCAAAAACACAATCGACTTTCACTCCGGGAAGGCTCATCCGGGATAACATTCTGGCGGCTTTTGAAGTGTTCCATGCTATGAGAAGGAATCTTAGTATGGGGATTCGATGGCTATCAAACTAGACATGGAAGAGGCTTATGACCATGTAGAATGGCCCTTCCTTTCTATTGTTATGATAAAGTGGGCTTCGAGACGTGATTGGATTGAGGTGGTCATACGATGTGTTACTACTCGTATCTTTCTCGGTACTTATCAACGGCACCCCAAAAGGCCACATTAGTCCTGGTCGTGGGTTGTGACAAGGAGACCTGATCGCCCCTTATCTGTTTCTCTTTGTCTCGGAGGGTCTCTCGGGGTTGGTTAATAAGGTCGTGTCTACGCAAGCTCTTTACGGCTACCGTAGCTGTCCTGAAGGACCAAGTATCTCCCATTTTCTGTTTGCGAACGATGCAATAATCTTACGTGGTGCCGATTAGATTAAGCACAATGTGTGAAAAAATTCTATAAAGCTCCGAGAAGGCATCGGTGCAAAAGGTAAATTTCTCTAAAACAATTGTCTTGTTCAAGCAAAGGTGTTAGAGCCGATAAGCGTAGTCGTATTGAGAGTTGCCTGGACATTCGGTAGGTGTTGTCATATGACAAATATTTGGGGTTACCTACTCGTTGTTCGTCGCTCTAGGAGGAAGCCATTACTTCTTTTGGTACATCTTATAAAGAAACGTATGTCGGGGTGGATGGATAAATTAGTGTCCTGGGTGGGAAGGGAAGTGCTAATAAAGGTTGTTGCCCAGCTATCCCTTCCTTTGAGTTGAGTGTGTTCAAGTTAATAAAGGACTTATTCCATACTATCCAAGCTTCGATCAACAATTTTGGTGGGGCCATAAGCTTGAGGATCGTAAAATTCATTGGGTGAGTAATGCCAAATTATGCGAAGTAAGGATGATAGGGGATTGGGTTCGGAAAGAGGCCTTTAACGATGCTTTGTTAGCGAAGCAATTTTGGAGATTATTTCGGGTAGATGACTCCTTAGTGGCGAGACTTCTTCGATCCAAATAGTATCCAGAGGGCAATATCTTCAAGGTCGAATTAGGGAATAGGCCAAGTTTTACTTGGCGCAAGCATCCTTGGGGCGAGGGAGATTATCCAAAAGGGTAGTATGTGGTTGGTAGGGAATGGATCTAGTTTAAACATCCGGGAAAGTTGCTAACTGCTAGACCCTTATCTTTTAAACTTGTTACTCCAAAACCTCGTGGATACAACTCTTACTTGGGTGAATGAATTGATTGATGTGGAAAATGGTTGTCGACGGAAACAATTGATTCAGGATCTTTTTCTTCCATGTGACAATATTGCCCATGCCTCTGTGTTCCTCATGGCCGAGTGACAAGCTCATATGGCACGCTAATACAAATGCACTTTTACGGTCCGCTCCGCTTATCGCCTAATTATGGACGAGAAGTATCAGCATAGTGGGGGCTTTCTATGAACTATTCAAAGTTGTGGAGGCTGGTTTGGGGGTTGGATGTACCCCATCGGATCCAAATTTTCGGGTGGTGAATCTGTAGAGGTGTCTTACCCTCGGGCTCCAACGTAGCTAACCGTATTCCTTCGTTCAATATGCGATACAGATATCTGCGGTCACCTAGAAGAGTCGGACGTTCATGCCCTTCTTGAGTGTCCCCTGGAGATGGAGATCCGGGAAGGAAGTAAGTTTGAGTGGAACTTATGGGGAGCACGATTTAGAACAATGGCTAACTATATCGAGGTGGCTAGTGCAAAACTAAGCAAGAATAATTTTGGGAACTTTGTGGTTGTTTTGTTTTGTGGGAAGTCCGGAATTCGAGGAACAAATTCATCTTCAAGAAGCCAAATAAGAACCTTGGGGTATTAAGTGAGAGGGTTATCTCTTTTGTGCAATAATTTAGAGACTTGAAAATGTGTAGTGAAGGTGTTACGTTAACTCACCCAACCAGCTAGCCCTTTCCGTCTACTGGTCTGTTGAGAAACCGAATTTTGATCTGCAGGAGAGTGGGTGAAAATGGTTGGGAATGGGGCTTCGTTCTCAAAAATCAAGAGGGTGATGCTGATGGCGAGGAGCAAACAAGGCCAGGGCTTCAATGGTCCTAAGATTGAAGAGGCCCATGCCCGGCTTTTGGGCTATGGTGCATTGTTGAGGCGGGTTTTAATCGGGTTGAAGTGGAAGGTGACTCGCCTTTATCTTATTAAGCTCTTGCAGCATAAGTCAAAACCGGACAATTTCATTGGTTTTGTAGTTGAGGATATCTTTTCTATTGCTAGTTCTTTTGAATTTATTAGTTGGTTGTTTGTTAAGCATGACGGTAATAAAGTTGCTCGGGATTTAGCTCATTGGCAACCTCTTTGTTTTGAAGATATGGTTTGGGTTGATAATGTCTCGGAAGCTATAGCTGAGCGGGCTTCCGAAGATATATATAGATTTCTTAATTCTAACATAATATAATCAACCCTCTCGTTTGAATAAGAAAAAACTCCTTCGATTGAAAAAATTATTTTCACTATTAGTTTGGGGCAGGGGACCCAAAAAAAAATGAATGCATGAGGATGGCCTAGAGAGGAGCACATATTCCACGATTATGATTACAAGCTTTGCTTTATGGGTGTGTATTCTTAATATTTCTTACCACATTGAGTGGCGTGTTGGTTTTTGGCTTTATCCTCCACCTTCTCCTCCCAGGTTCAAATTTGGGGGGAGAGCAATTTCCTCGGTTTGAGGATATTGTGTGATGGAGGATTCTAGGCCTTGACATCCCCTAACCCCGTTAAGCCCGTTGAATTTTCCCAGAGATGGGAGGCCTAATGGATGGGCCTGCTTAAAAAAATGTTTGCAAGTTTTGCTTTATGGTTGTGTATTCTTAATATTTCTTACCACATTGCACTTCCAACATCATTTTCGGTTTAAGTTACAACTACTTCATATCGATACACACATTTTCTTTTCAATTAATTTTATACATACTAAGATAAAATAAAAGCGTTTATTTCTAAAATTCTATTAAAATTTATCTTCCTTTTATATTCTTCCAGCTTCTTAAAAGTTTTCTTAAATTTTTTTAGTATAAATAATAGGTTTGTCCCGCATATATCTAAGTTAGTCCACCTATTGCAATGATTGTTTCTAGTTTGAATCTCACTTAACCTACATTAACAACTTTTTTAAGTGTAAAGATATGTTTGTCCCACATCAACAATATTAAAGGTTGGTCTAGAGTGTATATATACTATAAGTTAATGAGTTATTCTATCAATTACCAATTATTTTTGGGTTAAAATCTCAATTAATTGTATGCATTGCTCTAGATTAGTGCAAAATTTATATAAACGTAATAGTTTCTTTGAGTTTTATGACCACTCTAGGCTGAATTTACAACAATTTTAGCTTAATTGATATGGAAGTGGAGTTTCCACACTCCCCATTAGGATTCAAATTTTAGTGGCCGCAATTTTCTTGGTGGAATTTGTGAACTCACGACAGGCTTTTAATGAGTCCGAAGATGGGAATAAGCCTCCGTTGGACTTAGTCAAGTGATTGTGTACCCCTTTTCCAACCTGCAAACTTAATAGACTTACAGTTTATAGAGAGGGTTTAATGGATGAGTCCACTTACCCTTTAAAAAAATATTATAATTGCTTATTAGACTTGGGCAATTGTTAGAGGGTCCATTGGGGCATCAAGGTCGAGCGTCAAGACCCGCTTAATCACTTAAAAAGGTCGGGACCTTAATGGGCTGTCCATGTAAATGTTTAGCCCTTAGCGTGTCAATTGAAAATTTGAAATGCGTAAATGAGGAAACTTGCGGTGAGCTGATAGGTGGTGACATAGAAAACGTCGCCATTTGCTAGTCACCGTCTTCATGGCTTTCATTAACTGATGATTTCTATCTCCTGTACCTCCCCGCTTGTCTTTGCCCAATTCTCAAATCAAAGTTGTTCATCTAGATTGCCTTCCCTAATCTCATATTGATTTCTCTGTCTTATCTCGTGTTTGTCGGAGGTGCAATTTTAGAGTGCCATGTAGAGAGAATTACAGAGGACAGCTATGGTGGCTAGTGGTTTACTCAAAGCTGATTTTTCCATAGGATTTGAAACCAATAAATTGACCAAGTATAGTCGAAATGAAGAGGGAGAAATTACAAAGCACGATGGTCATCAGCAAGCTGAATCCCAATATCATGATTTTGTTTAAAATTTAGTGAAAAGAGGAGATGGGACGAACATGTTTTGTTTTCTTAAGGGAACTCTAAGGATGGTTAAACAAAGTCGAATTGGAAATTTTTGTTCTGCAGAGTACTCTATACATGAAATTATGAAGATTCACATCCCATATGCGGCTTGAAGCAGATGGCAGGCTTATGGTTTGAGTTACAAAGGCAGCAAAGCAGCAAAAAAATATTGTTCTTACGCTTAATCTCGTTTTTTTGTACTGGATTGAAACAAATTTAAGATGCTTTAGCAAATTGAAAGACATGCCATTCAAAGACATGCCATTGAAATTTTTACAAAAATCACAGTAATAATCAAAGTGTGCCTATGGAAAGAGTAGTGAGCATTCGTAATGGCATTTTCGTCGTTAGATTTGACACAATAGAGGACCAGGAGAAGGCAAGCAAGGGGTGGTATTTTTTGATAAAAAAAAACCCATGATTGTGGAGAAATGGACCCCTGAGTTGATTCTTGGTAAAAGGAATATCCAAAGTTTGCCTGTTTGGATCCAATTTCCTGAATTGGATACAAAATATTGGAGCTCTAGCAGGCTGAGCAAGCTGGGAGTTTAGTGGGAAAACCATTAAAATGGATAAAGCCACAACCATGAAAGATAAAATGAGTTATGCAAGGATACCGGTGGAAGTGCATGTCAATGAGCCACTATCTGCTACAGTGTATTTTCTCAATGAAAAGGAGTTATTATGCAGCAATCAGTAGAGTATGAATGGTGACCAACCAAGTCCACTCGTTGTAGTTATTTTGGGCATTAGGAAAAACATTGCAGGAGGAAAAAACTGTCCAAGAATGGAGGCCTAAAGTGCCACAGCCACCTCCTCCAAAAGTGACTCAAGCTAAGCAGAATACAACTGAGGATGAGGGATTTATATCAGTAAAGCAAAGGGGCTCTTATGTGAGAAGAGAGGAGCCACATTGGAACACATAAAATAGCTGTGAATAATCCTTATATTGTGCGGAGTAGTGATAGAGCACATCACTAAGGGTCAAGTGGGAGAACCCTCAACAAACAATGGATAGCATAGTAGCTTGGAATGTGAGAGGGCTTAATGGCCCAAATAAGCAGCTGGATATGACTAAATTTGTTTAGATGAATAAAGTAGGATTGACAGGCATGGTAGAAACAAAGATTAGAGACAGTAGCTAGACAAAAGTCTACAATAAGAAGTTTAAAGGATGGGGTAGCTACATCAACAATATGCATCACCCGAGAGGGAGAATATGGGTAGTTTGGAGGTGGATTCAATAACAGGTGGACATTGAGGACAACACTAACCAATTAGTGCACTACAAGGTCAAGAAAATAGTAACTAGTCCATAGATGTTTGATTTCTTGCTCCATACACTCTGTACCTAATAGTTCAAGTTATCTGCCTGTGGTGTCCCCTCCTGAATACTATGCTAAGCCCTAAGTGCCTCATATTTTTCCTACAATAAGACCCAATTTATGCAATAAGACCCACAAATAAGATCCTGAAATAAACTAATTTCAGATTTATGGCAAAACTAGAAGAACATAAAATATTTAATACAAAAACTTAAATAGAATGCAACTGGATTGAGGAGTAGACAAATATCACAATGGGGAAAAGTTTATCAAGAGCAGCAAATGATCTCAATAAAGACAACCAACAACAATTTATGGGTGATATAAGGTGAATGCAGAGAATCAAAAACAAGTGCTAATGTAGAGTCCAATTGGTTCATAATCCTGCAATTAGTTGGACAATCTATAAGAATTTTGGTACTTAACAAAAGACAAAGAGGTATTTAGCAATATGAGGTCACATAACCCAAAATTTCAGGCACATATACGAGTTACACAACCTCTTATGAGGGAAAGTGTTACGATTTAACAATATGACAGGAGATAAACTTAATCTTGAGTCTATTGGAAAACTTAAAAGCACAAGCCAGGGAGTATAAGATTTAACATCCCTTTTATGGATGCTTAATTTAGCACCAAATACAAAAACTATAATAGTCAATAATAGGTTTTGTACTTTTGTTCACGTCAATCTTTCAAGTATAAACTTCAAATAAACCTAAAGGAAAGCAACAATACCAATTCATATCTATTACTACCGTAATGCTTTTGAGGATTACTTTTTGCTCCTTTAACTTATTTACAAAAGGAAGACGATCTAGCTCTAGTGGAAGTTTATGAAGATGGTATTCTTACCCACAAAGCTTTGGACTGGTTGTCGAAAAAGAGCTTTCCAGATTGAGTGTCTTCCTCGCTAGCTTTCTTCACAAACATTACATAGGGGTTAGGATTATTCCTTTCCTTGATCTATGCAATAAATTTACGCGAAACTAAATTATATACATAAAATGAAAAAAAAACAAAATCCTAGAGTTTATACAATTTAGACTGTGAGATCTGCGATTAAGATAGACCCTTGGCTATGTAACGCTGCTATGATTTGACCCTTGTTCTTGAAGCATTGAGCGAATTTGTTTTTGAGTACCTTAGATTTTTACCAACTTTCTTCTTCCATTCTGCATATAATGCTTGAGTAAGTTTTGAAGCTCAAGTATACGTACCCTATTTTACAAAAATATTACCACATACAATTTGAAAATATTAAGAAGCAATTACATCTATCCATTGTTAGGACTTTTATCTCAAAATTCCTCCACAAAAGTTGTTGCTCCACAAAACATTAACGTTGAATCTTCGATATTTGCTTTTTTTTTAAATGTGTAATATTTGATTTGGATTCGCATGATTAAGGCTAGTGTTTGAAAACTTAAGGAGAACAATAATAGGTTGAGGTGCTAAGGTAACTATTACTAGCATCCTCCCTCCACCAAATAGCAACATTATAAAAGTGGTTACTATTTGTTTAACTAAATGTATCCTTATTTGATTTTTGAGTGATCATCACATATTTTTGTTATCATTACAATGCATGATTTGTACTTAATCAACATTTAGTGCTTTTTTTTGAATAGGTGGTGGTGGAGGAATTGACACAATGTTTGTTGTGGACAAATTGGGTCCTTGCAGCAATCGGATCCTCAACTATATTAACTTTCATAAGTAGAATTGGATATTTTGTCATAGATTCATCCTTTTATTTTATTTTTTGGCAGAGGAAATGACAAATTAATATTTTTTCAGGATGTAATTTTGGGGGTTATTCTAATATCTTAGGCTGCTTTTAATTATATACTATTTTGAGTATGAAAAATTTTCAAAAGTTATATTTATAATTGAGTATTTAAAATGTAGTATAATTACATATTTATTTGCTATGAGTTTTGATTGACAAAGCTCTCATTTATTTTTGTGTATATAGAAATGTAATATCGTTATTGATATGAAATATAATAATTTTCTTAAGATTATTAATAATTTTTTTAACTTTCTTAATTAATAATTTCTTAAGATTTACTACATTATTCTGCGCATAGTCCAAACTAATAATAATAAAGATATTATTCTTTGCCCTTCTTTGCTATGTATGGGCTGTCCTTCATGTTTGATATTTGTAAAAAGAATTAACTTAATTATATATGAAAAATATTGAATAATGTATTAGATATGGGTCAAAGAAAATATGAAAATATGTGTCAGTGAATAATTTGATAACCATAATAATAACACATATAATCAATTTATTAGTATGCAAATGTCAAAAGAAACAATCCTATTCTTTATAAAGTCACTTAAATTTCTCTTGGAATATTACTTATGTCGTGCCAATATCCTTATTCATCTGTGTTAATAATCATAATCAATTAAACTAATATGTTTTTTGTCGACAATCAAGTCAATATTAAAGAGAAATTACATTTATACTGACAAAAAGTATACAAAATGTTCATAACTCATTATAATTGGTTAATTTTGTTTTTTCTTAAAATCTCCTATTTTTATGATAATATAATTCATTTAATTAAGTTACATCATGTTAGTGTATATTTGGTGTTCATTGTGCTAGTATATTTAGAGTGAAATATTTTCCGCCACTTTCTCGATCGCCTGCATCACAAGAGGAAATCTCCATAGCCTTGTAAAACTCGCCTCCTTTTCTAAATAGCTACTACACATGGAGTGAATTCAGTAAACAACACAAAGCTTAGATTCTATTCAATGTGGGATTTCATACGGTTCTTCGGACAACAATTGACAAGCTGAGAATGTGTAAAATTGATAAAAGATTGAATCATTAGTCCATTTATTATGGTTGACAGACATTTAAGATTAATGATATGTTTTTTTCAACTTATAATAAGTATTTAGTTGCTCTTATTGCTGAAACATGTTGAATTATACTGAAATAAGATGAAATATACTGAAACATACTGAATTATGTTGAATTAATTTCCATAATTAAGGTCTAATTGTAATTAAGTGAAGAAATTACATAAGAAATGACTCTAAAGGTGGCCACACACTAGAGACCACTTCATACCCCCTGAAGGGTGGAGCTCTGAGAGCCCTCTTGCCACGTCAACTCTAATGAGTCGAGGGTTTCTTCTCCAACAAGAGGAAAGTGAAAATTAGAGTGGAGAGAGAAAGAAGAATAGGGAAAAAGTGTCAGATTGAATTTACGGTTTTGTGGATGACATTCCTCATCACATTGATTGTTACGGTTTGAGGGGAGTGTTTCAAAGAGCAAGGAATGGAACATATGTATACATTCCTTCAAGGTGGAGAAAAAGGGCAAGACGGAGATTTGCTTCAAGAAGCAAGAGGAAGCGAGTAAAGACCACCCCTTTGTTCAACTACACTCGAAGACCCATACTCGAATCTATATCATTTTGAATACTATCAAGGACTCAGGTACAAACCTCATCCCTCCTAAGTTTTGATTACAAGTAATTCGAGTGATATAGAAACTATTGCATATGTTTTCATTCGATTCGATCGACATTCTTGTCTATCTTCTTACACGGTATTTCGAGTCACTCGGACATCACTCACATTTATCGCATATTCAAATAATTTCTCCGACACTTCTTATCCGAATTATGACTGCATAATCTAAAGCAAAGGGAATTACAGCGTTGATTCAACTTTCTAAGTCGAGCATGTTTGTTTGAGAATTATTTGTCTAGATCAAGTACTTATACTCGATATTCTTCACTCTCATAACTTGATCTTTCTTAAGATTGACTCTAATGGAATATGAGTATAATGAATATTAGAATCAAAAAATTCCACTCTTCTAGACCTAAGATAATTATGCACTTAATTATCTTAATTAAATTATTATCTCGTGCTTAATCGTGGACCAAAGTATTTTATACTTTGAGAACCAAAATTGTTTACTTTTGTAGGTTATCTAAATGAGGTTATCTCATTTTTTGAATTACAAAAGTAACCAGCCTTCAAGTTGTCAATCACCAGCAGACAAGGCTTTTCTACTTCGAACTAGGCCCGGATGCTCTGTGTCGGGGTTGTATGTTTCAAAAATTGGAAAACTTCAACGCTAAGCTCAACCGTGGTTTTCACCTTACTTTTCGGACACCACCAGCTGATTGGAGCACCTTTATGGGTTAAAAGCCGTTGTACAACGTTCACATCTCAACGGATCTTTTCTAAGTCACTTAGAAGAACCGTTACAATGGTCACAAAGGAATTCCGTTCGAAGCTAGTCACAATGGCTAATCTACTTGATCATCTATAAATAGAAGCCAACTCTCAAGACTTGAAGATTGCTGGAATTATTGTCAATACACATTACTTAAGCAAAAGTAATTGTATTCATACTCAATCTTCTATTTACAATTCCCAACTTGTAATTCATATCTTCCGAGTTATGAAGTCTTGTAATCGAGTCACATACTCTTCCTTACTTTCGAGTAAGGTCCCTTGACTAAGCTGTAAGGGTTAACTCAGCTCAATTGTCCATAACCGTAAAGGTTACCTTAGTTAGGAAGTACTAGATCAAATAAGGGAATTTCGAGTCTAGGAAAACTCTATAAGGAATTGTTTAAGGGAGCAATTCTGGTTGAGTTAGTCTGCTGTATTTTGTGGATTCAAAATAGTGGATTCGACTTGGTGCTTGGACTAGCACTCGTCCGTGGTTTTCCGCCCCAGGAGGGTTTCCACGTATATCCGATTTCATACTTTTCCGAGTCCAATCTAGACTCGAGCTCGTCTTAATTACTCGTTTCAAGCTTTAATCTTCTAAGTTTGTTAAAATTCCCTCATCACCCTATTCATCCCCCTCTAGGGTGACTAAGACTCTCTAAGAGTAAGTTTTCAATTGGTATCGAGCCTAGCCTTTCGAAAGGATCTAACAATCCAAAGGTCTAAAGATCAAATGGCTCGGAACAATGGAGAGTTCGATAAAAGAAGATCTTCCAGCAGACCACCTAAGTTCAAAGGATCAAATTTCGTGCACTTGGAAGAAGCTTATGGAATGCTTTCTGTTGGACAACGACGAAGATATCCGGAACATTATACAAGAAGGAAATTACATTCCAATGAAGATGGAAGATACAAGACATGTGTCTAAAGCAAAGTTCGAGTACACCACTAAAGAGGCAAAAATTTCGTAAAGAACTTTAAAGTAATGAACATTCTGATGTGCGCCATCAGCTCGAAGAATACAGACAGAGTGTCGACTTATGATACGAGCAAAAGATGTGTGGGACACTCTTGTCAACACATATGAAGGAACAAGCCAAGTAAGACAAGCGAAGATAAGTCAATATCTTCACAAGTATGAGCTGTTCAAGATGGAGCTAGAAGAAAACATCACTCGGATGTTTATACGCTTCACCGAGATTACAAACAATCTCAAATATCTCGTTTAGAAAGATTTCCCATGAAGGGATGTGTAGAAAAATTCTAAGAAGTCTACCCAAGAGAAGATGAGGTCCCAAGGTGACAGCCATCGAGGAAGCTTAGAACCTCTCTCAATTAAAGTCGGATGAACCGATTGGGAAGCTACTTACCCATGAAATCTATTTGGAAGAAGAGGATGCCGATGTCGGCACCAAAAAGAACATTGCGCCGAAGGCCTCGTAAAGCAAAGGAGAAAATCCGAGTTCCTCGGATTCGGAAGAAGATCCCATGGCATTCATCGCTCAAGGCTTCAAAAGAATGATGAAGCACAAGAAATGGGAGAAAAGGCCAAGAGAAGAGTTCTACAAGAAAGATAAGAAGGATAGAAAAGGTAAACACTCCTCTCCCTCAAAGTTATCTTTAACTAAGAACTCGATCTGTTTTGAATGTGTCAATAAAGATCATATAGTCAAAGACTCGTCCAAGAAGAAAAGGGAATAGAAAGAAGAAGAAGGTTATGATGGCCACATGGAGTGATAAAGACTCATCCGAAGAAGATGAAGACTCGATGACTCAAAATGTCCGATGGCACTCACGGACTCGGAAGTTGAAGCCGAGTCGGACTCGACAACTCGGACAATGAGGAGACAAATCCTCAAGAGGTAATTGAATACTTCCTCAAGTTCTCCAAAGTTGATTTGGCTAAATATATTTACACTTTGGAAGAAAAGTTCAATTCCGATTCTTCTCAATTCAAAGAACAACTTGAGTCTCTTACTTCGAGAGCATTGGTTTGAAAAATGAATTGGAAAAATTGAGACTTACTCTAAAAGAACTCAAGACTGGTACTCAAGCTAATGAGACCGAGTCCGGGACACTCGAAGAGAAAATGAGCATCCGAAACAAAAGCTCAATGAGTCTTAAGAACTTGTTTTAAAATTTACTCAAGGTCGGAAAAACCTTGACATGCTTCTAGGCTCTCAATGTGTCTCCTTCGGAAAAGAAGGACTTGGTTTTAACAAAGAAGAGGAATCAAATTCCTACTCGGATCTTTTCAAAAGGATTCCGAACCGTGAAGTTCGGGAAGGTTGAGCATGGTCCCATTCATAAAAATGAAAGGAGGACTCGAGCCCATACCAGCCTATAAGAGAAAACCTTCTCCACCTGTTTATAAAAGAAAAGGTTATCAAAAGAAAGAGACACTGCACTCGGTTTTCTAAAAGGAAAACTCGGAATCGGAGCAAACCCAAAGTTATTCAAATCCGGGTTCCCAAGAGTCTTCTTCCTCGAAAACGACCACGAGAAAGGGAGTTACTAGGTTCATCGAGGAAGTGAGAAGGGTTAGTGTATTTCGAATTGCGGGTAACTCAAAAAAGACAAAAGGTCATTGGTACCTAGACAGTGGATGCTCGCGCCACATGTCGGGAGATTCAAGACTCTTTTTGAGTTGGAAGATTACAAAGGAGGCAAAGTCACCTTTGGAGATGACGAGTAAGGGCAAGATAGTTGGACTAGGCAAGATTGGAAAAGGAGATAACCTGGTCAGCCCGATCTATCTTGTCAAGGGATTAAAGTACAACCTACTCGAGTATATCTCAATTGTGCGACAAAGGTCAAGAGGTAAGATTCACTTAGACCAATTGTTATATTTCCGATGCAACTACCAAGGAGACTAAACTCTCGGGTAAGAGATCGGGTAATACTTACACTAGTCCTCTTTCGGATCCGAGTCGAACCTATCTTGTTTAAAAGCATCTCTCGCATGATGATTATTGGACATGGCATCGTAGACTAGGTCATGTTAGCATGCATACTATCAAAAAGCTTGCATCTCATGGTTTAATCGGAGGATTACCTAATTGTGCATTTAAGAAAGATAAAATTTGTGAAGCATGCACAAAAGGGAAACAGTCGGATAATCTTTCAAATCTCTCAAAATCTGTTTCCACATTGTAACGCCCCCAATCACCATTATCTAATAATCCCTAACTTAGAGAATATTATGTATGGCCGTAGCGGAATATAACGATCGGAGACGTTACTGCCATCCTAAGAATAGGACTAGGCTAAGTAAATGAAATAAAAATGAAATACAATTTGCATATCTAAGTGTTACATGTGGGTTGGGTCCTTATGATGATAACTACTTACAACCCAAGTGGTTAAGGCACACATAGTGTTTGAACAGAGACCCAAGATATGACTTAGAGGCTTGCTTGTATATATTTCGATACAATCTCATATACTTCTTTAACGTGAGAACTTACACAACCTCTAATGATCTTCAAAATTAGTCTCAAGCCACGATTAAGATGGAATCACTCGTGAGCATCTATACACCATCGGAACCACAAATGCAACATGTCCAACTATATTTTGCCTTCGTCGGTCTTGGTAGGTAATTGATTGTTCAGCAATGCTTTTCCTAAAACAAAAATAGTAAAATATTTCGAAAAGTGAGTCGAAACTCAATACGAACATTCCTACACAGTCAAATTGTTTTGAAAACATTTTAATTGAGCGCGCGCATTTCAATTCATTTTAGTTTGAAATCGAGAGGAGAGAATATGGGTCAAATTTGCTTGCTTGTTATTATCCGAAAGTGGAACCCCTTGTATTATTGATGCGATCTTTGAATAAGGTGTACACCTCCCGGCTGACCGAGAACCCGAGTTGAAGCCGCGCGGGTGGAATTGAAGGGTGTAAGCCCCGATAATTGATAATTGATAATTGATCGGGGACCACTTAATTAGGTGACAAAACTTGATTTGCAAATGATTCATTATTAGTTATTTATATAAGAAATGTTGAGATTTGTTGAAATATGTGAATTTTCGAAAGGTACGAGCAATCAGCGTATCTATATTTAAAATATTTTCCTCCCCTTTAAGAGATATTAATTTAACGGCTTGCCGACGACGAGAGTCGCCTCGTCTCGATCCAAATATGTCTTTATTATTAGTAATGATTAAATTAAGTTTCATTGCAATACTATTGATAATTAAATTCACATACAAGCTTATAATTCTCTTCGTAAAAATTGGTTAAGCTAGTTTTATTGATTTTCACAAAATCGTAATTTGTTAATTTACTTTAATCAAAATATTTTTATTTTGAAAATTGCAACTTGTTCAACATATATAAAAAAATGATTCTAACTTCCCAACCGTTGTTGGAACTCGCTTAATCATATCAAACTTAAACGAGTGTTTTTGATCCTTGTCATTAACTCCTTTTTCACCTAGCATCAATTCTCAACGTAACTAACCAACCCAAATTAACATATAAATGCTCTTCAACTCAACCTTTTTGTAACTTTAGACCCAAGTGTAACTTACTTCGTTCAATAAAACTTATATTTCCTTCAAACAAATTCACATCCAAGAATAATATGAGACAACTAAATTTACACAAGTTTATAATACAACACTTCATCACCCTTCCATAAATAAATAAATTAATTCGCTCGAAATCCATATATCCCACAAAACATCACTTTAAGATTATTTGCATCCTTAACGAATTCACCTCCACATATACAATTACATATACTAAATTTCTCCAATTTTACATACTTTCAAACCTATTATTTAAATTCAATCTCCATATTCCCTTTCTCTTTCTTTGGCTCAAATATAGCAAATCCCAAAATACAATAAAAACTATTAAATTAACCCAAAATTTATATCGAAACATCTTCGGATCACCTTACTAAATCCCAATTTAACAACATCAATAACAATTATACACTCCATTTATACAACTAATGCACCATGAACACCAAATCATAACTACTTACATCAATTTGAATTTCTACAATCAACTTTTGAATTTATATCATAAACATCTTTTTAAACCCATATGATTTAATTATTAACTAAAATCAATAAGAAAATAATAGAAGGAGACAAAATTGGGTTTAGGGTTTTCATCTTGAAGGTCCAAAAATGTAACACCCCAAAACACCCTCTGGGAGTATTACATCGCCGCAGTTCCTTAAAGGAACTCCCAAGGCTCTTTCGGTGTTGATTTGGCTGTCTAAACTCAACTTAAAGATAATAAGGGTGGTTTTCCAAAAGAATCCGAGATTTCCTAAAATTTCGGCAGAGTTACGTTTGTAATGTGGACTATCCCATAGGCTTAAAGCCCTAAAACCCCGCATAAAACGCATAATAAAACTCAAAGAGCCACACGCTCGGAGTATACAACTCAACGGCTACACGCCGGAGTCCAACCAATCATGCGACAAACTTAAAACGATCTAAATGATTCATGGTACATTGGGTACAAACTATATGAATTGAATTACAAAGTACAATACTAGGAAATATAAGAAATGCATTTTCTTGACTCGAATCATTCGAAGACGCAGACAAACGAGCAATCTGCGAGTCCGAACTAAGCTAGGTGTAGATTATGCTTCGAAAGTGTACCGCAACACTCGGGAGGGAACGGGCAATTTGTGGGGGTGAGCAATAATCAACGGGCTCACCGGAGTCTTATACCCTTAAAATGGAAATTATTTACACATAATACTCACAATAATGAAATCAGCGAAAACATAATAACATAATACAAATCTATATACTTTTCAACGAAATCTCTTGAAATAGTTTTCAACGTAACGATCATAACTTTTCAATCATTCAAAGCACGAATTGCAATCATTTTGGGAATTGAATCACTTTAAACAAGGTGAATTCATCTCGCACTTTCTTTCAAATGCTTTCAATCGGACATTGGATCACTTCTACTCGAATCACTTCTCATAAATCATTTTCAATGAATCTCTTTCGGTGAATCACTTCCCGTGTTTGGGACTTGAACTAGCACTTCGCAATTTCTCATAGTTTCTCCGATTTCTCCGGGCGCGACCCCAAATAAAAGGCTCCCGGGACCTATCTAAGAAGATTCCAATCGGGCATCCTGCTACACAGGACCCCTAGCTAGCCGCCCCTAGCTAGAATCCTTCCTTGTGCTAAACGATCCAGGCAAAGTCGATTCACAACAGTTTCTTTAACACGTTCACTCATCAAGCTTGTTTCAAACAACATTCTTAAATCCGATTCACTTTCTCAAACAAATTTTGACACACTTGGAAGGCATAGCACTACGTGTCATCCCTCCAAATTCAATTTCTCAATCGGATTTGATTCTTTAAACAAAATCACGTTTGAAAAGCATATATCACACGAGTCACATTCAAGTATCATTTTGCGTAAAACATTAACCTTCTTTCAAAACCAACTTTTGAACAACGTTAACACAATCACTTGCACGAGATAGCCGCAATTCAACGCAGATAGTCATTCTCACCTTCTCTTCAACTAAACCTTTCTCAATTCTCTCATTTAGTAAGATTAATTCTTTTTTTGAGCCACAATAACCACAAGTAGTTACCATTAATCTCACATGTCCCAACTTATCATAATTTACCATCTTTACTTCAATGTTCTCCGATTACGCCTCCACATTACTAATCAACCTCTTCTTACTCATATTTAGCCGGATAGCTCTTATTCTAACTTCACTACTAAAATTCCTCTAGCTTCCTTCATCTCCAAGTGTAATTTGCTCTCATCTTAGGTTTCTATTTCATTAATCGCTCTTTCTCGTCCAAACTCAATCATACGGCTCTTAATCTCTTTTCATTGCTCCACTTCCGCTAGTTCCGCTTATCTTCGAATTTAGTTCAACCTCAAGGATTTAATTATCTTTTGAACTCAATTATCCTAATACTCACCCACCTCTCACTCCCATGCCTCAATTGTGCATCACTCGGTGTGAACTCACACTCGTCTTTTATACTTAACTCGCTAATTCCCAATATAAGCCGTTGCCTTCCAACACAAAGAACTTAGGAAATCTCTAAGGTTCAACTGAAGCATCAATTCACAGTTTAGACCCAAATCACCATTTCTTCATTTCTAAGTGCTAATTGAGACCTTCACAATACTCTTTATACCTACACAACCTAACTCCTAAACTTTCAGCATCTCAACTCAGCCCTAACCAACTACTAAGCTCCTTCAGGTTTCTGATTCAGACTCAACAATTCCATTCGATTTTCTCGTAACCTAATTCAGTGCTAACAATTTCCTAGTTTCGTTCTATCACATAAACATTCAATAATCACAACAAACTCATTTGGGTTTCGAAATTACTAATAGTTTAGAGTATAAGACTACCCACCTCGAATTTTACGATTTGTAATCTGATTTGGATGAATTCGGATTGGGTTCCTTGCCCTCTTCTTCTTCTTGTTCTGCCTCTGTACCTCTCACTCTACCTCCAGACCTCGTTCTCTGCCTCTGCTTCTCTGCTTCTTCCTTCTGCCATCTACTTAATCTTCTTCTTATTCCCCTCTAATGCTTGCCCTCGATTTCCCTTTTTGTTTCTGCTTCCGTTCTCCTTTCTCGCTCACTTTCTGTCGCCGTCCCTCGCTCGTCGTTCGCCCTTGCCCGCCGGCTGGTGTTGTTTTGCGCGCCAGTCGCGGTTTCGCAGCCGTCCTCCACGCCTGACGCCGTCGCCGGCCACGTTTGCCTCCCTCTCTGCCCTCGCGTTCGTGTCCCTTTCCTGGCCTCGGTTTTGTCCTTCTTTGGGCCTTGGCCGTTCCTCGCGCTCGCCTGCCGTCTCGCCTCCGCTAGCCGTGGAGCCCACGGCCTCCGGTCGCTTCCCCTGCTCTCGCTCGCCCTCTCCCGCTCTCTCCGTCTCCCTCGCTCGGTCTCACTCTCTCTCTCCCGTTGCTGCTTCTATTCGTTTCCCCCGCCCCCTTCTTTCTTTTTGGTGGTTTCCATCAGGCGCTTCCCCCATACTAATCCCCTTCTCCTTTCCCTTTTTTTCATCCTCAATGTAATTAAACCCACGTACGTAACATACGCGGTCTCCGATTAATACGTAGCTGGTCCGGGTGAAAACTCGAAAACCGAATTAATACGCTTCACCAATAAAAGTTACGCGAACTAATAATAATTCGCTCAAATAAATTTACGAGTATCTAACCAGCGTATAACTTGGTCTCTCGACCTACTCTATTTAACCAAGGCTAAATAATTAGCTCTAACTCGTAAGACCACCTAACCCCAAAATTACGGGTCTTACAAAAAATGGATGCCCAAAAGGAGGGATGGGTTGGCGGTGGTGTGGCTGAGCTCCGGCGAGCTCTCGGTAGCACCGACGACCGATTCCAGCTCGGTGGGTGGTGACTCGCTATGGCCGGGCAGAGGTGGGGCGACGAGCGGGGCCAAGGCGAGCGTATGAGAGTGAGAGAGAGTGAGAGCGAGAGAGAGATATGCCTTCAGGCGGCGGCTGGTGCCGGCTTCGGCCGGCGTAGGTGGCGTCCGGTGGCTCGAACGTGAGGCGGCATCGGAGCGAGAGGCGAAGCGGGGAGGGAAGCGAGTACGGGAGAGAGAGGCGAGGGACGAGTAATGAGTTTTTGTTGTTTGAGCCAATCTTCTTATTTTTTTCCTTGCTTTTAATTGCCACCTGAATATTCCAGAGTTAAAATTAATTTTTCTCATTAAAATTAATTTTTTTATTTTTTTATTTTTGTTTTAGTTAGGCCATTATTTCCTTGAAAATAATACATATTGATAATATCACAACTATCTTTCACAACTAATAATTTACCCCTTTTATTTTATTTAAATTTATTATTATTATTATTATTATTATTATTATTATTATTATTATTTTATTTAATTACTTAATTTATTTTAATAACATTGTTTATAAGTTGTACGATCTACTTTAAATATAATAGTTCGCTTGAAATATAATATTAATGGTCTTATAACCATATACCTTTACATTTATATTCGATATATATATATATATATATATATATATATATATATATATTTCTAAATTTTCTTTTTAAACATTTGTGTAAATTACGAGTCATTATTATGACATTTTCATTAGAGGCCACTTCGTCGCCTTAACCGCATAACACACATATAAAAATAATTTTAAATATCAAATATCAAATTGAAGTGCGCGCACTCGATTATGTAAATTTTGTAATCAGTAAAATAAATAATTTGGTTTAGGGTCGGGTTGTTACACACATCCAAAGTGCTTGAAATGTTACATATGGATTTATATGGTGAAATCCCTGTAAAGAGTCTCGGAGGTAAGTCATATGTACTTATGATTGTTGATGACTACTCACGATTTACCCGGGTTTGTTTTCTTGAGGACAAAAATGAAGCTTTCAAAGAGTTCAACAAGCTCAGTAGGAAAATTCAAGTAGAGTCTCGGACTCACATCGGAAGAATTCGAACCGACCATGGAAGGGAGTTCGATTACTCAAAATTTGCGGAGTTACTGCGATAATAATGGTATCTCCCACAACTTCTCAGCACCCATAACTCCTCAACAAAATGGAGTAGTGGAGAGAAAGAACCGAACTCTTGAAGAAATAGGAAGGACAATGATGATTGAACATGATCTACCTTACTATTTACGGGCCGAGGAAGTCAACACAAGCAAACTACATACCGAACGGATGCCTCATCGGACCCGTCTTGAAGAAAACTCCATATGAGCTCTACAAGGGAAAGAAACCTAACATCTCATACTTCAAACCTTTCGGATGTAAGTGCTATGTTCACAATAATGGTAAGGATCACTCGACCAAGTTTGATGCTCGATCGGATGAAGGTCTTTTTCTTGGTTATTCATCTCATAGTAAAGCATATCGCATTTTCAATAAAAGAACTAACAAAGTGGAAGAAAGCATCCAAGTTGTTTTTGATGAGATTGATTAGGAAAAACCAAGTGAGTAAAAATTCTCGGATCCGACACTCAGTCGAGATAAAGATGATCTTGATGAAGCGGAGCTCGAGATAGAGTAAAGGAAAAGTAACTCGGAATGAGGTAGCTCGAATATCATGACTCGGATCGAACCAACTCGGAGCTAGCTCGGAATGCTGAAGGTCAACCGGATGAGCAAGCTCAATCAGATTAGATCTTTGAAGATCAACCAGTTCAACCCACAAATCTGGTAAACTAGAGAACAGGTAGAGCATTCAAATATGCTTCGAGCCACCCACTCGAAAACATCTTGTCCGACATCAAGAGTGGGGTAAGAACTCGCTCTTCTTTGCAAAATCTATATGCATTCATTGCATTCATATCATTAACTCGAACCTAGAAATGCACTAGAGACCCTAAATGAACCTGAATGGGTAGAGGCCATGCATGAGGAACTTAATCAATTTGAAAGAAACCAAGTCCGGACTCGACCAAACGACCTTCCGACCACACGATCATACGAACCAAATGGGTTTCTAAGAACAAACTGGATGAGGATAGGTTGGTAGTCGAAATAAGGTTAGACTTCGGCTCAAGGTTACAATCAAGAAGAAGGAATTGATTGTGTGGAAACCTTTGCACCGGTTGATAAGATTGAAGCAATTAGAATCCTATTGGCATTTGCATTAAGCATGAATATCAAATTGTATCAAATGGATGTCAAATGTGCTTTTCTGAATGGTTTCATTCAAGAGGAAGTCTATGTTGAGCAACCCCTGGATTTGAAAACTCAGAATTTCCAAATCATGTTTTCAAGTTTCAAAAAGCTCTTTGTGGTCTTAAACAAGCTCCCGGAGCTTAGTATGAAAGACCGAGCAGTTTCTTGGTTGAACATGATTTTAAAAGAGGTCAAATTGACAAGACTCTTTTCGTAAAAACCAAGGGGAAAAACTTTGTCATTGTTCAGATTTATGTTGATGACATAATTTTTGGAGTTACTAATGAAAATCTCTGTCGAGATTTTTCTAAGTTAATGAGACAGGAATTCCAAATGAGCATGATAGGAGAGCTCAATTTCTTTCTTGGTCTAAAAATCAAGCAAGACAAAGATGGCATCTATGTCCATCAATTTAAGTATACCAAGGAGTTGTTGAAGAAGTATAAGCTTCAAGATGCAAAACATGCAGCAACACCAATGAGTAGTAGCATAAAGCTGGACTCGGACGAAAAAGGTAAAGCGATAGATCGAAACTCTATCGAGGTATGATTGGATCTCTGCTATATCTCACATCCAGTGAGGCCAGATATAATGTTTAGTGTATGTTTATGTGCAAGATTCCAAGCTAATCCAAAAGAATCACATCTCACCGCGGTAAAGAGAATCTTTAAATATCTTGCAGGGACTTAGAATCTAGGTCTATGGTTCTCAAGAGACTCGAACTAACTCTCATTAGATACTCGGATGCTGGCTATGCTAGATACAAGGTTGATATAAAGAGCACCTCAGGAGCATGCTAGTTTACGGGTCAATCCCTTATATCTTGGCACTCAAAGAAGCGGAACTCGGTTGCTCTATCAACTGCTGAAGCTGAGTACATTGCGACTGGAGCATGTTGTGCTCGGATTCTATGCATCAAGCAACACTTGAAAGACCTTGGACTTTCATTCAAATCAATCCTAATCAAGTGTGACAATCAAAGTGCAATTAGTATCACTAAGAATCCAGTTCAAGCACTCAAAGACAAAACATATTGACGTCAAATATCATTTTATGAGAAACCATTATGAGAAAGGTTATATTGAACTTGAATTCATTCCTACAAAATTTCAATTAGCTGATATCTTTACTAAGCCACTTAGTGAGGATCAGCTTTGCTTTATTAGGAATGAACTTGGCATGATAAATGCATAATTATGTGTTTTTCTAAGTGAAACTATCTTGCATGATTATGTGTTACATGTTTCTTCTCTTTTTCTTAATAACAATTAGTTCGATTGATCTAGTGATACTAAGCTATGAGTTATTATTTGTGTGCGCTTTTACGAGTCACTTAGAAACTTTACTGAGTCGGACTCGGTTTTGAGAAAATTGGACTTTAAACTTCGAAATCATCTCTAGATTAGTGGGGAATTTCATAAATTTCTTTTAAAATTTCTCTCTTTCTCTCTTTCTATCACTCGCATCAATTAGTGAACTAACCGTTGGGAGACGAAACCGGAATTCTAACCGTTAGAGAGCAAAACAGACACACCGGTTTGAGGTGACCTTTGGAGGTTTGGGTCGGAACAGATATCTGAAGGACATTCCTTTTGCTATAAATAGCATCCATTTTCCTTCATTTCGCTACTTTAGTCTCTGCTAACCTAAACTCTCGCACACTCACTTCGTAACCTAAGCTCTCAAGCAATCTCAGTACTCTCTCTCTCTCTCTCTCTCTCTCTCTCTCTATCTCGTTTCTTCGAGTTAGCTCACTTTCCTCTCAAACTTTGTCAACCATGCCTAAAAGAGGATCTGCTCCAGATTTTCTAGGCTCTGCCACTAAAAAGCCTTGAACCAAGAACCAAGAAGGTTCTTCTCACCCCTCCAAAATCCTTGTCACCCAACATCTAACGTTGGATGACAAATTCTTTCCAACCACAATCTTTTCGTAGTTGAAATAGATCAAGACCATTGGGGTATACAACTTTCTCTGTTTCGGTGAATTCATATACCCGGAACTCGTTGCTAAGTTCTATTCAAACCTTTCCTGCTCCGAGGGGATCGTCACCTCTAGAGTACGCAACACGATGGTTCGCATTAATCTCTCTCTCCTCCATCGAATTTTTAAAGTTTCATCTTTCTTCCTCAACAGCAACCCCATCCCCTTTAATGAAGTTGCTTGATGAATTTTTGAAAAATAAGCCAAGGAAGTCCCCGAGTCACGCAAAAACTTTTCCGTGACTTAAATGAAGACCGAGGCTAGACTTCTATGCTTCTTACTGATGAGAACCTCATTTTCTCATCATTCCAAGCAAAGAGAATCCGAACTCAAAGATTCTTAAAGCTTTGTTTGACATTCTCGAGGGCTATGACGTAGACCTCTTCCACGCTATCATCGAGCGGATGGCCACCGTGCCAGCTCGGACTAAGAAATCCACCCATCTTTCTTTCGGAGCTCTCTTCACCCTTATCTTTAAACAATTCAAGGTTCCGCTCCCTCTCGACCCTAAAAAAGTATCCGAGGCTGCCATAGTTGTTGGCGAAAAGAGCTTATTGGATACGGATACCAGGAAACCCAACCTCGGTGTCCGGGTCCATAGCTCGAACCGAGGCAACCCTCTCCTCCGCCTCAAACTCGGACTCCTCTCTCACTCCCTCCTCCACTTGGCGGTGCCTCCACCTCAGGTCCCCCTCTCCAAGCCTCCGTCGCTTTGTCTACTACACCGATAGACAAGCTCACTTCGTGTCCACTAAATTCGGGACATTCTCCGATCCTTCAAACTTGTTCTTCGAACATGTCCTCGACCAAAAACGGCCCAATCTCATATTCGAGAGGAACAAGATGTGCTCCTCGAAATGAAAAATTTGGTTAAGGAGCTATAACAACCCGACCCTAAACCACATTATTTATTTTACTGATTACACACTTTATATAATTGAGCGCGTGCACTTCCATTCGATATTTTATATTTAAATTATTTTTATGTATGTGTTATGCATCTAAGGCGACGAAGTGGCCCTAATAAAAATTTCATAATAACGATTATAATCTACGTATAGGTTTAAAAGAGAAAATTTGAAAATTTACATGAGATCGTATATGATTGTAAGGTCGTTAATATTATATTTCAAGCAAACCGTTACAATTATAATTTGTAAACATCATTGTTAAAATAGAATTAAAAAGTAATAATAAAAATAAATAAATAAATAAATAAATAATAAACTAATCATATTTTTTGAAAGAAAATTCCATAATAGATTTATCCGGAATTTTTACGAGGAAAAAAAGAGAAAATAAATAAAAATGGAGCTAAATAATCTGGCAAACTTCATTTTCCTCGCCCGGCTCCCTCCCGTGCCCACGCTGGCCCTGCTCCCCTGCTTCTCCCCTCGCTGCTGTTGCCTCCTTTGGCCACCAGCACGACCGACGCCGGCTAGAAGACCGGCGTCGGCCATCCACCCTCTCTCTCTATCTCTCTCTCTCCCTCTCTCACGTTTCGCTCTCCCTCTATCTTTCTGCGGGGTGCTGCCCGGTTTTCTATGTCGCAGCCCACTTAGCAGCCAGCCACCAGCCGCAGTAGCCGCCGGAATTCACCGCCGGTGCTGGCTTAGTATCCGCCCGAGCCCAGGCGTACCACCACCACTCCTCCTTCCTCTTGACTTCCACCTTTTGGGTTTTGCGGGTAAAGCCCTAAAACCTAGATTTGCATACTTTATTATTTACTTAGCAATTGTAGTTGTAAATTAAATTATCCGATTTAGAAATATGTTTGTGGAGTGAATTCAAAAATTGAATTACGAAAAATTGAATTGGTATGAATGATTGAGGTTTTGTATTTTGGTGGGGTGATTGTATGTGAATGAATGTGATTTCTTTTGGGGAAATTATGATCTAGTGAATTAAATTGGGGATGTTTTGATATAGAATTGAGTAATTTGAGGGATTTCATTATATTTTGAAAATAAGACATATTGAGCTTGATGTAGAATTGAGTAATTTGATGGATTTCATTGTATTTTGAAAATAAGACATATTGAGCAAAAGAAAGGGAATATGTATGCGGAGACCGAAATTAGATAATGTGTAAGTGTAGAGGTGTGAGAAAAATTTGAGCGTTAAGTATACCTAATTGTGGTTGTGAATGTGAATTTTTGTTGAGAGAATAATGCTCATGACCTTAGAGTGGTGTATGTATGAATTTTGAGCAATTCGATAAATTGTGAAACCTTCTTATGGAAAGACATTTGATGGATTAATTAATTACTTAACTATGAGTTTTGAATGCAATGAAGTGATAAGTAAGAAGTTAAGCTAGGGACAAGGATTGAAAAATAAGTTAGGCTTAGCAAATTAATCGGATTAGTTGTACCTAATAGTAATAATAATAATGACAACAACAATGAGGGTAATAATAATAAGAACTATTAGGAGCACACTCCACGTCTTTTTAATGAATATAATAACCAAGATAAGCGTTTGATTATATATATATATATATATACACCTTTTCAATCCAAGTGAACTAATGAATTGAATTACATAGATATCATTGGTTATCCGATTAGCCTAATCAACTTCTTTAATTAATATGCGTTGCGATCAATATTTGAAACAGAATTAATACGAGTAAAGTTGTGTAAGAAAAACGTAGTTTAAATGATTACGTAATAAATATAGAAAATGAAATAAATTGTCAACGCTTATATAAATTCAATTATTGAAACTCAAGAGAAACATTATTAACAACAAAAATCTATTGAAACAGAATTGAGGCCACTTCCGTTGTCGATTAACCGGTAACTTAAATTTCGTAAAGGGGAGAAACAAAGGTTTCGGTTCAGTGTACGTTCATTGCTCGTACCTTTCAAAAATTCACATTTTTTTCAACAAATCTCAATATCTCTTATATATAACTAATAATGAATCATTTGCAAATCAAGTTTTGTCACCTAATAAAATGGTCCTCGATCAATTATCAATTATCAATTATCGGGGCTTACGCCCTTCAATTCCACCCGCACGGCTTCAACTCGGGTTCTCGATTGGCCCGGGAGGTGTGCACCATATTCAAAGATCGCATCAATTATACAAGGGGTTCCACTTACGGATAATAACCAGGCAAACAAGTTTGACTCATATTCTCTCCCCCGATTTCGAACTAAAATGAATTGAAATGCACGCACTCAATCAAGGTGTTTCAAAATTATTTTACTCGTACAAGAATGTTCGTATCGAGTTTCGACTCATTCTTTGAATTATTTTACTATTTTTGTGTTTAGGAAAAGCATCTCGTGAACAGTCCTTTGCCTAAGAAGCTCGACGGAAGCAAGACCTAGCTGGATACTTCGTTATCATTGTTCTATGATGGGTTAGATGCTAGCAGTGATTCTCCTCCTCGTTAAATTTTGGGTTTGACTTTGGAATGTAATTAAATATTGCGTATTTCCTATCGTAAACTCGTTGTATTGGCTTGTGTAATATATATAGATGTAGCAGGACCGTGCTTTGGGATTGGTTTATTTATGTTGCCGGGCTTAACTCCCTGCAATGTTACATTTAGTGCTTTCAAAACTTACTCAAGTATAACTAATAAACACAAGTTGTTATGGTATTTTATTTTAGCCTGGTCTTATTATTAGGGCGGCGGTAACTCCTTCGATCGTTAACTTCCGCTGCGACCATACCTAATATTCTTGAATTAGGGAATTATTAAGTAATAGTGATTGGGGGAGTTACGGGAGCAACAAGAGATGATCGAGCTCTTCCGAGAGAGGCGATCGAAGCGGCTCGAGACCCTGCACAGCTCGGATACGTCCGAGGAGTCCTCGAGTCCTCGCTTAGTCTCCATCCAGCGAGGCAGCTGAAGAAGAAGAGGAGGTTGCAGCTAAGCGGCTCCTTCCGAGAAGAAGGAGGAAGAGGAGAAGGAAGAAGATAAGGAAGAAGAAAAAGAGGAAGAAGGAGAAAAGCGAGGAAAAAGCCGAGGGACAAGGTGCTCCCGCTCCTCAACCGTAACCGATAAGCTTAGACAGTGAGTCCGAGTGAGTCAAAAGACCCCGTTGATGCTGGACAGTCAGCAGCAGTTAAACCGGAGGAAGCACCTCTTTCCGTAACGTTCCAAGAGGATGAGCCTCTGGACGACCTTGTTCCAGGTTAGCCACTCAAAGCCGAGCCACTTCCAGGTGATACCAGTGCTGCCACCGCCCGGATCTTTAACATCTTCACAAGTATGCCAGCCAGGCGCACTCGCACGCTTATCCGCCTCAACTCGGACCGCCCCAAATCCACTATCCTAATTTGTTTTGTTTTTACTTTGTTTTCTTTATTTTCTTTATTTTTTTCTCTAGATATCGAATTGTATCAACTTGATACATTCTTCCCTAATTTTTGTTTTTACCGAAAGGCAAGGGGAAGAGTACTAGAAAAATTTGTTGTCTTGTTTAGGGGTTTTCTCACCCTCTTTTGTTTGTATTTTTGTTGTATATATATGAATGAAGTTTCTAATTTCGAGCATATTGATTTCCGAGTATAACTCTTTCGAGCTTGCATTTCTTATTTAGTTTTGCTTTGATATATCAGCTTGTTTCTCCTTATCTTGCTCTGATATATTTTATCTTGCTATGATATATTTACTCACAATTCTTCGCCAAATGAGTTATCTACGGAAATATTCTAAGTTCGAATCACTTCACTTACTACTCTAATTTTCTGCGATATTTCACTAAGTAAGAATGAAAACTCATGGTTATTTCACTAACAAAGTTTCTATCCGAGTATGGAATGTCATTCATCAAAAAGGGGTAGATTAAAGACTCGGACTTTGAATCTATATCATTCTAAGTACTATCAAGGACTCGAGTACAAACCTCATCCTTCCTAAGTTTTGATTACAAGTCATTCCGAGTGATGTAGAAACTATTGTGTATGTTTTCATTTGATTCTGATCGACTCAGGAAACACATTCTTGTCTATCTTCTTACATAGATATTTCTAAGTCACTCGGACATCACTCAGATTTATTGCATGTTCAAATAATTTCTCTAACACTTCTTATCCGAATTCGATCGCATAATCTAAAGCAAAGTAAATTACAGACTTTGATTCAACTTTCTAAATCAACATATTCGTTTGAGAATTATTTGTCTAGATTAAGTACTTATACTCGATATTCTTCACTCTTATAACTTGATTTTTCTTAAGATCGACTCTAATGGAATATGAGTATAATGAATATTAGACTCGGAAAATTCCACTCTTCTAGGCCTAAGATAATTATGCACTTAATTATCTTAATTAAATTATTATCTCGTGCTTAATCTTGGACAAAAGTATTTTATACTTTGAGAATCAAAATTATTTACTTTTGTAGGTTATCTAAACGAGGTTATCTCATTTTTGAATTATAAAAGTAACCGGCTTCAAGTCGTCAATCACTAGCGGACAAGGCTTTCCTACTTCGAACTAGGCCCAGACACTGTGTCAAGGTTGTCTATTTCCAAAACTGGAAAACTTCAACACTAAGCTCAACGGTGGTTTCCACCTTACTTTTCGGACACCACCAGCTGATTGGAGCACCTTTATAGGTCAAGCGCCATTGCACAACGTTCACATCCGAACGGATCTTTTCGAGTCACTCAAAAGAACCATTACAACGGTCACAAAGGACTTCGTTCGGAAGCTAGTCACAACGGCTAATCTGCTTGGTCATCTATAAATAGAAGCCAACTCTCAAGACTTGAAGATTGCTGTAATTATTTTCAATACACATTACTTAAGCAAAAGTCATTGTATTCATACTCAATCTTCTATTCACAACTCCCAACTTGTAATTCATACCTTGTAATCAGTCACATACTCTTTTTACTTTCGAGTAAGGTCCCTTGACCGAGCTGTAAGGGTTAACTCAGCTCGCTTGTCCCTACCTGTAAAGGTTACCTCGATTAGGAAGTATTAGATCGGATAAGGGAAGTTCTGAGTCTAGGAAAACTTTGTAAGGAATTGTTTAAGGGAGCAATTCGGTTGAGTCGATCTGCTATATTTTGTGGATTCAAAATAGTGGATTTGACTTGGTGCTTGGACTAGCACTGTCTCGTGGTTTTCTGCCCTGGGAGGGTTTTAACGTATATCCGATTTCACACTTTTCTCGAGTCCAATCTAGACTCGGACTATCTTGATTACTCGTTTCAAGCTTTAATCTTCTAAATTTGTTAAAATTCCCTCATCATCCTATTCACCGCCCTCTAGGGTGACTAAGACTCTCCAAGAGCAAACCTTCATACATTATTAGAGGAAGCGAGAATCACATTTTGCAAAGCAAGATTTGAGAAGAGGGAAAAAGAGAAAATAACGGGTTTTGGAGAATGAATGAGATCCGGAGGAGCACCAAAACTTGAAGGAGAAAGAGCAAGTTACTACAGTACTTGAAGGAGAAATCAATTAGCAAAACTTGGAATGGGAAAAGTGAAGTTTGGTTTGTACATCTGACGAGCCAAGGGACCTTGGGGATCTTGCTTCAGACATTGAATTATGATTTTCCTATTTTTAAAAAATTATGTATGAAGATTCGATTTTAAATCTCACCTTTCGAGTTCTATCAAGGGAATCGGGTATAAGACTTTCTCACTTATTAAGTTTTGATTCCAAGTCATTCCCTGTGTCTTAGAAACTTTTCTAAGTGATATAGTCTTTTCTCCGAGTGTTAAAGAATTTATCTCATGCATTTACACATGATTCCGTGTAACTCGGAAAGCATATATGCACTCACCATGTTTCACTCGGTTCCGAGTCAATCGACACTCAGATATATCGCATGATTCAAACACCATCCGTTCTGCGTTCTAACTCGGTATCTTAGTTTGAATTCATGCTCAATCTAGATCAAGTTTATTTCCTCCGATATTCTTTAGTTAACTTGATTCTCTTTTAGACTCGACTCGGATGGAATTTGAATTTCATGAATATTAGACTCGGAAAATTTCATTCCTTTTCGACCCGGATAATCGAGTAACTTAATTATATCATTATCTCGTGTCTAATCTTGGACCAAAGTATTTTATACATTGAGAACTAAATTAATTTACTTTTGTAGGTGATTCAAACGAGGCTATCCTAAATTTGAAATACAAAAGTAACCGGCTTCAAAATGTCAAATCACCAGCAGACAAGGCTTTTTCCACCTCCGACTTAGCCTCGGACAACTGCGTCGGGATTGTTTGTTTCCGTAAATGGAAATCGCAACACTAAGGTCAACGGTGGTTTCTACCTTACTTTTGAAGACACCGCCAGTGGTTTTAGGCTCTTCCAAGGGAGTCAAGAGCCGTTGTCCAACACTCATATTTCAACGGATATTTTCTGAGTGACTCGGAAAATCCTACACAACGGTCATAAATGAACTTCCGGTCGGAAGATGGACACAACGGCTAAGCTACCTGGTCATCTATAAATAGAAGCCAACTCTCAAGACTTGAAGATTGCCGAATCTATTGTTAATACACATACTTGATAAAAAGTCATTGTATTCATTCTCAATCTTCTACTTACAACTCCAACTCTGTAATTCATTATATTCCGAGTTGTAAGGTCTTGTACTCGATTACAAACACTCTCTTCTTACTCTCTGAGTAAGGTCCCTTGACCGAGCTGTAAGGGTTAACTCGGCTTAGTTGTCCCTAGTTGTAAGGGTTATCTCAGCTAGGAAGTACTAGATAAGATAAGGGAATTTCTGAGTCTAGGAAAAACTTGTAAGAAGTTGTCTAAGGGAGCAACATGGGTTGAGTCGGTCTACTGTATTTTGTGGATTCAAAATAGTGGATTTGACTTCGTGCTTGGATTAGCACGGTCCGTGGTTTTCTGCCCCAGGAGGGTTTCCACATACATTCACGTGTTACCGGTTTTCGAGTTCACTCTAGACTCGGATTGTTTACTTGTTCAGTCTTTTCTACTTCTATATTCTTTACTGATTTCTAAGTTAGGTCTTTTACGAGTTCATCCTTGACTCCAACTCTACTCGGAGAAATTTATTCCTCAATCGAAGCAAATTTCTTCATCACCCTATTCACCCCCTCTAGGGTAACATAGCCTCTCCAAGAGTTAACTTTCAATGTACTCTTAGCAGGTTCCAGTTTATTCTCACAATTCAATCAGTCGAAGAAATAGAAGACATTTTGCGGAATCACCATGAGTTGGATCTATGGTTTACAAGCATTAAAAAATTATATTTACGATGTTTGTCAAACTAGAAGGGCATGGATTGAGATTTTCCCTCCTCATGCTTGGCATTGGAATAACTTCAAAAGAATAGTAGATATCCGAGGAAGAACTGTGTACTTGGGGAAGAACATCGAGAACCATGATTCATTTGAGTCCTTGCAAGTACTAATAGATACATATTGAGTTAACATAATAGATGGGGACCTTGTTACTGTCACTAAAAGATTCTGGGTATAGAATTAATATTAGAGAAGTTACTTTAGGACAATAAGTCTTTATCAAAGACAGCCAACCTTGTGGCATGGTTTAACAAGATTCAACTAAATTCAAATTTTGTTATGGATTTTGAGGACTTGGATGTTGACATAGAAATAGAAGATAAGGTGGATATGAAGGTTTCTCAGGAGAATGAACTGGCAAATGAACCAGAAAATAACCAGGTAGCTGATGAGTCACATTTTTTGAATTTTGAAGACAACAACATGCCAAAGGGTGTATTAAATGAAGAGAGCCATAGCTCATCTTCTAGGACAAAAAACAATTTGTCTTGCTCATTATGGGTCTATTTAGGAGATCGAGAAACCAAACCAAGAAGTCTGTCATTGAATCCAAGCATGAAGACTTTGATAACCATATCAACCAGTCATTGGAAATACAAACGAAACAACCCGTGGAAAGTGAAAGCCCTCCTCCGGTAGAAGAAGAGGTAATCTCAGCTCAAGAAGCGAGTGAACAATTTTCACACCCACTAGGTTTTAAAGAACCAACACATTTTGAGCTTTCATACACGAAGCAAGCCGAGAGAAGTTTCAAAAGGAAGAAAGTAGCAAAAAGAAGATCATTAGCTTCCAGGAAAATTGTGAGCAGAAGGAATTTGTTTAAAAATAAAGACAAAGATGAGGCGGAGAAGAGAACTTTAGATGGGATGGAATCGAGCATCAATACCACACAAAGTATGCAGCGAATGGTAAAGGAGTCGATCCGGATTGGCAACATCTTGGGCCTAAAAATACTCCATCATGAACAAGGTGCTTGTGAAGAATTATAAGAACATTAAAAAGGCCAAAACAACATTGGCAAGAAGGAAGAAAATTGAACCACAACGAGAAGAAATGATTGAGCAATCGGAGAAGGAAAGATACAACATAGAATTTTAAAGACAATTAGTGATTGTTTAGGAACTAACCTAGCTTTCTATGCTAAAGTCGCTTTTGGAAGCATTTTGTCGAATAGTTGGAAAGCGTCTCCATGTGCGAAGTTAGATACGGTAGATCCATCAATTAGGGAAGAAAGAAACTATTAAAGAGATGAAGTTTTGGGTGTGTGAAAGTGAGGAGGGCAAACCCATTCAGAGGTATTAACCTTGATCTTCCAAGGTGAAACATTTGTGGAAACTAGTACAAGAATTGTTATTGAGAAAGCTATTGAAGAAAAAAGAAACCGGCGAACTGGATCTAGGACGGAGAGACAGGTGTGAAGGGCTTAACTAATTCAACAATGAGGGGAGTTGTTTTGAGTAGAATTCAACCTGGATGTGGGGGTTAGATTGAAGAGGTGCCTAAAGAGAGGAGAGGAGTAGGCGTATGGAAGGGGAATCAACCAAGGCTTGGTTGATGCGAATGTGGAGGTAGAAGAAAAATCAACACTATTGCGGAGATATAAGAATCTTTCAGGAACCCTTACTCAATCTCTCTATAGACTGGAACACACATTTTGGGGTATAAATTTTGTTGAAGGTTCGACTCTTCTCTTCCCGAGTGAAAATCAAAGGTAGATTGAGTTATCCATGGCAGAGAGTTTTAGTTTTGTTTTGTGAAGTTTGTTTCGTTTTATCAATTGTTAAGTTTATTTACGTAAGTAGATACAACTGCAATATTGGTTGTATGATTACTTTTCGGATTTTTTACCAAACTATTTATCGCAAAAAATATCAAGTGAAGAAATTTATTTATAAAATTGTTTAAATGAGTCTACATTAAAATGAATTATTATAAATATTTATTTATTTTTCTCATAATATAATATAAATATATTCATCACAAGTTCTATATTTACTATTTGGTAGGATAATTGTAAAATTAACTTATTAGTAATTTTTTAAATTTATATTATCATATATTAATTAGTCGATATATATATGTAGTCCTAAGTTTCTTTATTAGTAACATAATAATTTAATGTAATATTCGATATAAGAGATTGTATAAGTAGTTCAATTTTAAAATTATTTCTAAAATAATTTGTAATTGTAGCTACCGAGAATATACGGTCGAGTTAAGTAATTGTTATATATTAATTAACAAACAAAATTTAAATTTAGGATTAAGCGTTCAAAACAATGCTAGCATAATTTTGAAATATACAATTGAATTATCATTTATGACATCTCAACCTGTCATAGAATTTCAAATATTATCGGAAAGTGTAGCTCAGAATACATTCACTACAACTTTATTAGTTGTGTTCAATAGATGAGAATTGTAACTTCTTTTCATATATGGTTGTCTTGAAGTGGTTTTGTAAGAAAAATATTTCAAATATTGGTTACTAATTTTTTCACGTTGTTGAAATAATTTTATAAATTTAGTAATATTCTAAATAATTTATTTAGTTACATAATCATTTTTTTCAAAAGTCAAGCATTTTATAATTACTATAGTAAATATATTTATATCAATTTCACTTATTAATAAACAATTAAATAATTATGTTAATCACAATGTAATCATTTAATTATTTTGTACAACTATTGAATTGCTCTGAACTGTACTTAATTATACTCAATTATGTTAATAAGTACTTATCATAAGTCAAAAATAACATGCTATAAGGTAATATGTAAACTTGAACACCCATTTCGGCTAGTCAATTATTAAGCAGCAAAGCACCGAACTGAATGAAAATCTCGAGAAAAAAAATGGAGGGAAAGAGAGGCATGGTCAATCTTACTGGTGAAGAAGCTTAAATTGTCTGATAAGAAACCAACTGTTGCTGGATTTTGTCAAAAGAAAGGAAATAAAATTGTTTTTTTTTTTTTTGAGATTTAGAGGAGCCATAAAAGAGTAGTAAAATACATCAAGAAAGGAGGAAATCAAATCAAATCTTAATTACTCAAGATCTCAATCTTAACTATAATTAACACCTCATTAGTTATGATGTATTTTCATCAGAAATAGTTAGGTTGGCGTATGGGAAATTTTGATTTATTTTTTTATGATGTGAATTTATTTCTATAAATTTTGGAAAGACTTACCTTTCTATTTATGTACTACTACTATTAGTGAAACTTAAATATTGACATGAAAATATTTTGTAGTTAATTTTACTACCGCAAAATTAATTATTCAGTTTGTTAGAAATACATGCAAATTATTTTTTACAATTTATTGATAACAAATAAATTCACAAAATAACTAATTAAAGTATTTAATAGTAGGTCCATTTAAGAAATATTTTACTTAATAATCCAAATTGGTGATCCAATAAATGTAGAGGTAATAAATTAAGTTCCAACTTAATAAATTTGATTGTGGGATGATGTGAAAGGTAGACTGCACATATGATCCAACTTTTAGGATTGCGGGTGCAAATTCATTTGTGTAGCGACTGAGAATTCCATCATAGTTACTAGGTAATCTCATGAATTATAAAATTTTCTTCTACTCCTTGATTTCCTAAAATGTTATCAAATCTAGGAAAAATATAAAAGTAAGAAAATATTATTTATTTGTTAAAAAGTTTTAAATTTATTTGATTATTTATATTTTCTATGTTGTAATTAATGACTAATTTATATTTCTTAATAAAAAATTTTTATCTTATATGCATAGCAATTAATAAATATATATTTTTAAGATAATAAAATGTATGATTCTAATTATATATTCACAAATATTATAGGACATTTAAAAGTGAATTTTTTACAACATTTTAGAAAGGAGGCAATATTTTTTGTTTCTCTAAATAAATCTCTATATTTCTCTCCGATTAAGCCATCTATCAAAATATACTACAATAATACTGTCTCCATTTTAGATTACATGTCACTTTGGTTGGATGGAGAAAAATTAAGGTTAAATAAAATTAAGACAGTTAAAAGGTTAATTGTCTAGTATGTCCCTACTTTCTCTTTCTTTGTTGAAGGTTTGCTCGAGGAGAGTTTGAGTCACCCTAGAGGGGGTAAATAGGGTGATGGAAGTTTTTCGTGAAACCTTTAACTTTTTGATAAAGAAGAGACAAGGACGAGGTTACGAGTCGATTAGTAGGGTCGAAATATATGGACTCGAAATGCTATCAAGAATAAATAAGCGGATCAAGCGGAAGAAGTACAACGATCCGAGTCTAGAATGAACTCGGAAAGACAACACTTAGAAGTTACGTGGAAACCCTCCTGGGGTAGAAAACCACGAACCGTGCTAAGCACGAAGTCAAATCCACTATTTTGAGTCCACAAAATACCGTGAGCTGATCGAACCCGAGTTGCTCCTTTAGACAACTCTATACAAGTTTTCCTAGACTCAGAAATTCCCTTATCCGATCTAGTACTTCCTAATCGAGATAACCCTTACAGTTAGGGACAACTAAGCTGAGTTAACCCTTACAACTTAGTCAAGGGAGCTTACAGAGAAAGTAAGAAAGTGTTTGTAGCTGAGTACAAGACCTTACAACTCGGAAAGTAATGAATTACAGATTGGGAGTTGTAAGTAAAATATTGAGAATGTATACAGAGACTTTGAGCAAGTATGTGTATTAACAATATATTCGGCAATCTTCAAGTCTTGTGAGGTAGCTTCTATTTATAGATAACCAGGTAGAGTAGCCGTTATCTTCATCTCGCTGATTGAGAGTTTTTGTGACCGTTGATGAAGCTTTCCGAGTCACTCGGAAAGTATCCGTTGTAATGTGAACGTTGGATAACGGTTTAAGCTGTCTTGGAAGTCCTAAAACCACTGGCGGTGTCTTGAAAGGTAAGGTGGAAACCACCGTTAAGCTTAACGTTCCAGTTTTCCAGATTTGGAAACAGGCAGCCACGACACAATCTTACGGGACTGGAGCGAGAGAAGGTGAAAAGCCATGTCTGCTTGGTGATTTGACGTTTTGAAGCCAGGTTACTTTTGTGGTTTGAAAAAGGTGTATCCTCGTTTGAATAACCTACAAAAGTAAAACAATTTTGGTTCTCAAAGTATAAGATACTTTGGTCCAAGATTAGACACGAGATAATCAAGTAATTATGATAATTAAACAGACTAATTATACGAGTCGGAAGAGGAATGGAATTTTACGAGTCCTATATCAATGATACTCGGAATTCCATCTAACTTAGTCTAAGTGAAGGATCAAGTTCCAGTAAAGAATATCGAGTGAAAAAAACTTGATATAGACTAAGTAATAATCATGCTAAAAGTACTGACTATAACATAATAGAGCTTATAACCAAAAGTCGATTCCGAATGAGAAAAGACGAAATACTAGTCTATTCAATCTGCAATACATCCGAGTGATGAGGGACTCGAAAAGAGAATCGACTTTACGAGTCACTCAAGGATAAGCAAGAAAATATATGAAGTAAAAGTCTGTATCACTTAGAGAAGATACCATTTCACTTAGAAAAGTTTCTAAGACACGAGAGAATGCCTTGGAATCAAAACTCTATAAGTACAAGATGGTTATACTTGATTCATTTAATGCAACTCGAAATGCGTTGAGCGAGTGTCCGAGTCTTCAATCTCCCCTTTTTGATGAAAGGCATTCCATTCTTAGACAGAAACTTTGTTAGTGAAAAAAAAATCTGACTTTGAGTAGTTGCTCATGAGGAAAGTTGAGTATAGAATTCTTAGTGTATCGAGCAAGAGGTATACAGATCGAGCATAAAGTAAAAATGCTTAGCAATGAAATAATGTAAACTCGGAAAGATTATAAACACAGAAATCATGTAAGAGAAAGCATTAATTCATTGAACTCAACAGAAATTACAAGAATTAAAAGGGAAAACTACCCCTAAACAAGACAACAAGTTTTCGACTCTATTTCTCCCCCTTGCCTTTCAAAGAAAAAAATAATAATAGAAAGAAGGGAAGAAAAGAACAATTAGTACAATTTAGATGTCCGGACGGAAGAAATAAGTGGAAAACTCTCAGAAAGAAGAAGAATCTGGCAGACTTTGGCATTGTGACACAATGCGGGGCACCTACGAGGGAGAGGGGATTTCGAGTGGAGGCGGAGGGAGTAGAGGTTCGCCGGCGCTGATAGGATCTTGACGATGTGTTTGAGGGTAGCGGAGGGAGAAGCCGGTATGATGGTCGGGGCTCGGCTCCGAGTGGCTGACCCGGAGTGAGTGGATTGAGGGTTCTTCCCTTGGAACCTCGTAGGCTGGAGGGGCTGCTTTGTCCGATCCGCTGGTGTAGCTAGGTCTTCGACCCACCCGGACTCATCGTCCGAGCTGAGTACAGACTATTCGAGCTTGTGGAGCAGGCTGACCCTAAGTAGTTCCCACTTGCTTCTTCTTGGTGTTCCTTCCCTTGCCCGGAAGGACTGCCTCGGCCGCGAGTTCCTCGGCGTCTGCAGCTTCTTCTTCTTCATCCCACTGTCCGAGGAGGTCGGACTCGGGCTCGAAGACGCTTCGGACGCGTCCGAGTCATCATGGTCTCGAGCCGCCTTGGACCTTCTCTCTCGAGGAGCTCGACCAGCTCCTGCTGCTCCTTCACCGGTGCCCTCATCTCAAGAACGAGAGCTGCTACTCTCGGATTTGGGATTGGCCGGTCTTTTGGTTGATGGACATATTTTGGAGAACAAGTTTGAAAGATCGGAGCATGTCTCTAAAATCGGAGGACACGGAGCTGATCTTGTCCATAAAGCGGCGGACAAGATAGCAGAGAGAGATTTTGAGGCACCTGAGGTGGAGGCACCACCAGGTGGAGAGGAGAGAGAGAGAGAGGGGTTGATTTCGAGTCCGAGGTGGAGAAAGTGGCCTCGGCTACGAGTTATGGACCCGGACACCGGGTTCGGTTTCCGGTATCCGTACCCTGCGAGTTCCTTTTTGCCGACAACAACGGCGGCCTCGGACTACGGCGTTTGGGTCCGAGGGAGAGGAACTTGGAATTGTTTGAAAACGAGGGTCGAAGAGCACCGAAGGGAAGGGAGGTGTTTTCTTTGATTAAAGTTGAGCTGGCACAGCGGCCATCCGCTCCAATGATGGAGGGGAAGAGGTCTACTTCATAGCCCTCAAGAATGTCAAAGAGAGCTTTGAGGTGCTTGGAGTTGGGGTTCTCCTTGTCTGGAATGCTTTGTGAGAAAAAGGTTCTCATCGGCAGAAAGCACGAAGGCGAGCTTCGACTTCAAGCGAGTCACGGAAAAGTTTTTCGGGACTCGGGGAACTCTTTGGCGTATTTTTCAAAGAAGTCGTCGGCGACTTCAATGAAAGGAATGGGGTTGCTATTCAAGAAGAGGAAGGTGACCTTGAACAAGCGGTGGAGGAGAGAGGTGTTTATTCGAACGAGTTATGTTACGAACCCTAGAGGTTAGAACGTTTTGGAGGAGGTGAGGTGAGTATAGAACTCGAAACGAGTTCGGGATAGATGAACTCACTGAAACACGAGAAAGTGGTATGCTCCGGTGGTTTGAATGTGGGACAACCAAGAAAATTTGGTTGTTGGAAAGAATTTGACGTCCGGCGTAAGGTGCTTTGGGTGACAATGGGTTTGGAGGGGTTGAGCTTTACGGCGTTTTGGTGAGAGGCTTTTAGAAGAGGAGGAGACTCGGAAGTCGGGATGGTTACCTCTTTTAGGCATTTTGAGAGAAGGAAGGAAAGATGAAACCTTTTTGAGTAGGAAAGAGAAGGAAAGGTAGAAGAGAAGAAATGAAAAAGTGTAGGAGAAAGAGATAAGAGCGAGTCGAAACTTACGTGAGATGGCTTCTTCGACGCTTGCAGAAGTTCAAGGATGACTGTTCACGTAGAAAACTTCCGCGAAAAGTTTCGTTTGAGAGAAATGGAATGTAGAATACCGAGATGAAGATGAATAGGCGCTATTTATAAAAGAATAGAAGCCCGTCAACTATCCGTTAAGTATAACTCCGTTTTGACTCGGCTTGTCCATCGATCATCGAAGACCGGTGTGACGGTTCTCTTCAACGGTTAAGATTTCAGCGGTTAGAAATCCACGGCTATTGTCCGATCACAGCGGTCGAGAGAGAGAGAGAAAGATTTTGAAAATATAATCCGAAACTCTCCATTGTTCTAGAGATAGTTTCGAGAAAATTTGAAGTCCAAGTTTCTCTACGTCCGAGTTTGACTCAGATTAGTTTCGAGTGACTCGAAACACGAAATAACTACTAGCCCGAGTATCACTGAATCAAGTCGAGCTAATGGTTATTAAAAGTGAAAACACATAACATAGAATTATGCAATGGATAGCATATAATTAAGCATTTAACATACCAAGCTCATTCCGAATAAAACAAAGCTGATCTTCACCAAGAGGCTTAGTAAAGATATCGGATAATTGAAGATTAGTAGGAATGAACTCAAGTTCAATATCACCTTTTTACGAGTGATCGTGTAGGAAGTGACATCCGACCTCGATATGCTTTGTTTTCGAGTCTTTGGATAGGATTCTTGGTGATGCTGATTGCGCTTTGGTTATCACACTTGATTGGAGCTGATTTAAAGGATAATCCAAGATCTTTCAAGTGTTGCTTTATCCATAGAATCCGAGCATAACATGCTCTAGCTGCAATATATTCAGCTTCGGCGGTTGATAGAGCTACTGAGTTCTGTTTCTTTGAATGCCAAGATATTAGGGATTGACCCAGAAATTGGCAAGCTCCGGACGTGCTCTTTCGATCAACTTTGTATCTTGCGTAGTCGGCGTCCGAGTATCCAATGAGAGTCGGTTATGAGTCTTTGGAATACCATAGACCTAAATTACGAGTACTGCAAGATATCTGAATATTCTCTTCACCGCAGTGAGATGTGATTCTTTTGGATTAGCTTGAAATCTTGCGCATAGACAAACACGAACATTATATCTGGCTTGCTTGAAGTAAGATATAGCAAAGATCCAATCATACCTCGATAGAGTTTCGATCTATTGCTTTACCTTTCTCGTCCGAGTCAAGCTTTATACTGCTTGCTCATAGGGGTAGATGCGTGCTTTGCATCTTGAATTTTGTATTTCTTCAGCGAGTTCCTTGGTATACTTAGATTGATGAACAAAGATCCCATCCTTGTCTTATTTGATTTGTAAGCCAAGGAAGAAATTAAGTTCCCCATCATGCTCATTTGGAATTCTTGACTCATCAACTCGAGAAAATTCTCGGCACGAAACTCATTAGTAGCACCGAAAATAATATCATCAACATAGATTTGAACAATAAGGAAATCTTTCCCCTTGGTCTTTATGAAGAGTGTCTTGTCGATCTAACCTCTTTTAAAATCATTTTGAACCAAGAAGCTACTCGAGTCTTTCATACCAAGCTCGAGGTGCTTGTTTAAGAACATAGAGAGCCTTTTGAAGTTTGAAAACATGATTTGGAAATTACGAGTTTTCAAAACCAGGAGGTCTGCTCGACATAGACTTCTTCTTCAATAAAACCATTGAAAAATGCACACTTAACATCCATTTGATATAATTTAATATGCATCTTTGGATGCAAATGCCAACGATATTCTAATAGCTTTGATTCAGCTACAGGTGCAAAGGTTTCCCCATAATCAATTCCTTCTTCTTGATTGTAACCTTGAGCCACAAGTCTAGCCTTGTTTCGACTACCACACCACCCTCGATCCAGTTTGTTCTTGAAAACCCATTTGGTTCCTATAGCTGGGTGGTCGGAAGGTCGGTTGGTCGAGTCCGGACTTGGTTTCTTTCAAACTGATTGAGTTCCTCTTGCATGACCTCTACCCATTCAGGTTCATTAAGGGCCTCTAGTGCATTTTTGGGTTCGGTTAATGAAATGAATGCAGTGAATGCACATAGATTTTGAAGAGAGGAACGAGTTCTTACCCCATTGTTGATATCAAAAATGATGTTTTCTTGGGGATGACTGGAAGTAAATTTGAATGCTTTACCAGTTCTTTGATTCACGAGGTTTGTGGGCTGAGCTTCTTGATCTTCGAAGCTTGTTACGAGTGATCCTCTTCATTAACTTGTTCGTTACGAGCGAGCTCTTGAATTGTCTCATTACGAGTTTCCTCGTTACGAGTGACTTCATTACGAGCGTGTTGAGTCCGAGTCTTTGTAGACTCGGCTTCGTCATCATCTTTTACGAGCTTCGGTTACGAGTATGAGGACTCACTTGGTTTCTCTGTTCAAGCTCATCAAACACTACGTGGATGCTTTCTTCCACTTTGTTAGTTCTCTTATTGAAGATGCGATAAGCTTTGCTATGAGAAGAGTAACCCGAGAAAAATACCTTCATCGACCAGAGCATCAAACTTGGTCGAGGTGATCCTTACCATTGTTGTGAACGAAGCACTTACATCCGAATGGTGCGAAGTAGGAAATATTTGGTTTCTTCCCTTTGTAGAGCTCATAAGGTGTTTTCTTGAGAATGGGTGCGATGAGGCATCTGTTCAAAGTGTAGTTAGTTGTGTTGATTGCCTCGCCTGAGAAATAGTAAGGCAAGTTGTGCTCAATCATCATTGTCCTTGCTATTTCTTCAAGGGTTCTGTTCTTTCTCTCTACTACTCCATTCTGTTGAGGAGTTACGGGTGCTTGAGAAGTTGTGAGAGATTCCATTTTTGTCACGGAACTTTGAGAATTCGAGTAATCGAACTCCCTTCCATGGTCGGTTCGAATCCTCCGGATCCGAGTTTGAGACTCAACTTGAATTTTTCTGCGAGCTTGCTTGAACTCCTTGAAAGCTTCATTTTTGTGCTTAAGAAAACACACCCAGGTAAATCGTGAATAATCATCAATAATAACAAGTATGTAAGATTTACCTCCGAGACTCTTCACGGGGATATCACCACATAAGTCCATATGCGATAATTCAAGCACTTTGGATGTGAAAGCTGTCTTGAGAGATTTGAATGAAGATTTGACTTGTTTCCCTACGGTGCATGCTTCACATACTTTGTCTTTCTCAAAAACACGAGTTAGGTAAACCCCTAACTAGACCATTAGATGTCAATTTCTTGATAGTATGCATGCTAATATGGCCTAATCTTCGATGCCAAGTCCATGAATCATCATGGAGAGATGCTTTTAAACAAGATAAATTCTAACTTGGGTCGAGAAGAGGAATAATGTAAGCATTACCTGATCTCTTACCTGAAAGCTTGATCTCTTTGGTAGTGACATCAGAAATAGTGCAATTGGTGCGAGTGAATCTTACCTCTTGACCTTTGTCACATAGTTGAGAGATGCTTGAGTAGATTATACTTTAATCCCTTAACAAGGTAGACTGGACTGACCAGATTGCTTCCTTTTCCAATCTTGCCAATCCCCACTATCTTGCCTTTGCTATCATCTCCAAATGTGACCTTTCCTCCTTTATGTTTTTCCAACTCGGAAAAGAGTCCTGCATCTCTCGACATATGGCGTGAACATCCACTTGTCAAGGTACCAGTGTCCTTTCGATCTCTTACGAGTGACCTGCAAAACAAAGAGAATCTAACCCTTCTCACTTCCTCTAACGAACCCAGTAACTCTCCTTATTGTGGTCCTTTTATGAGGAAGAAGGTGTTTTGGAATCCAGATTTGAATGACTTTGGGTTTTGTCGATTACGAGTCTTCCTCTCGAGAAGCCGAGTCTGTGTCTCTTTCTTTTTGAAAACTTTTCCTTTTGAAACGAGGAGAGAATGGTTTCTTTTGTAAACGAGTTACGGGCTTAGTCATTCCTTCATTTACGTGAATGGGACCGTGCTCGGCTTTCCTGAACTTCACGGTTACGGAACCATTTTTAAACGGTTCCGAGTAGGAATTGGATTCCTCTTCTCTGTTGAAACCAAGACCTTCTTTTCGAAAGGAGACACATTGTGATCCTAAGAGCATGTCAAGGTTTTTCGACCTTGAGTAAATTTTAAAATCGAGATCTTAAGACTCGGTGAGCTTACGTTTTAGTTGCTCATTTTCTTTCCTGAGTAACTCAGACTCGGTCTCATTAGTTTGAGCACTAGTCTTGAGTTCTCACGAGTGTGAGTCTCGGTTTTCCAATTCGTTTTTCAAAGAATTGCTCTCGGAAGAAATTGACTCAAGTTGTTCTTTGAAATGGGAAGAGTCGGAATTGGACTTTTCTTCCAAAGTAAAAATGTATTTAGCTAAATCAACTTTGGAGAATTTGAGGAAGTAATCAATTACCTCTTGAGGTTAGTTTCCTCATTGTGCGAGTCCGAGTCGACTCCTTTTCGACTTCGAGTCGAAATTGCCATCGGACATGTCGAGTCGTCGAGTCCTCATCATCTTCGATGAATCCTCATCGCTCGATGTTGCCATCATGGCCTTCTTCTTCTTTCTGTCCCTTTTCCTTTTCGGACGAGTCTTTGACTATGTGGTCTTTCTTTGCCACACTCGAAACACCCAGAATTCTTAGATAAAGATAACTTTGAAGGGGAAGAAAACTTACCTTTTACTGTCTCTCTTATCTTTCTTGTAGAATTCTTCTTTTGGCCTTTTGTCCCATCTTTTGTGCTTCATCATTCTCTTGAAGCCTCTTGCAATGAGTGCCATGGGATCGTCTTCGAGTCGGAAGAGCTCGGATTTGCTTCTTTGGATTACGAGGCTTTCGGTGCTATGTTTCTTTTGAGTGCTGCCCTCGGCATCCTCTTCTTCTAGATGGATTTCGTGAGTTAGAAGCTTTACGATGAGCTCGTCGGCTTTAAGAGTGAGAGGTTACGAGCTTCCTCTATGGCGGTCACCTTCGGACCCCATCTTCTTTTGGGTAGACTTCGAGTATCTTTCTACACATTTCCTCGTGTGTGATCTTCTTACCCGAGAGACTTGAGATTATTGGTAATCTCGAGTAAGCCGAATGAACATCGAGTAATGTTCTCTTCGGCTCCATCTTGAATAGCTCGTATTTATGAAGATATTGACTAATCTTCGCTTGTCGACCTGGTTGGTTCCTTCGTAAGTGTTGACAAGTGTGTCCCACACTTCTTTTCTGCGTGTCGCGAGCGGACACTCGATTGTATTCCTACGAGCTAATGGCGCACATCATAATGTTCATTGCCTTGAAGTTCTTTCGAACTTCTGCTGCCGCCTGGAGTGAATTCGGCCTTTGTCTTGGGAATGATTACGAATTCCTTTGTCTTCATTGGAATATAGTTTCCTTGTCGTATGATTTCCCATACATCTTCATCATGATCCATGAGGAAATATTCCATAAGCTTCTTCCAGTGCCCAAAGTTTGATCCTTTGAATTTTGGTGGCCTGTTGGAAGATCTTCCTTCATCGAACTCTCCGGTGTTACGAGCCATTCGATTTTTAGACCTTTGGATGGTTAGATCCTTTACGAAAGGCTAGACTCTAATACCAATTGAAGGTTTGCTCGGGGAGAGTCCGAGTCACCCTAGAGGGGGTGAATAGGGTGATGGATGTTTTTCATGAAACCTTTAACTCTTTTGATAAAGAAGAGACAAGGACGGAGTTACGAGTCGATTAGCGAGGTCGAAATATATGGACTCGAAATGCTATCAAGAATAAATAAGCGAGATCAAGCGGAAGAAGTATAACGATGCGAGTCTAGAATGAACTCGGAAAGACAACACTTAGAAGTTACGTGGAAACCCTCCTGGGGCAGAAAACCACGAACCGTGCTAATCCAAGTATGAAGTCAAATCCACTATTTTGAGTCCACAAAATACCGTGAGTCGGCCGAACCCGAGTTGCTCCCTTTAGACAACTCTATACAAGTTTTCCTAGACTCGAAATTCCCTTATCCGATCTAGTACTTCCTAGCTGAGATAACCCTTATAGCTAGGGACAACTAAGCTGAGTTAACCCTTACGGCTTAGTCAAGGGACCTTACAGAGAAAGTAAGAAAGTGTTTGTAGCTGGGTACAAGACCTTACAACTCGAAAGTAATGAATTACAGATTGGGAGTTGTAAGTAGAAGATTGAGAATGTATACAGAGACTTTGAGCAAGTATGTGTATTAACAATATATTCGGCAATCTTCAAGTCTTGTGAGGTAGCTTCTATTTATAGATAACCGGGCGAGTAGCCGTTATCTTCATCTCGCTGGCCGAGAGTTTTCCGAGTCACTCGGAAAGTATCCGTTGTAATGTGAACGTTGGATAACGGTTTAACTCTCTTGGAAGTCCCAAAACCACTTGGCGGTGTCTTGAAAGGTAAGGTGAAAACCACCGTTAAGCTTAACGTTCCAGTTTTCAGATTTGGAAACGAGACGGCCACGACACAATCTTCGGGGACTGGAGCGAGAGAAGGTGAAAAGCCATGTCTGCTGGTGATTTTACATTTTGAAGCCGGTTACTTTTGTGGTTTGAAAAAGGTGTATCCTCGTTTGAATAACCTACAAAAGTAAAAAAATTTTGGTTCAAAAAGTATAAGATACTTTGGTCCAAGATAAGACACAAATAATAAAGTAATTATGATAATTAAACAGCTAATTATCCGAGTAAGAAGAGGAATGGAATTTTACGAGTCCAATATCAATGATACTCGGAATTCCATCCGACTTAGTCTAAGTGAAGGATCAAGTTCCGTACGGAATATCGAGTGAAAAAAACTTGATATAGACTAAGTAATAATCATGCTAAAAGTACTGACTATAACATAATAGAGCTTATAACCGGAAGTCGGATTCCGAGTGAGAAAAGACGAAATACTAGTCTATTCAATCTGCTATACATATGAGTGATGAGGGACTCGGAACGGAGAATCGACTTTACGAGTCACTCAAGGATAAGCAAGAAAATATATGAAGTAAAAGTTGTATCACTTAGAGAAGATACCATTTCACTTAGAAAAGTTTCTAAGACACGAGAGAATGCCTTGGAATCAAAACTCTATAAGTACAAGATGGTTATACCTGATTCATTTAATGCAACTCGGAAATGCGTTGAGCGATGTATCGAGTCTTCATTTGTCATTCTTTAGTAAATAATTAATGATGATAAAATTTGTAAGTTAGTAAATAATATGTCATTAGAATTGTAAAGTGACAATTATTGTGAAACTATAAAGGTTAGTTAAAGTGACATATACTCCCTCCGTTTCAAAATATATGTCACTTTAACTAACTTTTCTCATTTCATAATACTTGTCACTTTACAATTCCAATGACATATTAGTTATTCATTTACCAACTTTGTCCCTATTTTTTTTTTTTTACATGGTAAGTAATCCAACTAAAGGGTAACCCTTCTTTCAAGGGTTCTACCCAAGTTGTCCTCCATTAAAATGGTTAGAAAAGAAGAAGGGGAAGGAATCGATGTCCAAGAAACAGAATTAGAAATACAAAGTCAACATTTGGCCACCCAATCGGATGCCCTGTTCCCCTCTCTAAATATATGGCGGATAATGACTTGATTGCAACTCCCGAGAAAAAGACGTGTATCCTGTATGAGTGTATGGATTTCCGAGGGTATCCGTATTTCACCCTTAATACCCTTGATGAAAATTTGATTATCTCTTTCCAAAACAATTGATCGAAAGCTCTGCCTACACATCTGCTCCGACTCCATTGCGCATAGCGAAGCTTCGACTACCAAAACAGATGTTGGTCCCAAATTATACGTCATAGTTTGAATAAATATCCCGTCCCAATTCCTGATTACGAATCCTCCCGCTATCGAAGAGGAAGATTTGGATCCATCAAAGATAATTTTGACAAATCCCCTGTTAGTTTATGCTAGTCGACACACTTGTGTTGAAGAAGAATTTGATGTAGACTAACTACTTGAGTCCGGATTAAATGGATAGTCCGATCTATACCGGCTCTCCATTCCGCCCACAAAGTTTTGGCTTTCGGGATTGTGGCTAGAGCATTGTAGTTCCTATTATTAAAGACCATATCATTCAGACTTTTCTATATGCTCCATAATAAATGGACCATTCGAATCATTTGATTAGGTTTTTTCAAGTTTCTAACCTTGTGAAACATATCATTTACAAACACTATTTGTGCATTACTCAAATTTACATCGAGCCATTTATGCTAAAAAGCTTTATTCCGGTATCTTTCACAAAGGGGCAATGTGAGAATAGATGGTTAATCGATTCATCATCGTTCTTAAATACTTGGACATAAAGAGTCAATATAATAAGTATATCTCTTTTAAGAAGGTTGTCCCTTGTAACCAAAGCATTATGTCCAATTTGCCAAAGAAAGATTTTTAATTTGGGCATTACATCCATATTCCATATCTAGGCATAATCCCATGACGAAGAAATGGAGGGGATATTGTGTGCATTCCACGTGGCTGACTTAACAGTGAACTCACCACTACTCAACAGATCCCCAATAGGAACTGTCTTCTAAATCATGAGCCAGAATAGGTATAATCTTAATTAATTGGCATACTTCATTGGGTAGGAAATAATTAAGTCAGGTCATATCCCACTCCTTTCATGGAGTGATACATTAACTAATAGTTGCATCCACGGATGGTAAATTCAAATTATTACTATCATAAAAATCAATAAGCTTTAAATAACCACACCATGTATCATGCCAAAATTTTACTTTTTTTCCATTACCTATTTTCCATCTGAAGACTCGGACACTCGCTCCGTGCTTTTCCGAGTTCTAATAAAGGAATCAGGTATAAGAACTTCATTACGAATAAAGTTTTGATTCCAAGGCATTCTCTCGCACTTTAGAAACTTTTATGAAGTGATATAGTATATTGTCTAAGTGATATAGCATTTACTTCACGTATTCTTGTTTGTCTATGTGTGACTCGGAAAACGGATATGCGTATCTCACTCGATTCCGAGTCCCTCATCACTTAGATATATCGCATGCTCGAATTGACTAGTATTTCGCATAATTGCGCTCGGATCCGACTTCATGTTATAAGCCTTATTCTGTTAGAGTCGGCGCTTCTAGTACGAATCATGCTTAGTCTATATCAAGTTATTTCACTCGATATTCTTTATGTAACTTGATTCTTCGCTTACACTAACTCGGATGGAATTTTGAGTCTCATGGATATTAGACTCGAGAATATTCAATTCCTTTTCCGACTCGGATAATTACTGGCTTAATTATATTAATTATTTTATTATCTCGTATCTAATCATGGACCAAAGTATTTTATACTTTGATAACCAAAATTAATTTACTTTTGTAGGCTATTCAAACGAGGATACACTTTTGAATTACAAAAGTAACCGGCTTCAAAACGTCAAATCACCAGCGAGACATGGTTTTTCCTCTTCTCTGTCCCAGTCCTAGAAGATTGTGTCGAGGCTGTCTGTTTCCAAATCTGGAAAATCGAAACGCTAAGCTTAACGGTGGTTTCCACCTTATCCTTCAAGACACCGCCGAGTGGTTTTGGGTTATCCTTCAAGACACCGCCAGTTGTTTTGGGACTTCCAAGAGAGTTAAACCGTTGTCCAACGTTCATATCACAATGGATACTTTCCGAGTGACTCGAAAGCTCATATCAACGGTCACAAAGAACTCTCGGTCGGCAGATGGAGATAACGGCCACTCTGCCTGGTCATCTATAAATAGAAGCCAACTCTCAAGACTTGAAGATGGCCGAACCTATTGTTAATACACGTACTTGAGAAAAGTCATTGTATTCACTCTCAATCTTCTACTTACAACTCCCACTCTATAATTCATTATATTCTGAATTGTAAGGTCTTGTACTTAGTTACGAACACTTTCTTACTCTCTAAGTAAGATCCCTTGATCGAGCTATAAGGGTTAACTCGAGTTAGTTGTCCCTAGCTATAAGGGTTATCTTAGCTAGGAAGTATTAGATCGGATAAGGAAATTTCTAAGTCTAGGAAAACTTGTAAAGAGTTGTCTAAGGGAGCAACTTAGGTTCGATCGGTCTACGGTATTTTGTGGACTCAAAATAGTGGATTTCACTTCGTGCTTGGACTAGCACGGTCCGTGGTTTTCTGCCCCGGGAGGGTTTCCACGTAATTCCTGTGTCTTTACTTTCGAGTTCATTTTAGACTCGGACAGGTCTCAAAGCTTCAGCTTAATCGCTTCACTACTCTTTACTTGCAATTACGAGTTCATATTTTTCGACCCCTTGTTTGACTCGGAATGCATTTCTGTTCTTTCTTTGGCAAAAGAGTTTGATTTTCAATAAAAATCCTCCATCACCCTATTCACCCCCTCTAGGGTGACTCGGACTCTCCCGAGCAAACCTTCAATTGGAATCGAGCCTAGCCTTTCAAAAAGGATCTAACCATCCAAAGGTATAAAGATCAAATGGCTCGGAACAATGGAGAGTTCGATGAAGGAAGATCTTCCAGCGAGACCACCAAAATTCAAAGGATCAAATTTCGTGCACTCGAAAGAAACTCATCGAATATTTCCTTCTAGATCATGATGAAGATGTTTGGGAAATCATACAACAAGGAAACTACATTCCAATGAAGACAGAAGAATTCAGAATCATTCCCAAGACAAAGGCCGAGTTTACTCCGGGCGAAGTAGAGAAGTTCGAAAGAACTTCAAGGCAATGAACATTCGATGTGCGCCATCAGCTCGGAAGAATATAATCGAGTATCCGCTCGCAATTTACCCAAAGAAGTGTGGGACATACTTGGTCAACACTTATGAAGGCACAAGCCAGGTCGGACAAGCGAAGATAAGTCAATACCTTCATAAATACGAGCTATTCAAAATGGAGCGGAAGAGAACATCACTCGGATGTTCATTCGATTTACTTGAGATTACTAATAATCTCAAATCTCTGGGTAAGAAGATTACCCACGAGGAAATGTGCCGAAAGATACTCGAAGCCTACCAAAGAGAAGGTGGGGTCCTAAGGTGACTCGCCATAGAGGAGGCTCGGAACCTTTCACTTCTAAAGCCGGACGAGCTCATCGGGAAGCTTCTCACTCATGAAATCCACCTGGAAGAGAAGGATGCTGAGGGCGGCACAAAAAGGAACATAGCACGAAAGCCTCGAAGCCAAAAAGCAAATCCGAGCTCCTCGACTCGAAAAGGATCATATGGCACTTATTGCTGGAGGCTTCAAGAGAATGATGAAGCATAAAAGACGGGATAAAAGGCCAAAAGAGGAATTCTACAAGAAAGATAAGAGGGACAGAAAAGGTAAGTATTCTTCTCTTTCAAAGTTATCTTTAACTAAGAATTCTGGATGTTTTGAGTGTGGCAGCAAAGACCACATAGTTAAAGACTGTCCAAAGAGAAAAAGGGACGAGAAAGAAGAAAAAGGCTATGATGGCAACATGGAGCGATGAGGACTCTTCAAAAGATGACGAGGACTCGAGACGACTCAAAGTGTCGATGGCAATCTCGACTCGGAAGCTGAAAGAGAGTCGGACTCGGACTCGGACAATGAGGAAACAAATCCTCGAGAGGTAATTGAATACTTCCTCAAATTCTCCAAAGTTGATTTAGCTAAGTATATTTTTACTTTGGAAGAAAAGTCCAATTCGACTCTTCTCGGTTCAAAGAACAACTTGAGTCAATTTCTTCGAGAGCATTTCTTTGAAAAATGAATTGGAAAAGCTGAGACTTACACTCGAGAGAACTCAAGGCTAGTGCTCAATCCAATGAGGCCGAGTCTAAGTTACTTAGAAAAGAAAATGAGCAACTAAAGCAAAAGCTCATTGAGTCTTAAGATCTGGTCTTAAAATTTACTCAAGGTAAGAAAAACCTTGACATGCTCTTAGGATCTCAATGTGTCTCCTTCAGAAAAGAAGGTCTTGGTTTCAACAAAGAGGAGGAATCCAATTCCTACTTAGAACTATTCAAAAGGATTCCGGATCTGTAAAGTTCGGGAAAGTCGAGCATGGTCCCATTCACAAAAATGAAGGGAGGACTAAGCCCAAAACAGTTTACAAAAAGAAACCATTTTCTCCAGTTTCCAAAGGAAAGGTTTTCAAAAGGAAAGAGACACGGACTCGGTTCTCTAAAGAAAAGACTCGAGAATCGGACTAAACCCAAAGTCATTCAAATCGGGTTACGAAAAACCTTCTTCTTCATAAAAGGACCACAGTAAAGAATGTTACTTGGGTTCGTTAAAGGAAGTGAGAAGGGTTAGATTGTCTCTGTTTTGCAGGTTACTCGAAAAGATCAAAAGGACATTGGTACCTTGACGAGTGGATGTTCACGTCACATGTCGGGAGACGCAGGAATCTTTTACGAGTTAGAAAAACATCAAGGAGGAAAGGTCACTTTTGGAGATGATAGCAAAGGCAAGATAGTTGGGATTGGTAAGATTGGAAAATGATGCAATCTGGTCGATCCAGTTTATTTTGTCAAAGGATTAAAATACAATCCGCTCGAGCATCTCTCAACTATGCGATAAAGGTCAAGAGGTAAGATTCACTCGGACCAACTGTTACATTTCGATGTTACCACCAAGGAGATCAAGCTTTCGGGTAAAAGATCAGGTAACACTTACATTATTCCTCTTTCGACCCGAGTCGGAATTTGTCTTGCTTAAAAGCATCTCTTCATGATGACTCATGGACATGGCATCGAAGCATGCATACTATCAAAAAATTGGCATCTCATGGTATGCTTAGGGGTTTACCTAACTGTGCTTTTGAGAAAGATAAAGTTTGTGAAGCATGCACTAGAGGAAACAAGTCAAATCATCATTCAAATCTCTGAAGACAGTTTCCACATCCAAAGTGCTTGAGCTACTACATATGGACTTATGTGGTGAAATCCCAATTAAGAGCCTCGGAGGTAAATCATATATATTTGTTATTATTGATGATTATTCACGATTTACCTAGTTGTGTTTTCTTAAGCACAAAAATGAAGCATTCAAGAAGTTCAGTAAGCTTTGTAGAAAAATCCAAGTTGAGTCTCGGACTCGGATCCGGAGAATTCGAACCGACCATGGAAGGGAGTTCGACTACTCGGAATTCTCGAGTTTTGCGACAAAAATGGCATCTCTCATAACTTCTCAGCACCCGGACTCCTTAATAAAATGGAGTAGTAGAGAGAAAGAACATAACTCTTGAAGAAATAGAAAGGACGATGATGATTGAGCACAACTTACCTTACTATTTACGAGGCTGAGAGCGATCAACACGACCAACTACATTACGAATAGATGCCTCATCGGACCCATTCTGAAGAAAACACCATATGAGCTCTACAAAGGGAAGAAACCAAATATTTCCTATTTCGAGACCATTTAGATGTAAGTGTTTTGTTCACAACAATGGTAAGGATCACTCGACCAAGTTTTATGCTCGGTCGGATGAAGGTATATTTACGGAATATTCTTCTCACAGACAAAGCTTATTGCATTTTCAATAAGAAAACTAACAAAGTGGAAGAGAGCGTCCACGTTGTGTTTGATGAGCTTGAACAGGAAAAACCAAGCGAGTCTTCATACTCGGAGTTGAAGCTCGGCAGAGAAGATGATGAAGCCGAGTCTACAAAGACTCAAACTCAACTAGCTCGAGAATGAAGTCACTCGGAGCGAAGTGACTCGGAATGAGACAACTCAAGAGCCCGCTCGGAACGAACAAGTTAATGAAGGAGATCACTCGGAACACGCTTCGAAGATCGGGTAGCTCAGCCCACAAATCTTATGAATCAAAGGACTGGTAGAGCTTTCAAGTTCACTTCTAGTCACCCACTAAAAAACATAATATCCGATATCAACGAGTGGGGTAAGAACTAGTTCCTCTCTTTAAAATCTATGGGCATTCACTGCATTCATTTCATTAACCGAACCCAAAAATGCACTAGAGGCCCTAAATGAACCTGAATAGGTAGAGGCCATGCAAGAGGAACTCAATCAATTCGAAAGAAACCAAGTCCGGACTCGACCAAACGACCTTCGACCACCCAGTCATAGGAACCAAATGGGTTTTCAAGAACAAAGCTGGATGAAGGTGGGGTGGTAGTCAGAAACAAGGCTAGACTTGTGGCTCAAGGTTACAATCAAGAAGAAGGGATTGATTGTGGGGAAACCTTTGCACTTGTTGCGAGAATCGAAGCTATTAGAATTACTGTTGGCATTTGTATCCAACATGCATATTAAATTATATCAAATGGATGTTAAGTGTGCATTTCTCAATGGTTTTATTGAAGAGGAAGTCTATGTCGAGCAACCTCTTGGTTTTGAAAACTCGGAATTTCCAAATCATGTTTTCAAACTTCAAAAGGCTCTTTATGGTCTTAAACAAGCTCCCGGAGCTTGGTATGAATGACTGAGCAATTTCTTAGTTCAAAATGATTTTAAAAGAGGTCGGATCGACAAGACTCTCTTTATAAAAACCAAGGGGAAAGATTTCCTTATTGTTCAAATCTATGTTGATGATATTATCTTTGGAGCTACTAACGAATTTCGTGCTGAGAATTTTACGAGTTAATGAGTCAAGAATTTCAAATGAGTATGATGGGAGAACTCAATTTCTTCCTTGGTCTACAAATCAAACAAGACAAAGATGGGATCTATGTCCATCAATCAAAGTATACCAAGGAGCTGCTGAAGAAATACAAACTTCAAGATGTAAAGCACGCATCTACACCCATCAGCGGCAGTATAAAACTTGACTCGGATGAAAAAGGTAAAGCAATAGATCGAAACTATATCGAGGTATGATTGGATCTTTGCTATATCTTACTTCCAGCCGGCCGGATATAATGTTCGGTGTTTGTTTATGCGCAAAATTCCTAGCTAATCCAAAAGAATCACATCTCACTACGGTGAAGAGAATATTCAGATATCTTGCGGGAACTCGGAACTTAGGTCTATGGTACTCAAGAGACTCGGAACCGACTCTCACTTGGATACTCGGAAGTGGATTATGCGAGGTACAAAGTTGATAGAAAGAGCACTTACGGAGCCTGCCAGTTTCAGGTCAATCCTTAATATCTTGGCACTCAAAGTAGCAAAATTCGGTGGCCCTATCAGCTGCTGAAGCTGAGTATATTGCAGTTGGAGCATGTTGCGCTCGGATTTTATAGATAAAGCAACACTTGAGGGATCTTGGACTATCTTTCAAATCGGTTCCAATCAAGTGCGACAATAAGAGTGCAATTAGCATCACCAAGAATCCAGTTCAACACTCAAAGACAAAGCATATTGAGGTCGGGTATCATTTCTTAAGAGACCATTTTGAGAAAGGTGATATTGAGCTTGAGTTCATTCCAACTAATCTTCAATTAGCTGATATCTTTACTAAGCCTCTTGGTGAAGATCACTTCTATTTTATTCGGAATGAGCTTGGTATGTTAAATGCATAATTATGTGCTCTCTCTGTGATAATCTCATTGCTTGATTATGTGTTATGTGTCTTCAAACCATTAATAACCATTAGCTCGGTTGATCCGGTGATACTTGGGTTAGTAGTTGCTAATTATTTCTAGTTTCGAGTCACTCGAGAAACCAATCGAAGTCACACTCGGACATTTGAGAAAAATGGACATCATATTTCTGAAATTATCTCTAGATCGAGTGGAGACTTTTAGAATATTTTTTAAAATTTTTTTCTCTCTCCCGCTCTCTCGCGATCTGTGTTGACACGCTAGTCGATGGATTTTAAGCTGCGATGAATCCTAATCGTTGAAGAAGACAACCGTCACACCGGTCTAAGGTGACTGATGGACGAGCCGAGTCGAACGGATAGTTAACGGACATTTATCTTTCTATATATAGCGCCTATTCATCTTCGTCTCGTTACTATCTCTCTCTTACACAAAACTTCTCGCGGAAGCTTTCTACGCCTACGGTGCTCTCTGGACTTCTTCAAGCGACGTAAAGATCATCTCAAGTAAGTTCGATCTGCTCTCATCTCTTTCTTCTACTCTTTTTCTTTTGCTCTCGTCGACCTACTTTCTTCTTCTCTTCCTCAAAAGTTTCATCTTTCTTTCCTCATTCTCAAAATGCCTAAGAGCGGTAATCATCCCGACTTTCGGGGCTCTTCCTCTAAAAAGCCTCGCACCAAAAACTCAGAAGGCTCAACACCTTCTAAACCCATTGTCCCCAGACATCTCGTGCTTGGATGACAAGTTCTTTCCAACTACCAAATTTTCTTGGTTGCCCCACATTCAAACCACCGGTGTATATCATTTTCTGTGTTTTAGCGAGTTCATTTACCCTAAACTCGTTTCTAAGTTTTACACTCACCTCACTCACTCGAAGGTGTTCTAACCTCCGGGGTTCAGAACATTACGGTTCGAATAAACACATCTCTCCTTCACCGTCTGTTCAAGGTTTCCTCTCTTTTCTTGACAGCAACCCTATTCCTTTCCCTAAAGTCGCCGACGACTTCTTTGAAAAATACGCTAAAGAATTCCCTGAGTCACGGAAAAAGTTTTCGGTGACTCGGTTGAAGTCGAAGCACGCCTTACGTGCTTTCTGCTGATGAGAACTTTCTTCTCTCGGCATTCCAGCAAGGAGAACCCCAACTCCAAGCACCTCAAATCTCTTTTTGACATTCTTGAGGGCTACGAAGTAGACCTCTTCCCCTCCATAATTGAGCAGATGGCGGCTGTGCTAGCAAAACTCCAAAATAAGAAGAACACCCCTCTTCCCTTCGGTGCTCTTCTCACCCTTGTTTTTAAACAATTCAAGGTTCCTTTCCCTCGGACCCCAATGTTGTGTTTGAGGCTGCCATTGTTGTTGGCAAGAAGGAACTCCGAGGGTACGGATACCAGGAAACTCAACCTGGTGTCTAGGTGCATAACTCGGAGCTGAGGCCTCCTTCTCGCCTCGGACTCGAAAAGATACCCCTCTCTCTCTCCTTGCCCCACTGTTGGTGCTTCCACCTCAGGTACCTCAAAATCTCTCTCCGCTATTTTGTCCTCCGCTTTCATGGACAAAATTAGCTCCGTGCCCTCCGAATTCAAGGACATGCTCCGGTCATTTAAGCTTGTTCTTCAATCTCTGACCATCAACCAAAAAACAGCCCGAGTCTCAAATCCAAGAGCAGCGAAGCAATGGTTCTTGAGATGAGGGATTTGGTGAAGGAGCAAAAGGAGCTGGTTGAGCTCCTCAAAGATAGAAGGTCCAAGGCGGCTCGGGACCACGGCGACTCGAGACACATCCGAAGCGTCCTCGAGCCGGCCACGACCTCCTCGAAAGCGGGGAGGAAGAAGCTGCAGACAATGAAGAAGCGAGATGCCAGGGGCTGCGGTTGAGGCGGCTCCATCCGGGCAAGGGTGGAACACAAAGAAGAAGCGGCGAGAGCTGGCGAGGGTCGAGCCGCTCCTCGAGCTCAAGTGGCGGTACTCGGCTCGAGACGGTGAGTACGAGTGGGTCGAAAGGCCCAAGCTGTGCTACGACAACATGCGGCGGGTCGGACAGAGCGGCCTCCTCCAGGCTACAGAGGTCCACAGGGAGGAACCCTAGATCCTCTCGTTACGGGTTAGCCACTCGGAGCTGAGCCCTTAAAGGCGATCCATGTCCTCCCTCCGCCGCGCTCAAGCACATCGTCAAGATCCTACCAGCGCCGGCGTACCTCTCATCCCTCCGCTTCTACTCGGACATCCCCCTCTCCCTCGTAGGCGCCATGCACTTGTGTCACAATTCCACGGTTTGCAGATTCTTCTTCTTTCGAGAGATTTCTACTTATTTCTTTTGTCCAAACATCAAATTTGTACTAAGCTGTTATATTCTTCCCATTTCTTTTGTTGTTTTTGCTTGAAAGGCAAGGGGAGAATATAGATAGAAAACTTGTTGTCTTGTTTAGGGGAGTTTACTCATCTGTGTACTCTCTTTAATTTCAATGAATTAATGCTTTCTCTTAATTTTTCTCTTGTGATTACAACCATTTACGAGTTAACATTATCTCATTGCTAAGCATATATTCTTTATGATCGATACATTAAGCTTGCTTTACTTATACTGATTTCATGTGCTTTTCACTAACAAAGTTTCTGTCTAAGTATGGAATGTCTTTCATCAAAAGGGGAGATTGAAGACTCGGACACTGCTCTGCGCTTTTCGAGTTCTAACAAAGGAATCGAGTATAAGAACTTCCTACGAATAGAGTTCTGATTCCAAGGCATTCTCTGTACTTTAGAAACTTTTATGAAGTGATATAGTATATTGTCTAAGTGATATAACATTTACTTCACGTATTCTTGTTTGTCTCTGTGTGACTCGGAAAACATATATGCGTATCTCACTCAGTTCCGAGTCCCTCATCACTTAGATATATCGCATGCTAAATTGACTAGTATTTCATATAATCACGCTCGGATCTGACTTCATGTTATAAGCCTTATTCTGTTAGAGTCGGTGCTTCTAGTTTGAATCATGCTTGGTCTATATCAAGTTATTTCACTATGATATTCTTTATGTAACTTGATTCTTCGCTTAAACTAACTCGGATGGAATTTTGAGTCTCATGGATATTAGACTCGGAATATTCAATTCCTTTTCTAACTCGGATAATTACTTGGCTTAATTATATTAATTATTTTATTATCCGTGTCTAATCGTGGACCAACGTATTTTATACTTTGAGAACCAAAATTAATTTACTTTTGTAGGTTATTCAAACGAGGATACACTTTTGAATTACAAAAGTAACCGAGCTTTAAAACGTCAAATCACCAGCGAGACATGACTTTTCCTCTTCTCTGTCCCGAGTCCTAGAAGATTGTGTCGGAGTCTGTCTGTTTCCAAATCTGGAAAGCTGAAACGCCAAGCTTAACGGTGGTTTCTACCTTATCCTTCAAGACACCGCCGGTGGTTTTGGGACTTCAAGAGAGTTAAGCCGTTGTCCAACGTTCATATCACAATGGATACTTTACGAGTGACTCGGAAAGCTCATATCAACGGTCACAAAGAACTCTCGGTCAGCAAATGGAGATAACGACCACTCTGCCTGGTCATCTATAAATAGAAGCCAACTCTCAAGACTTGAAGATGGCCGAACCTATTGTTAATACACGTACTTGAGAAAAGTCATTGTATTCACTCTCAATCTTCTACTTACAACTCCCACTCTGTAATTCATTATATTCTGAGTTGTAAGGTCTTGTACTTAGTTACAAACACTTTCTTACTCTCTAAGTAAGATCCCTTGACTGAGCTGTAAGGGTTAACTCAGCTTAGTTGTCCCTAGCTGTAAGGGTTATCTCAGCTAGGAAGTCCTAGATCGAGATAAGAGAATTTCGAGTCTAGGAAAACTTGTAAAGAGTTGTTTAAGGGAGTAACTCGGGTTTAGTCGAGTCTACGGTATTTTGTGGACTCAAAATAGTGGATTTCACTTCGTGCTTGGACTAGCACGGTCCGTGGTTTTCTGCCCCGGGAGGGTGTCCACGTAATTCCTGTGTCTTTACTTTACGAGTTCATTCTAGACTCGGACAGTCTCAAAGCTTCAGCTTAATCCGCTTCACTACTCTTTACTGCAATTACGAGTTCCTATTTTTCTGACCTCGTCTTTGACTCAAAATCGTTTCTGTTCTTTCTTTGGCAAAAGAGTTTGATTTTCAACAAAAATCCTCCATCACCCTATTCACCCCCTCTAGGGTGACTCGAGACTCTTCCCGAGCAAACCTTCACCATCTTAAACACTTTTTGAAAATATCCCTTTCTTTCAACAAACATTTCCAAGCCCAAGAGTCGGAAAGTTTAATTTTCCTGGAGAAAAATCAATATTTAATGGATATTTAGATCTCATAATCTTAACTCAAAAATTCTTATCATCATATAGGTATTTCCATATAAGTTTGCATAAAAAGCTTTATTACTTTCCTTAAACCTAGTCCTCCTGGTTGTTTTGGCATATATATCTTATCCCAAGACACCATAGGTAATCCTCTAATATCCTGTGTTTTTTCCAGAAAAAATCTCGATTAATTTTATCAAGTGAATCCGTTGTGTTTTTCGGGAGCTTAAAACTTTGCATTGTATGTGCCGGTAAAGCTTCCAAATTAGACTAGATAAGAACTACCCTCCCTACCTTTAAAAGAGCATTAGCTTTCCAATTTTGAAGTTTCATATCTGCTCTAAGCAAGATATCCGAGAAAGTATAAAAGCTTACCCTTCCTCCGAACACCGAACACCCTAGATATTTTCCCAATGAGTTTGTCCGCGGTATACTAAAAACTAAAGTAACCATATTCCTATCAGCAGTCGTAGCATTTTTAAACAACACTAGAGCTGACTTTTGAAAATTAATAAGTTGTCCCGACTTAATACAAAATTCATCCAAGATAATATGGAGCTTAAGACACGTTTCATAATTAGTCTTACAAAATAGAAGGCTATCATCGAGTAAATAGTAAACAAGGTAGTTTCTGCGATTGAGGGCAAATCTTGATCCCTATACCTAATTTTGGTTGCATAGCAGCAAGATGTAGTCTATATGCGAGCACATCCATGCACATAATAAATAAATACGGTGAAAAAGGGTCACCTTGCCTAAGACCTCTAGTTGGTATTGTGAATATCCGTATTTGGCACAAAGGCACTTTGATAGGGACTAATTATCCTTTGCGATCTGGGCATAATCTATTAAACAGGACTTTGGCGATGATCTTATACAATGTGTTACATAGACTAATTGGTCTAAAATGAGTCTGTAGTAGCAAGGCTTGTAATTTTCGGGATTAAAGTAATAAAGGTATGATTAACCTCTTTGAATAACTTACTATAATTAAAAAAATATGTGATACACTTAATAATGTCATTTCTTATGATATTCCAATGCTTGTTGAAAAAACCCGCACCAAACCCATCCGGGCCGGGGCTTTAGCTGGATTCATTTGAAAAACAGTAGTTTTAATCTCATTTGGGGTTACAGGTAATATAAGTCTGGTTATTTTCATCATTAGAAATAACTCTCTGTATAGCGAGTACTTAGTGTTGTCGTGGTGGATCCGACTTGAGACCTATATCGTTGAGTAAAGTTAGTAACAAACTTCGTTGTAAGTTTGCCTTATCATCAATCCATATCCTTGAGTTGTCTTCAATTTTAAAGATAGTTGACTTTTATTTCCTATATGCACAACACCTATGAAAAAATTTTGAGTTTCTATCTCCCTTAGTAAGTCATTCCTTTCTATAGAATTTTCCCCAATATTTCGATTAAACAATAGTAATCTTTCCCTTTGTTTGATCAACCGAGTATGCTAATTAATGAGTCCGCCATTACACGGGTCTAACAATAATTTATCTTCAATATTTTATAACCGTAAAGAGTTCCTCTCCACCTTTTGTGAATAATTGCTACAAGTTTTACTAGCCCATTGTTTAAGTTCGCTTTGATATGCTTTAGTTTTCTCGACAACTTTAAACATCTAGGTTCCCACGAGATTGTACGTTCCACTTGTTGTTTAATTATTTTCTTAACTTCATCATAACTAAACCATTGATTCTGAAATCTAAATTTTTGACATTTTTGATTATTTACTTCCGGATTGGTATCCAATAGAATGTAGCTATGATCCGAGTAAGAAAAAGGACCATGATAAGTTAAAGACTTTGGGTATACCTCCCTCCAATCCAAACGACCAATTGCTCTGTCTAACCTTTCATAAATTAGTTGCCCTCTTAAGAATTTTTTCCATATGAAAATTCTACCCGCAATGAGAATACTCTCTCCTTGAATATGAGAAAGAAAATCTCTCATTCTCTCGAACATTAATGTATGCTAACTTTTTTCCTCCAATTTTTTCATTTAAACATTCCATTTCATTAAAGTCTCCGATAATACACTAAGGTAAATTAATAAGACAATTAATATCCTTTAATTGATTCCAAAAAGTCATCTTGTCAATTGTGCTAGGCTGGTTCATAAATACAAGAAATGATAGATTCTTTTTGCAAATTTTTATCAAAAATATGCACATGAATGGCTCTTTGATCCTTAATAAGCACCTTAGCATTAATGTTATTGCTATTCCTCAACACCACATTCCACCACAACGATTACGTGGTAAAACAAAATCATAATGATCATAACCCAACTTAGAAATAATTTTTCCTGTATTTGTCAAATTAATAATTGTTTCACTCAAAAACAAAATATCCAACCTAAATTTATGTGTCAAAATTAAAATCTCTTGTTTGAGTTGCTGCTTTTTAGCCCCTTGGACATTCCAATAAACAATTTTCATGAAACATGTGGGAGAACACCCCAATCAACCCTAGAATTGAGGTGTCTGTCAATGATCCCTAAAATGAACCCATATAAAAGTATTACCAAACGTATTCTTGAGTATACAAATACCATCCAACACAACCCGAAATCCATGTAGCCATTGGATCCTGTCCCTCAAAGTTTGAAAGCAATATAACAAAGCGAGATACAACTTTTTCCCGACTTCTTAGCAAGGTTATCCCCTACTGGAGTAGTCAAAAGAATAAGCCTTGGGATTTCCATTTAATCCTGAAAATCCTCTCGCCCAAAAGAAACAAACCAAAATTATACAATCCAAAAGTAGAGAGAAATAAAAAATATGGCAATAATTAGAGGAGGAAATGTCCATTGAAACATGTCCCTCAAAATTTGAAAATAATATAACAACATAGGTACACATTTTTCCAACTTGCATAGCAAGGTTCTTCCCCTACTAGGGTTGTCCGGATAATAAGCCTTGGGATTTCGAGTGTAACCTAAAAATCCTCTCGCCCAAAAGAAGAACACCAAGCTACACATACCCAAAATAAAATAAGACCAAAGAAAGTAATAAGAAATTAGAGGAAAAAACTTAAAAATCCGGTGAACTAACATCAATAATAGATTCACAAAAAGCACAGAAACCACTGAAAAAAGAAGCATGAACATAAAAAACATACGTTGCCTAAGCCAAGAAAAATCAACCCATCTAAAGAATCCCAACAAAACAAAACACCACCCTTTGCATAAACATGATTCATTAATGAGACAACCCAATTCAAGCCAAACTTCCCAAACCAAATGGTCGGAGAAGGGTAGAGAGCTACAAGAGGTCTCGGAACAACATGATCTATCATCATCGACCATTTTCCCTTTACTAGGCGGCAAGTAACTAAGTGGCTTCCAACCCGGTACGAGAGCGGCGCAAACAGTAAAAATTGCCACCATAGTAAAAATAAAGGCAAACATAAAGCAATGTATGTTGTCAAGAAGTTTGAGGAAGGTAACATCATAGCCGGATCTCCGACCATCATATAAAGGAATATACCGACTACTTTGCGGATTCGGAATCTCCATCATGATTAGTCCGAGTATTGATTGTTCTAGCAAATGGCCTTGGTAACCAATCCAGAGAATTAGTTACACTCGCCTTAAAAACAAAACAGAGAAAAATACACTCAATACACACGAAAGCGGACTTGACAAACCAACTAAATAAAACAAAACAGAGACGACCATACAACACCTCGCATTCAAACCTGCGGTTGGCCATGCTTGAAAGAACTAATAGCAAGCATCGGAAAGATAAATTCTAAATGTATATAAAAGACGAGTTGACTCAAACTAGAACCAAGGTCTAATGCTTAAGCAGCCCCGTGTGGAAGTTATACGAACAGATCAATAGACAGAAGACAACAAACACGGTCTCGGAACCAGCGAGAATGTGAGATAGACGGTGAAACCATCAATACCATATGACGGTTACCCAAACAAACGTAATCCCCATAAAGGTTATACCAATAATGCAAACCTAGAGGAAATAAAATTGCAGGTTGATGTTGCCATCCTGAAAAAGGTAAACCAATTGATACGAGAGAAAAGAAGCCAAATAGTTATCCCATGCTGATTGATCCGAACAATTGAGAATACAATAGAAAAAAAAAACCAAGGAAAAGATCCCAAGCAACAAGAAAATGAGGGAAAATCCATAACCAAAAACTAACCATATCACCTTATCCCCAACTAAACTACCAATGAAATTACCAACGGATAAAAAGTAGAATGGAATTTGGTCATGTACATGGAGTTTCTTCAATAAGAGAACTAAGTAATAATTTAAGATAAGATGCGAGGAAATATTCGAATAGCTAATAGCATATATGAGCCCGAAATAACCACATAAGAACACAGTAGCTTTATAGAGCCCAATACCATGACAAGTCTAAAAGTTCGAGTACAACGAGTCACCAAATATAAAAGTAGATATAAAACCGGTTGGTATTCCTTACCTCCTACACTCGAGACAACCCTTTCTTAATAGCTATAAAGGGTACATAACCACACCTAGAGCAAAACGAGATAGACTAAGTAGGGTACAAGAAGTGGATAAGTTCCAGCTAACAAAACCTAGCCAGCTATGCAAAAAGTAATCATTAGCATGACCCAAATTCATCTACACTTTGGGTCGGGGGAGGAGAAATCTTCCCCATCCTCAACAAGCTTGCATTTCTTAGATGAGTTAGAGGAAACATCCACACCAACGAAGTTTCCATCTCCGAGAAAATCTTCAGCTCGAATTTCACTTTCTCCCTCCTCCAACAAAGTCCATATCCATGCCAGAATCACCAATAGAGAGAGGAGAAATAGGTTCAGCCAACAAAGGGTCAAAGTTCCGAGCTTAAAGAGTAGATGAAAGACTAGAACTAGAAAGAAGAGCATCAGGTGGTTGTGAAGTTGGAAGTATACCTTTATCCATCTTTTTAGCATTAAGACGAATACACTCATCAACTGGAAAGCAATACTTATTACTAGGAGCAGTGGAAGAAATAGGTGCCTTGTTTTCAGCTTGAAGTGGCAAAGAACCCTCAATAACATCATGAGAATGATTAGAACTTGAGGGAAGCGGAGTGATGGAAGAGCTCAAATGATGCCGCAAAACATTAGGATCTCTTTAATAGGTTTAGAAATTTTCCCCCTCTTTTTAGGAGAGACTCGAATCCATTTTTGAGCAAGAGGAACAACGAGTAGAAGTAGATTGAGTAGCAGAAGCAATATCTTTTCCTAAGACAGAGAAACCCTTACTACCAAACTTTTCCACAACCACTTCAATTTTAGACTCCACCAGGGCATTTGAGCAAGCATCAAGTAAATGAGACTCACATCCACAAATAGCACGAGACTTCATGTAAGCCCTCATAGGTAAGAGGGAGGGTGATAGACTAGGATGAGTCACCTATAGAGATGGACCCCTATGAGGTCGAGAAATATCTATGGTGACACAAACCCTAGCAAATTTACCTCTTTGCCTTAATAACGTATGATGATCAAGTCCCCTCTCTCACTAGTTTAAAGAGTATGTTCAGTGTATCAAAATCCCAAAACTCCTAGGGAAGTCTTGGAATACGGATCCACCGATCAACTCGCTTAATAGTGGTAGCATAAGGATAAAAAACGGAATCCACTCACGAAGAACTAGATTAAGACCCTGAACAAACCAAGGTCTATTAGTCCGGACAAAGTTTTTGTCATCAACATTAGAAAACCGGGAGAAGACCCACCCATTCCCTAAATCAACATAATCAACGAGACCCTTAATCACCTTCCACTCCAACTTAGTTTTTCCTTGATAATAGAAACGGCAGAGACTCGCCCCAAGGTTTCCCCAAAACACAAAGGGCTCTAAGTTGTTCTAGATTATTATTAAAAGATGGGACCGGACAAAAAACTTCCTTGCAGTTAAGATTGGGAAACTGAAGAGAAGGATCATGGCCTAATGAATTCCGGTGATCATCTCCAGTTCCCTAGAGGTAAACACCGAAAGCGGCTTAGTTTCGGAAGGTTGACATCATAAACACACTCCATACCGAACTTAACCTTGTCGAAGAAAGAAGGCAAGGGGGCTCAAAAGAGTTCCTTGGATGAGGATGTGTGCTTCCATCCAACACTTCGTATCTGTAGATTGGGAAGCGAGAATCGGCATGGGAATTTTTGTTTGAATGGAGTGAACAACCATTGGGAGAATGAGGGATGGTTTCGGACATTAGCCACTTAAGTTCGAGTGAAGAAAGGAAGCAGGAAGGTTGGAGCAGAGAGGTATGTAAGCCCACAATATATATAGGCAAACTAAGGCGTACAATCAAGCAAGAAAAAAGTCACAATGTGAAACAAAGCACGGGCAATAACGAGTAATGAAGAGAGAGAAAAATCGAAGAATTGAACACCATATAACCAATATCTTATGCAAGTTAGGAGAAACCAGAAACAGACTCAATCGGTCATCGCCAATAGAGGGATGGAGAAGATCCGCTACGGGCCTAACCTAACCCAAAGTATAAAAAAATGACACATTCCATACCACAGCGACCGAGAGCGAGTAACATAGTAACTAGAACAGGAACAAGTAAAATATGGTCGGAGACAAAGGCCAAGTTCGGATACCCTGCGAACTTCAAATCCAAGGGCGATCATGTTTAGGTACACCGCCGAGCTTCGGACTTTTTAGGCAAGTCAAGTTCGAGACCCTTAGATTTCAGGCCATCAAGCGGCCAAGTCTAAGCCAAACTATTACTTAAAGATATCAAATATTCGTCTCCATTCTAACAAAAGTGGATAGAAACCAAGGTTTTAGTAGTCCTCCCAACGGTCAAGTAAAAGAAAAACCTTTAAATGAGATCTCGCTACAAATCATCGGGCTCCCACACCATCAAGTTTACAAGGATTTGGGTACATATCTATAGGCTTAAAAAGCACCAAATCATTAGAGATCCGACTATAAATCTTTAGGCTCCCACCGTCAAGTTTACAAGGATCTTGCTACAAATTTTTAGGCTCAAACGCCACCAAATGCTTTAGGGATCCGGCTACGGATCTTTAGGATCAAATGCCACCAAAAGTTATCATGCATATATCTCTGTTCAGACAAAAGTGGATAGACGCTAAGGCTTCAAATCCTCCCAACGACCAAGTCACGACAAAACCTTTACAAAGGTCTAACTACTTATCATCGAGGCTTGCGTGCCATCTATTTCACAAGGATTTGCGTACAAATCATCAAACTCAAATGCCGAGTATTTTTATAAAGATCCGGCGGCAAACCATTAGGCTTCTAATTTAGGTAAAATTTGAATTCATTTATGTTCAATTATTAACTAACAATATGTTGTGTAGGAAATATTTTTTACCAAGAATTATATCAAAGAATGGCCTAGTTTAGACATAAAATATGAGCTTTAAGAATTTAATTAGCCAAGCTTAGGAAGACCTGGCTACTAATCAACTTACCGGACTTCGGACATAATCATACAAGGTTCGAGTCATCTCAAGCGGTCAATCCTCAACTCTTATCCTCACACTACATAAGACCAGTGCTAAATGTAGACAACCAAGAAGTGTCTCAGTTTTCCTAACTTTATTTCTTTTTTTTTATTTATTTATTGGCCCGATGATGAAGCTTAGCTTCATCTATGTGCTTGAGGGAAGATTCGATTAAGGTATAATTATTTTTCTTTCCTCTAACCCAAAACCGAAGCAAACAGAAAGCTCGCATCATAAAACATTATAGGATAACCCAAATTTCGGCCCGGCGACCCACTTCAGTCCCCATCCGTAGCCTTGGACTACACCAAGCTAAGCATGGATCCCTAGACCACATGCCAACCTGAAACGGTCCCAAACCCTCAAAGCATTGCCTTTGTGACCTGTTCAAAGTTAGCATATTCTCGGCTGATTTTCACTTGGTTTTTTGTTGGAGCAAAACTCTATTGTTATCTGACCATTTGGAAGTTAAATGAGGGAGTTATAAACCTAATCAATATTTAAAAATTGGACCTCTTACCCTTTCATTTAAACATATGCCTTATTAAGCCAAAACCAGCCCTATTTTGCTAAATTGTTCACTTTATCTTCTCTCTTTATCTTGTTTCCTAATTATCTCTAAATCACTCCTTTCACTGTTCTCACCTAAAGCCCCTTAAAGAGGAAGCCTTAATTCCTCAAAAACTCTTGTTCCCCCAACGTCACGTTGCTGAAATACAATCAAGATCAGGAGATCGACATGTGAGTATACCCGAAGGGACAGATCCAAACATTCAAGTTTTTCTTTATCTATTTTTATTATTTCTTTTAGTTATGCTATTTTAGTTTCTATATTATGGAATGATAAATTTTCTACTAAATCTGCCACTTGGAAAAATCATGATAATCTAAAATCGAATCAACCAGAGTGTGGAAGTTTAATTGGATTTGGAATTTAGATGTTATGCCTAAAATTAAAATATTCTTATGGCAAGTATGTCATAATTCATTACCGACTAGAGGTAACTTATTGCATCGTGGAGTCCGTATGGATCCTACTTGTCCACTTTGCCTATTACAAACTGAATATATGGAACATCTTTTGCAACTTGTCCTTTTGTAGGTCAAGTTTGGGATATAGCTATTCAACTAGGATGACTTCGTCGAGCATCCCTTTTCTAATCCTCACATTATGATTAGAGACTCCTTGCATAATGTTGAGTTTAAAATTATGATATTTTTAATACTTGTTTACATCTTATTTTGTTCATAATAATGATTAAATTAGGAATTTAATTTAATTTATTTTATTTTCCTATGAGGTGTGGACAAGTCCAAAAAATAAGAAGAAAGATGAAAAATTGAAGAATTGCCTCATATATTTACGAGTTAGCGCAGATCAAGCCCAAGGCTCTTGTCTCTCTCACTCGGCTAAAGCTATCTCCTTCTCCCCGACCCTCACCTAATCTTTCTCTCTTGCCTTTGCTGAAGCCTGGAGCCCACACGCTCAAACCTCTAATTCCCCCTCACTTTCCTCTCCTTCTCGGTCCCTCTCAACCACCGAAACCCTAAGCCCATAACCCTCCCTCTCTTCTCTCCCTCTTCAAGAAAATCCTAGCCCTCCTTATTTCCCCTTTTTGGTTTTCCTAGAAACCCTAAGCTTCCTCTTTTTCCTCTCGTCACCTCGTTGAAACCGAAAACCCAAGACTCCATCTTCTTCCTCACCTTTACCACCTGAAAACCCTAATCCCTTTATACCTCTATCACCATCTCTCTCCCTCTTCTTCGGTCTCTTCCACAAGTCGAAAACCCCATCTCCATCTCTAATTCTCTCTCCCATCTTCGGCCTCTCTCCACGAATAAAACTCAAATTCCCTCAAACACTTTCACCACCGAAACCCTATCCAAATCCATCTCTAACTCAATCCACAAGTGAGACTGTGCAAGAAGAACGAGACTAAAGATGAAGCTATAAAAAGGAAAAGATGGCGAGCAATAGAGAAGATGACGAACACCAATCTAAAAGGGCAAGCCATAAATTCTTCTTCAAATTTTTAATTCTTCATCCTCAAATTTTAGTTTTAGTTTTAGATTTAAACTTTCGGTTTTAGGTTTCAATTTTCGGTTATGTAATTTGATTTCGTTCAAGATTTGAGTTGGAAGATTTGATTTCCTTCAAGATTTTCATTATGTAATTTTGGAGTATTGATTACTCGGGAATCTGGGCTTATGTTTTTGTGGAGTTTGAAATTTCCGTCCAATTTTTCCTCTCTTCAAATCTGGTTGTGTGCACGACTAGTCATAACTTCTTTACGTTGTCACAATTTATATTTTCAGATTTAGTTTCGTTTAAAGGTCTGTAAATCTTGATGTTGATTCTTGTTGTGATCTATCCGAGTGTTCATGCTTTCTAGCTTCAAATTTTGATTCGCAAATTTAGTTCGAGTATAAGAGGATTAATTAGTTGTTGTCTATCCGAATAATTAGGTTAATAGTTAAACTTTGAATTTAGGTTATTAGTTAACCTTATTTAAGCAATCTAATTCTAATTTAGTCCATCTCTGTGGTTCAACAAATCTCGTACTTTTCCTAATTTTCACTCCAATATGTCCGAATTGCGGTTCTTATGTGGAGCAACTACAAATCTCGTAATGACATCGTTTTCTAGAATGATTTACCCAACCTATGAGTGCACTCATCCGGGCCAAATGTAATTTTGCATAATGGAGGAAACACACTATTCTTTTTATAACATATCATCATCTTCACAATTTCACTCGATTCCCATCATCAAGACCACTTATTTAGTAAGGTGGACTTCTCCTTAGGTGGCTTCATCAAAATAAATTTTGACAAGTACCTTTTCTTCAGCGAAGCGGCAGCAGGTTATGTTTTACGTGATTGGAAAGGCGAACTCCTTCAAGCAGGCACTATATTCATGTATAATGCTCTTATACTTGTGTCCGAAGCTATGACGATGTGCGATGGTATCGAAGTGGCACTACATGCAAGCTTCACACACATTCAAGTGGAGGGTGATCATAAATTAGTTATTCGAGCAGTTTAAGGTACCATTCACATTCCATGTGGATTCATTGTTGGTTCATGATATATATAGTACGCTTTATTTGTTATAATGTTATTCAATTAATCATGTTTTTAGAGAGGGTAATATGGCAACCGATTGTATTGTCAAATTAGGATGTGTTATGAGGCCTAGAGTTGCCATTACATCCTCTATTTCGTAAAAATTTCATGTATTTTGACTGATGAAAACATAGGCGAGAACCCTTAAGAGAAGGACTATCTAATGTTCTTTATACTTACCTTTTCAAAAAAAAAAATATTGTGATTTTGAGGCAATGTAATTTCATTTACTTTCTTCCCTTCATGATATCATAACTTATATTTATTGCTTTTTTATTACATTTATTAGTATGCTTTGATTTGTTTAATTTTTGTATTAGCATCATGTTTGCTTATTTATGTTTTTAGCACAAGTTTTTTACTTTCTATTTTAATTAGTAGAGTTCGTTTCCGAATGGGCAGAATAAGGAGTAATGCTCATCTTTCAATATCTTCACTCCCGAACATCGGATCAATAGTTTAGGCCAATGGAGTACTTTTTCAAAACCTTTCCTAATTTGAGCTTTTTTTGTCCCTTTCAGTTGTCTCTTTGATTTGCGCTCAAATTAGGAAAGTTGATTTGCTTATGTTAGTTTTTGTTTAAAACCGATCTGTTGACTCCTTCTTTTTACACTTTTCTCTATAACAATACATCTCGATTTTTTTTCAAAAAATTAAAATATTTTGAACTAAAATGTTAGGCCTAAATATTACGTCATTTATACCCTTATTTATCTCATTTTTGTCTCATAAAATAGTATAATTTATCTGCAAGTATGAGGATGAATTGTTTTATCAATACTTTAATCAACTTAATGCGCTTCTTGCTCTTTTTGATAATTGTTTGGAGAAATGGGAAGTATTAAATGTTGTCTATGAGGGTGTGAATAGTGAAACTCGTGCTCTTTTAGAGCATTGGGATTTTTGTGCTAAAAGTGTTGATGAAGCTTGGGATTTACTTGAATGGATTGCTTGGGATACTTGTGAATTTGAAAAGACTTGTACTGATTCTCGGACTTTCATTCCCCGACCCTTGTGGTTATCATGCTAGATCTTACATCCAATCCCCTTATATTCCCGATCCTACCCCTTTTTGGTGTGAAAAATGTAACTCTTCCGATCATGATACTAGTTCTTGTCCTTATTATTATATTTCATCTAATGAAATGTTATGTTAATTGTTATAACATGAAAAGGGTTATGGATGCACAAAATGAGCAACTTGCATGTCTTACTAAGATTAAGGAGTCTCGACCTATAAATGAAACCGACTTTAGTCTTAGTTTTGCTAAAATTGAGGCATTTTTCTATGATGATGATGATGATGATGATGAGTTTTCATTTCCTTTAGAGTCCACACTAGAGGAAGAGATTTACCATCCCTTGACTACATTACCCATTGTTGCTCCATCCTTACCTAGCACACTTAAGGACAATATTGAGGTTGCCTTTAATGTTGATAGTAGTTTAGTTGGTGAGGATGATTTATATCATGAGTCGAGGAAGTTTTAGTTGAGGTGTTTGATCAGGAGACTCCTTTAGGGGGTCATGTGAGGTGGTTGTGGTGGAGGCATTGCTCTATCGACGAGCCGCAAGCGCACGGTGTTTAAATTGTAGCTAATCAAGGTCGATCCCACAAGGACTTGATCTAGCAATGCACTAAACTAGCTCTCTACTCAATTGCTAAGCAAATCAGATTTTTGAAGTTGGTTCTTTCTAAACTAGTTCTAACTATTAAAATTAAGAAAATTAATCTAGACTTAAATCAATGGATTAAAATATATAGGGATTTGCTTTCCTAACAATGGGTTTGATTATTTAAACATAATTTGTGCAATCATTCATTCAAAGAAATCAAGGATCGATAATCACAAAATTCTACCGCTCTTTCGATGCTTAATAGAATTGCTCTAATTAACCTATCAAACAACTTTCGTATACCTTTTAAGTTAATCAAAGTTAAGGATTTCAAATTATCAAAGTGATCCCCTAATTTACTATTCTTTTCTCAAATTTCATAAACTAGGTAGAAAAGTTGGTTGTCGGATTATTCTATTTCACCTTTCAGTACATGATAGATTAATCTCTAAACACAAGTATTCTAGGCCTTCAAAACACTCATGAACATGATAAATACAACTTTCTATTGATCAAAATCAGAATTCAAACACAAATCATGGAAAACTAATCAAACTTCATTGTTTCGGATTACAAATCCCTAGAAAAACTAAACTACTCACACATGTTTATTGAAAGCTTAAATAATATCCAATACATGGAATCAAACCTCAAACAGCAAGAAATGAACAAGTAGATGATAGGCTTGAAGTGCTCCGCTTGAATCTTTCGACTTCAGATGGAACCCCGCAATCGCTTCAATCTTCTTCTTCGATCTTCAAAGTTTTTTTGGTTTGATGTGAAGGAATGGAGGAAGGGAAAATGGAGGATGAACTATGGAGGATACTAGACTGGATTCCCTGCAGCAATGGCCGAAAATCCTCTTAAATAAGCCATTAAGAAGCAATGAAGAGGCGAAACCGTCAAAACCGAATCGTCTCGGCAAAATTTACCTCCAACACGGGTCGTGTCCTCCGAAACGGGCTGCCCGTGTTGGATGCTGGCAAGTTAAAACTGGACGGGGACGCTGAAAACTGGTCGTGTCCTCCGACACGGGCTGCCCGTTCTCGATGTAAATGCTCTTGACCTCTAACACGGACTTTTCCTCCGAAACGGGCTGCCCGTGTTGGGTGCTGGAAGGATGCGTCAAATTGATTCGATCATAACTTCCTCGTCCGATGTCCAAATGATGCGATTCTTGATTTTCCGGAAAGCTCATTGAGTCTAGTTTCTAATTCTTTCATCATTATGCTTGCTTTATAAGTGTGTGAAAAAACATAATTAAGAGAGTAAAGAAGTGTCCGTTACCGCACCCTTCTTACTTTCCAACTCATATCTTTTCCATTCCTCAACGAATTAAGCTTATAATATGTCATTGGAAAGCTCTTTCAATAAGGACGTTAGAAACATAGACTCAAAATAGCTTTGGACTGAAATATGACTAAAATCAGGTCCAAATTATTAGGAAGTCGCAGAAACAGACCAAAAACACAAAACCCAAGTGAAAAGTATAAATGGGGCATAAAGTACATAAATATGAATATAAATCCTCAAAAATGACAAGCAACTTCCTATGAAATCTTATGCAAAAATGGCACTTATCACCTACTAGTCTTGACGTTGATGATCATGTGGTCCCCGACCCACTTGCTTTGATCTCTACTTCCCTATTTGTTTCACAACCCTCCCCGTCCCCGAGTATCATTTTTCCGAGCCCATTACCTATTTGATTTGTGTTTCCGACTTGGATATAGGCCATGTGGGTTACTCATTTGGCATACTTGAGGGTGGTGTGGTTGACAATATTATGTCCTTAGGTACCTTTGGAAGTTACATTCCCTCCTTTAACTCTTTTCATGTCGACCTAGAGGACATGCTTATAAAAATCATGTGGACTAGCTTCTTTGATCATTCTTTTGATTTTCTAAGGCTTTTGATGAGTTTAAGGGGGCATTGAATATCAATGACATATTTTTGTGGTGTTCTCTTATTTACATTCATCTGAATTTTGTGCTCGAGTATTTGATAAGCTCTTAAGAGCTCTAACAACATCTAAGTTGGAGCTTAATCTTGAGATAATGAGGAGTGGCTGATGCTCCTCAAGCCTTCATATTACTATCTTAGGAGGCATTAGTTTAGGTGCACCCAACACCTAACCTCGGTATAATCGTTCCCTCTATTTCTCTCTTTCTTATATTTTTTTCTTTCTTTCTTATTTTGTTTTCTTTCTATTTTTTGTTGTGGATATTTAGGATTGTGTTTTTCTTTTTATTTTTATTTGTGGATATTTAGGATTGTGTTTTTCTTTTTATTTTTATTTGTGGATATTTAGGATTGTGCTTTTGTGGGATGATCATTTTGAGGATCAACTTTGGATATTGTTAAGCCATGATGACCATGGTCACCCACATGTATATATTGTTGTTTTGTTTTTGCTTTTGTTTTTGGTGGTAGTGTTTTTGTATATAATTGAGTATATATTTGTTGGTGTGGTTGCTCCGTAACTCCCAATAAGGACATTGTGAGATCTAGATGTGGGGGAGGAGAACCATGCTTCAATATTTTGAAAAAGACAAAAAAGAGCAAAATTTTTCAAAAATAGCAAAAAGATTTTTATTTTTAAAAAAATTGTCTTTGGGGAGTTTGTGGCATTTTGATTAGCTTTGACCCCTTGTTAGTTTGTATATATGTATGATATATATAATAGACTTTGATCCAAAATGTGTCATTCTATGTCCTATTTGAATCCCGACATTCAATTTTTGAGATAGTTAGATTTTGGCGAGAGGAACCTGTGAGATTTTAAGTCTTATAGACTAATTCATCAATTTTAATCTCATATTTCATTTCATGTGTGATTCTTCCTTAGTGCATTTCTTCTAGAACTTGTTTTGTCTCTCTTTGAGACCACATTTGGCATATGTATTATGTAATATGATAGAGACATTCATTCATTTTTAAATTACATGAGCCAAAAAGTCACCCCACTATATATACCCTTTTTGCTAGCCCTTTGAGCTTTAACCTCGCTTTTTGTTGCACCTATTTTTGCTTTACCATTGGCCTAAACACATTTTATAATCTTATGCCAAGGTTAGGGAGCAACACTTCTTGAGATGGATTGTTCCGGGTTGTATATAAATGGTGTTTTGTTTGTTTGTGTGGTTTGAAAAGGGGGATTTATATTAATGAAAAGTTAGATGTATCCCTAGTGGTTGATAGATCCTTTGGAATTGAGTTGTGTTCATAATTTCCATGACAATAATATTTGTTTAAAAAAATTAAAAAATAAAAAAATAGAAAAGTGAAAAAAAAAGAATAAGTGATTGGAATTGAGTGATCCACTTTACCCTAAAGTGAGGTTTTACTAGTCTAACTTGCTTATTATTTACTGTTTGGGGTAAAAAATTGGTACACGGATGTCATCAATGGAAGATCAAGTGTCTTGATGTGTGAATTGTCTTTATATGCATGTTAATATCCGACGTACGGGGTGATATGGTTGATTAGAATTTGTATAATTCCTCCCCACTTTGTATATATGTTTTTAAAAATTTTCGAAAAACTAAAAAGATTTTCTTTTTATCTTTCTCTTTCTTTTTCTTTTTAAAGATTTTGTGGGTATATCTTCTACAAACCCTCACAAGACCTCGCTCGTCTATTTGGGTTACCAAGGGGTTTGAAGGGCTTATTGCACATGCTAAGTGCAATCGTGATTTTTACAAAAGAGAGTTAGGTTTTATTTATTTTTGTTTTGCTCGGGGACGAGCAAAAGATAGGTGTGGGGGTATTTGTTAGGCCTAAATATTATGTTATTTATACCCTTATCTGTCTAATTTTTGTCTCGTAAAATAATATAATTTTTAAGGTTTTTACTTATTTTATTTAATTTTGTAGGTAATAAGTTGAGTGGGATGAACATCCGATATATAAAGCTAAAACGATCAAATATTGACGAGCCAAGCCCCGGATATGCACACAAGCCTTCATCTTCACTCTAACAGCCCGGTGTCAAGCCCAACCCAAAATTATTCCAGCAGCCCAACCTTGGCAATCAAAAATAAGGGCAAGGAATTTACAATGAAGAGATTTGGATGCTGATGTCATCCTAACAGCAGAGTAAATTGAGTCAATCTTAGACTTCAAAATTGAAGAGCAACTAGGTGATATTGGGTATAAAAGGCAGTGAGATCATCAAGCGATGGGGGCTGGCGACGCTAACTTAGGAGTTTTTAGCGATCATTTAGGTTTAATTTAGCTCCCATAGTGTGATGGGCGGTGTATACAAGGCCCAGGAGCGAATTCACCATGGTATGGTTGACCAACGATTACTCGCGATTCCGGCTCAGTTCTCCACTTTAATGACGAAAAAACGATTGATCAAATTCTATTGAGTCCGACGCATAGTGATCATTTATCAAAGAATGACTCTGGTTATCAAATTAGATTCAAATAACTTAGACTCAATTATTGTTTTAGTTTTAGTTATTAATTCGAGTGCTCGATAGTTTTCGGATTCGATACGATTCGTTCTCGGTAACTTCTTGACTTTTTGTCTCTCCTTTCTTTCTAGTTTGTTCAATTTAGTTTAAATGTTCAATTTTTATTATTATTTTGATATTAATAGTAGTTATATTAATTGTTTAATTTTATATTTAAGTTTATTTTGTTAGTTTATGTCGTTGTTTGAGTTGATCTTTATCAATTTAGTTGTTAGATTAATTTGTATTTCATGTTAATTAGTTGTTAGTTTGTGTCACTTTGGTTGTGATTAGCCTCCTTAATGGCTAATTGATCTTGTATGAGCCTTAATTTACCTAGTTTATGCTAGTATTTTGGGATTATTTCTCTTACTTGCCACAGGTTTGAAGAGATGCCCAAAAGGGTCTTTTCATCTTAATTTTTAAGCGGTTGGTCTATTATTGAAAGGTGAAGCAACCAATTCGCTAGCGTGGGTATAGAGAATAGTTGGTGTTTTGGCATGAAAATAGCTTGTTGAATCCTAACTAGGTCCGAGGTTGCTATTTTTGTAGTTTAGTTGGGTTAACGCCAAGAAAGTAGGTGGTTAGAATAACTAGACTACCTCATGACCCTAGAAAGTGTGGTTTGAGTGGGTTTTGATGGTGCAACCGACCACTTCTAAATACTTGTATAAATTTGGGTAGGTTTAGGCTTTTCTTGATTAGCTAGTTTATTAAGTGGTAAAATCACAACCCAAGATATTTTTATTGCTTTCTAGGTTAGTTTAATCATCATATACTTCAATCTTGTCTATTTTGATTCGCCTAGACAGAAAGTTTAAGATAACTTTGATATTTGAAACACAACTCTCTGTGGGCACGGTCCGTACTTGTCGACTAGCTATAACTAAGCCGTACACTTGCGGTAATAAATTTTAAGACTTAATTTTTCCCAACATAGAACCACAAGCAAAGGCTTTCTGATTAGGACTACACCTACGGTCTAGGCCGAGAGAACCCACGGCGATTTCCTACTATGGGCGACCAAGTTGGTATCCTATAGTAGGTTCCGAGCTTGGCTCCTAACCCTAGCAGCTTGATCTTCTTGGCCTATTGAACCTTGTCGCAAGCATGTCCAAAATGGTTCTTTTCTATGTTTCCTATCCCGAGACTTCTTAAAAATTTCAAAAATAAAATGGTTTCTAGTAATTGCAGGCCAAAAATAATTTGAAACATCTAGAGCCTTTATCCTTAGTAATAAGTGCACATCCTTGAAATTAACATTTGTGGGGAACGCAATGCGCCATTTAATGTGGGTTGTGGTTCTTATAGTAGGTAATCGCCGGTAGGCGGGTATTGAGTTCCACGGACATTTTCTCCTTTTGTTTGTTTTGCGACCAATTAGCCTTGTTTTATCTCTTTCTATTACTTATAGGTGGCAAATTCAAGAACTAGATGTCAAGAATGTCTTTCTTTATGGTATCATCATCGAACGCATTTACATGCCACAGCCTCCCGGTTTCGCTCATCTTAAGTACCCAAAACATGTGTGTCATCTTAAGAAAGCTATTTATGGTAAACAAGTCCTCTTGGACTTGGTTTCATCACTTTAGTAGTTTTCTTCTCATATATGATTTCACCTGCAAACATTCCGATCGTTCCACGTGCATTTATCGTTATGTATGTCATATCCTTGTCTTATTGCTGTATGTTGATGACATTATCTTGACAAGTAGTTCAATTTTTATCTATTTCTTCATAAATATTCTTTCTCGTCTGCTCGTAATGAAATATCTAGGTGATCTTCATTACTTCTTAGGAGTGCAGGTTTCTCGATCTTCAGCAAGCTTTTTTTTGTCTCAACATAAATACACTTCGACGTTGTTCGAAGTTTGTCACAAGTTTTACCTTCATAATTGTAAGTTGTTTGCATTCCTACTATTCTAGGATCTCTGTCGTCGTCACTATGGTGGGTTACGTGCAGATCCCACTAAGTATAAAAGCATGGTGGGTGCATTACAATATTTGACTATGACTCGAACTGATATTGCTTATGTAATTCATTTAGTTTCCAATTTGTACATGCCCCCATACTATTCATCAGTTTGCTATTAAGTGTACTTTCATGTACCTGTAAGACACGCTGGATCAAGGTATATTATAATGCCCTACCATATCTACTTCCATAATTGTTGCTTTTTCGATGTTGATTTGGCTGGTCTGTAAGGACACTTGTCTGTCTACAAATGGGTATGTTGTTTTCTTTGGACCCAATCTCATTGCTTGACACTCGAAGAAGCAACCCACGGTTTCAAAGTTATCTACTGAAGTTGAGTATGACATTGCTGCTTATGTTGTTGCTAAAACCATTTGGCTTCACAAGTTAGTTGTTGATCTTAGGATATTTCTGTCAGCTCCAACTAAGGTTTTGTTTGACAATATCAGTGCTACCTACCTTACTACCAATCCCAACCATCATAAGCATTGCAAACACATTGCAGTTGACTATTATTCTGTTTGTGAGAGATTCTCTCATGGTGATCTTGTTGTTCATTATGTTCCTACTAAACTTAGTTAGGAGACATTTTTGCTAAATGGTTGTTTTATAGTCTATTTTCTTTATTTTACACGAGCTTATCCGTCTATTCATCTCCCACTTATATTAAGGGAATGTTGGGCAAGACTCAATAATGTAAGATGCTCATATTAAGTTAACTATATATACGAGTTTTTGGCTCCCAAATTGGGTGAGCTAAATATTACACAAACCTTCATACCATGTAACAAGCATGGGAGATATATTACCTGATATAGTCATCTCATATTTCCATGTTCCCATTTGTCTATTAATTATCACGTACCAAACAACCCGTGGTGAACCCCGTGGTGATTAACGAACGATGCTTCATTTATTAAACGACATTCCTCATATCGGCAATGGTGGTTGAATCCAATGTTGGTCACTCCCTCTTTATGAGACTTAATGGTTTCATGGTCTTATCTGCTGTCGAATATACGTTTTAGATTGAGAGGCACCAAAATTATTCTCGTTGGAATAGATGGAGATGGTCGGGGTAGGAAAGGGAGTATGGAAAGGTTAGAGAGTTTTATTAACTATTTTGTGTTGAGTTAGGGAAGAAATTTCAGATGTATCAATTCAATGGTTCTCTTCATTTATAAATTTTTTTATAAATTTATTAAAATAGGTTTCTAATTAAATTATAAATAATAAAATTTATCAATTTAGATTAAACAATGCCATATATATGGCCACAATATTACGGAATTATGGTGAATTTTATAATGACTATTTTACATTAATCACTGTATCCACATCTAAGTACGATAGCTATGGCACGGCTAACATTGATCTAACCATTGTTTCCTTCCCCCATAGCACGTACAAGACATGAGGAAACAAGGATTGTGCATTTATTTTAATTTCTTGAAATTGAATATTACAATAATGGAGCAAAAGGAATAGATTTGACCACAGCAACTCACATCTCTGATGTTGAAAATACTTATTTTCTAGATTTACCATGTCAACATGAAAAGAGTGTTTAGTTTTAAATTTTTTGTTTTAAAGCGTTGGCTTCTTGAAGCGGAACTGGTCAAGAAGCCAGGTGACGTATACTCAAGCTCCCGAAAATAGTAGCTATATAAATATTTTTTACAAAAAATCGTTCTGCTTAATTTTATGGATCGTTTGAATTCAAAACAAAACTGATGGCAACAATAAATCTGTTCAAACATATAATTTTAACACTAAGGGCCAACCCAATGTGTGTTCTTCAATTAATTTAGTTAAATTTAATTCTACTTATATTGCTCGTGATGCTTAATTTTTTCCTTTTCTTTTATTATACTGAGGGAACAAATATTTATTATAATTCTTTATGGTGTCCATTGTGGGTAGTCAAATTCAAGTATAGTACTAAATTAAGCATGTATTTCATGCTAAAGACAAAATGAAGTACAAACTAATATACTCTAAAGTACATGAAGAAAACATTAGCTCAATTTATTTATTATGTTGAGAAAAAGTGGCCAACCACTCCCAACCTACCAAGGAATTTTTTTCCCCGGCTTGGGAGGAATACCAGAAAAGAAATTTGACATTACTCAATCCGAAAGCAACTCCAACCTCACCTGGTTTACCCTCAATTTACCTACCTAACCTTGATTAACTCATACAACTAGTTAGACGCTCTTGAATTTGAAGACCATGTTCTTCAATAGTAATTATTAACTTTTGTGGATGTGTTTCAAGGGAAACTTCTCCCGTTTTTGGATCGGAAGTTTTTGTTAGATCGATGGAGGATTTTAGTTCGAATCAGTCTTAAAGTTTATCAAAATTCTAAATTTAAACTCATATTTTACTGTTTCGCCAAGACAAGGTACGAGGGATGTGATCTGCAATATAAAACCATTGACCATTTATTACTCCAAAAGTAGTAAATAATAGTCTATTGATACATCTTTGCTTTAATTAACCATAATTTGAGCTAAAATACATTGATCAATATGATTTTCTTTAACTATCCAAAAAGTAAAAATGATTAAGGTTTACGATATATCGCTATAATAATGAACAATTTTGTGAAAAATATATCGATTTATTCATGTTCTTGTATGTGCATGGCAGGCACGAAGGGTATTTTTTAATTGTACAAGTTAATTTTCACATTATTAGACTATAATTGTGTCAACTTATGTTTGTTTGTCGTGCAAACTTGTAATATTTCCAATATTGCTCACCAATTATTTTGTAATCAATGAGAAGGATAGGCTCTAAAAAGATTCTGCCATGAAATTAACTGAGGGTATTTCGGTAATCTTTCAAACAAAGCAACATTGAAGAAATGATCTGAAAGTGGAACCTGGAGAGCAAAGAGCAGTTGCTGTTGCTTTCAGTGAGGTGCTACTTAACCCTACTCCTCCATAATTATTCTCTTCCTAATTCATACTCAAAACTACCAAAAGAAAAAACTAACCCACTTTCCAATTCTTTCAAACACAAGGGAGCATAAACAACTATGTTTCACCAACCCTTTTCAAAGCTTAAAAACTGGTGCAAAGCAGCAACCATACAGAGAGAGAGAGAGAGAGAGAGAGAGAGAGAGAGAGAGAGAGAGAGAGAGAGAGAGAGAGAGAGAGAGAGAGAGAGAGAGAGATGGGATCCCAAAAGTTCAAATTCATATAGAAAATAATTAACAGAGAGCAAGTATATACATATGCCTGAGTGTGCAGTGCAGAGCAAAAACCGAACAACAACAGCAAGATGATGTTGTCAACAACTTCATCATCATGGGGAATAAGAAGCAGCTTCCAATTTCTCACAGTGTTCCTCATCGCCCTTGTGGTCTCTGTCCTCTACTTGACCCAGAACCAAGACCGGTCGGCTCCAAGATCCACTTCACCCCCACCCGAATACCCAACTCAGACTGATGGTTCTAGGAGTCGGGTTGCAGCTGATGATGACAGTGGAAGTAATATTGAAGAACAGCTACAAATGATGGCGATTGTACCTAGTCCAAGGTGCGACGTATTCTCAGGGAAATGGGTTTTTGACAACCAAACACACCCTTTGTACAAGGAGAGAGAATGTACTTTCATGTCAGATCAATTGGCTTGCCAGAAATATGGTCGACAAGATTTGAGCTATCAGTTTTGGAGATGGCAGCCTCACCATTGTGACCTCCCTAGGTTTCTCTCTCTATCTCTCTCTCTCTCACACACACAAAACACACACATTTGTTCGCATGGTTCGAAAATTTAAGAAAATGCACAAAACTAAACAATTAAAGATTATGATGAAATTTATCTTTATAATTAAATTTCATGAATCTATAAAAAAATTAGATCGAAAATCTACAAGCTACTCCATATTTTTGTAGAATCAATTCGAATGCTACTTATGCGCCACTGCTTTTATGTCTGCAAATTATTTTTAAAAACCTCCCATCCACACACACGAAGAAAACTATTTCGCAAACTATATTTTGTAATAGGTATTGGCGTAGCTGGGCACATATAGACAAATATAGGTTTTGACATTTTGTCATCTTAAGTGGGTGCATTTTGGTATAGACCCCTTTATTGTGGTAATTTAATGTACTCTTATTACGGTGGACTGCATCCATGTGCAGTGATAGTTGCGCATTAATATCCTATTCATTTTAAAATACTTGTCATTTTAAGGTTATGAGATAATATTAAAGAAACATAAAATTTATGATAAAGTTTGTATTAAAAGATCAAGTTGTCTCAAGATTTCATTGAAAATCAAAAAATTATAAAAAAAGAAAAAAATCAATAAGGACAAAATTGGTAAAAAGATAAATATTATCAAACAAAAAAATTAGTTAGAGTGACATGTATTTTGAAATGGAAGCACTAATTAGTTTATACATATCTCTTTTTCTCTCTGAATTAATTAATTAATATATAGTAGTAATTGTAAAAAATGTAAATACAATTGATTGTGGATAATTCAAGTCATGCCTTCATCGTCCCAACACTTTCCCCTTCAAAGGGGCACTAGTTATCATGAGATGGAAAAATAATTTCTTTCTTTGACAAAGTGTTTCATAATTGAGCACAATTATAGATCCATTAGTTAATAATTAAGTTAGGTTATTTTTTAAATTTATAAGTATGAGATCAACCGATTTTTTTGAGTTAATTCAATATTCAATCACTTATTTTATAAAAAGTCTTTTAAATGAAATTATCTAATAAAAATATTGATAAGTACATCATAAAGAAAAGGGGGGTGGTTCACCTAAACATTGAAATATTCATACTTGGAGAGAAGTCCAAATGATATAGGACATCAATTTTAACTCAATTCCATCATTATTCATAAACTATTCATAAATTATTCATCACAAAAAAAAAAAAAAATTCAACTTTGCTCCGTAATTATTTGACGCCTTCGTCTGTATATCACATTCTCACCTGAATTTCCTTTGTTCTTTTGTGGTATGATTCCACGTATTTTTTCTGTCTTAAAATTAAATTAAATTGATAGCTGGCTCAAATATATAATTATGTGTTAGCGAAATCATATAAAATAACAGTATAAATACTTTCGAAATTAAATGAATCTGAAAGCCACATTTACACATTTGAATATTATTATAAATATTTTCTTTTGATAAGTTAATGCATGCTTACAATTAACAAAACTTAGAGGTGAAAAATCAAATATGAATGTTTTGTTTGTATGATTTTTTTGTTAAGATTAAATGAGTTAGTTGAGCATTGATGTGACGGTTATGTTGTTCGTTAATGTGTGTATAAAGGTTCAATGGGACTGCATTGTTGGAGAGGCTGAGGAACAAAAGGCTAGTGTATGTGGGAGATTCCTTAAATAGAGGGCAATGGATCTCCATGCTTTGCTTAGTGGAGGGATCAATCCCTCCTTCCCTCAAATCCATGACTGTTAACGGGTCCTTATCCATTTTTAAAGCCCTTGTAAGTATCCTTTTACTTTGAGCTTGACATGGATGAAAACTCATAGGCACTTTAAGGAAAATATATTTGTTAGTCTTTCGAAATTTGTCTTACAGTTGTTTGAGTTTTATTTTTAAGTTTCTGTTTATCCAATCAATGGATCTTTTTTCATTATCATGAAAAGGTCAAATACTAACATTATGTCATGGGACATACAAAAACACAGGAATATAATGCAACAATTGAGTTCTATTGGGCCCCATTACTTGTAGAGTCGAATTCGGACGATCCAATAAAACACCGGATACCAGATAGAATCGTAAGAACACAGGCGATTGAGAAGCACGCTAGATTTTGGACAGATGCTGATTTCCTCATTTTTGACTCTTACTTGTGGTGGAGAAGGCCTACCATGAAAGTTCTGTAAGTTTCTATCTTAACAAGCCTATTTTAAAAATGAAAAATTATGAAAAACATTATTATTTTTTTTGTAGTGTGATCATATGAAGGACGGTCACGTGATTTTATTTACTTTTGAATATAAACAAATGATGAGTAGGTGGGGAAGCTTTGGAAGTCAAGAGGGAATATACAAGGAGATAGAGATGCTCAAGGGTTATGAAATGGCTCTAAGGACATGGTCCGATTGGCTTGAAATTCATGTCAACCATTCCAAAACTCAAGTCTTTTGGATGAGCATATCTCCCACCCACGAGAGGTATCAACTAATACTACTCTTTAGTATAATATATATTGGTTAAATTCATTGATCAAACCTTTTCTAGTGCTGAAGAGATTTTGATTTGGTCAGATTTCTAATACAAGATATCTTAAATTTGATTCATTTCTCCTCTACTATGTAGTAACCAAGTTTGTAGACTTTGGCTTAGGTATGGGTACAATTTGGTTAGGTTGGCTAACTGGTCCCTCTACTTAACTCAGTAGAATTAGTAAGTGTTTGACTTAGATTTTAAAAGTGTTTTTAGACTTTAAAAACTAAAATTAGGTTAAACATTAATTTTTTAAAAAATTAAAATTATTTTTCAAAAGTGATTTAAAAAATCTTCCCAAAAACAAAAATAACAAATATCTAATTTTAGAGAAAACTTCTTCAATAACAAAATTAACCACCCACAACCTCATTCTCTGTGCGCTCTCTCTCTATCCTCTCTTTCTAAGTTTTTTTATCTTCTCTCCCCCTCTTTCTCTCTCTCTGCACTATTTTGTTTTATCTCTTTGCCTTTTCTCTCTCTTTCTAAAAGTTCTAGCCAAACAAATCAATTATTTAAAAACACTTATATAAAATTTGGGTCAAATATTTTAATTTTTCTTCAAAAATAATTTTTAAAAAAATATTTTTAAAAAATAAACATTAATTTTTTTAAAACTATGTCAGGCATGTATTTAATCTAAGTCGGGCCCTATGAGTTGCTTTCGTGGGTAGGAATGGGCACATTGGCTTGGTATCCACCATTACCCATTTGAAATGGGTGGATAATACCCACAATTAATGGGTATATTTACACGTAATTCTCCATTAATTGGTGACTACCCATCAGTAATGTCAAAGGACGATTATAAATACGCTTATAAAATAAATTTAATTATAACTTAGAATATGACAATAAAATTTAACTTTAATAATTTGAATCAGAAAGATTAACAGAAGTTTGGATTTAAATTTTGTGCCAAAAATTCCTTCATTTGATTGATTTTCGTCTCCACTATGTTAATTATTATTTGTATCATGACAATTTGATAGACATTTATCTCTACTTTATCAAAATTCACTAGACATTTTTTGCTACTAAAACAATCTCTATTATTATACATGTCATGCAACAATTATTTTACCAAATGGTATGTATAAGAAAAGAGATTGTTTTAATGACAAAATATATCAATGGAATGGTTGTAATGGAGATAATTATTCGCTGATATTGTCATTGTGGAAATTAATATTAATCAAATGAAGGAATCTTAAGTTGAAAATTCAAAATTTGAGCTTGTTTTATTTTTTTACATCGGATGATTGAAATTCCTTCTAAACAATTGAATTAAGATTTTTCCATTGTATGATTAAATTTATTGCACCCCCAAAATCAAATATAATGATAAAAAAATAATTCACATATGTAATTGGCTTGTGTTATATGGGTAGCAAAGGTATAAATCCATGGATTAAAAAAACACCTATGTAATACCCATATGAGTAGTATCAATATAATTATCAAAGGGTCTTTGTTGAATATGAATGGGATGACATTATTTTTAGATGAAGTGTGAGTATAGGTATAATTCATCCATACCCTCGCCGTGCCCACCACTATTCATGGTAGCAAATCCCTTCGACATAACCCATAAAACATTTACCAACTCAACTAAAATCATAGATTTGGCCCAATTTTTACAAATTTTGTCCAAACTTGTGTCTTTTTCTTTTTCATTCGTTAATAAAGTTTCCAACAAAGAAAACATATGCAACTCCAATGGCCCAAAATTTATGTAGTATATCTAAATATCAAGCCTGTTCGGACTACACTAGGCAAGTGTTTGTTTTATATGTGCAAATAGATGTGGATTCATAGCGTAGTCAATGTAAGCTGAGATTGATTTGGTTGGGTAACAAAATCTCCAAACTTGGACCAGCTCAATAACACTTATGCACTCCATGTTTTGCAGGAGTGAGGAATGGGGAGGAGCAAAAGGCCTAAATTGTTACAATGAGACACAACCGATCTTCAAACAAGACTATTGGGGGAGTGGATCCGATACGAACATGATGAAGATAATCGACTCTGAAATCGATAGATTAAGCAGAAAAGGAGTGAATATACAACTACTTAATATAACACAGCTCTCAGATTATAGAAAAGACGCTCACCCATCTGTAAATAGAAAGCAATGGGATGTCACAGAAGAGCAATTAGCGAACCCAAGAAAATATGCTGATTGCGATCATTGGTGTCTTCCTGGCGTTCCTGACACTTGGAATGAGATCCTCTATACTTACATTTTTCATTATTTGTAAAAATTCTAATTTGTTTCTTTTTCAAAAAAAAAACTTTTTGATGGGCTCCTGCAAATTGATGGGAGAACAACGTCTAGCTTGCTTCAGCTTGTTGGTGATTTTTTGTTTTTCAATCCCTGAATTGGTGGGCAAAGGGCCTCAAGAATTATTCAGGGAAAAACGAAAACGGTTTCTAGGAGATTATATAAGGTTTCAGTAATTTTTAGTAGCTTGAAGTTAATTTTTTTATTTTGGTTTGATAAAGGGTATATTTTTTTATAAAGTTTATAATTTGAGAAAAAATTTTCTCTATGGCACTCCCGGGTCATTCATGTTATTTATAATCGAAACGTTGGCGAATACAAAATCCCTATATATTCTTGGTTGTAAGGAAATAGAGATCAAATCAAATACAATTTTTCTGAAACAAGAAAAATAATATCTACAATATTTACTAGGAGAAAATATCTTAATTAATACTGCCCCTCAAGGTGGAGTGTAGAGGTTCGATACACCCATCTTGCCAAGAAAATAGTGAAACTGATGATGCCCTGAGGACTTTGTAAACATGTCAGTGAGTTACTTGGTGATGAAATATACTTGGTGTCAATTTCACCCACAGCCAGATGTTCGTGTACGAAATAAGAGTCATGTGCTTGGAGTGATCATGAAAGACAGAATTAGCAGCAATATACAGAGCGGCTTTGAGCAATAGGAACCGGGATAGGGAGCAATTGATATAAATTGTGAAGCCAAACAACTTCACTAGTAGCATTAGCCATGGCGCGGTATTCAGCCTCCATAGTAGAGCGGAACACATTAGGTTGTTTCTTGGTCTTCCAGGAAATGGGGGTCGAACCGAGAGAAACAAAATAATCGGTTACAGAGTGATGAGTATAAAACAACTGGGACAAATCAAAAGTTAGTAGAAGGAAGAAGTAAACCTTGAGCCGAAGAACCCTTGAGATAGCGTAGGAGTCGTATGGCCACATCCCGATGTCGTTGGCGACGATCTCATATAAACTGACTGAGGATGTAAACAACATAAGTAATACCCAGCAGAGTAATAGTGAGATAGATAAGGTGACCAACCAGACGATTATATCGACCTGGATCACAAATGGGATCACCAGAATCAGCCGAAAGCTTGTGTTGTTGCATAGGGAACGAACTGGATTTGGACCCTAACAAACCCATCTTAGTGAGTATCTCCAATGTACACTTGTGCTTATAGAAAAAATTACATGTTGCGGCCCTAGCCACTTTGATTCCAAGAAAGTATTTTAAGGGCCTTAATCTTTATGCTTAAAATAGTTATGAAGATAGTCTTTGAACTCAGCGCACCGATTGGAATCATTGCCTGTAAGAACCAAACGATCAACATAAACAAAAAAGGAAAGAAAAATGGAACCTTGATGAAAGGTAAATAAAGTGTGATCCAAAAGGGATTATTGAAACCCATATTTTCTAAGAGAATCGGCCAGTTTGAAGAATCACTTATAGGGTGCTTGACGAAGCCCATATAGGGATTTTTAAAGCTTGCATACAACATTGGGGCGAGGAGTGTCAAACCTAGGCAGAGGTTTCATATATATATATATCTTCTTCAACATTCCCTGAAGAAAGGCATTGCGCATATCCATTTTGCGAAGATTCTACCCTATGGTGGCAACAGTGTATAATAAAATATGGACGGTTTTTGGTGATAGAAACAAAACCCTCATTGAAGTCCCCTTTAACTTGATCATTACCGAGTGTGACGAGTCGAGCCTAAAATCTTCTAACAGTCCCATTAACATTATACTTGATATTATACACCCACTTACACCCAAGAACCTTTTTTCTCGGTGGAGGAGGTTTAAGCTTCCATGTGTGGTTGTCTTCAATTGTGGTGATTTCTTTGGCCATTGAGCCACGCCACTGAAAATCCTAAACAACATGAATGATATTACGTGACTCGACTCTAATTGTGATTGTAGCTAAGTCCTCGGATATATTTATTCTTAAAGTATTCGCGAAATACAGTTTTACCCCCAATTGTTTTTCCGTTCAATCGTACCATTAATTAATTAAAACCACGCAAAATTTAGCCTTTGGGCCCACAAAAACTGGTTTTAGCCGGTTTTTAAGTATTTTTCAATTTTTTCAGGCAGTTTTCATTTTGTGTAGGCTTGGACATGTGAAAAAAAGAAAAATAAAAAAATGTTTTTTATATTCACCCATCATCTCCCTCCCTCTCTCTCCTTCCCAAGTCACCCATCATCTCCCTCCCTCTCTCTCCCTCTCTCTCCCTCAACACGTCCCAACCCACCATCACCACCATGCATGCCTTGAAACCACCATTGACATGCTGTCAAATACGGAGCAATTCCCAAGCACTATAGAGATTCACCACGTTTGCCTCCCACCGAAGAGAAACACTCCCCGAAGCTCAAGCATAGGGTGTTGGAGATCTTCTTCCCTGATGACCCATTTCACAAATTCAAGAACCCAACGAGGCTTAGAAAGTTCGTCCTTGCCCTCGAGTTTTCTTCCCTATTTTTCAATGGGCACCAATTTACCGCCTCTCTCTCTTCAAGTCCGACCTCATTTTTGGGCTCACCATTGCCAGCCTTGCCATCCCTCAGGTACACAAATTCAATCCTTTCGGTCTCATGCCTTCGATTCAATTCAATTCAATTCTCCACCTCTTTCTCTCTCCTCTCTGTTTTTGGGTTGTGGGTAAAACATGGCGAAATCCTCCAGAAATGGAATTTATTGCAACATTTATTATAAGTTTTTATTTTAATTATCTGGTTCAATCTAGAAAAGAAATCATTGAAATGACAGAAGGGGTTGCAATTATTTCTTGGTTAGTACCGGAAACGAAGTCTCTGTTTTTGTGATGAAACAGAGGCATTCTCGATTTGCTTCAACGAAATGAATGATACCAAAGCTGGGTTCACTATTCACGAAATGAAATCCTAGTGTTGGGGACGATGCTTGAGCAAGATGGTTTCCCTTTGGAAGAGCCCCACTTTCTATCTTAAGCTCGCTTTTACTTCTACCTTCTTTACTTGGAGTTTTTCAAGCCTCTTTTGGTTTTCTTAGGTAAATTTCGTCGTCTTCCACCACCAAAATTCCCCCTCTTTCGTCTTTTCTCTCTTTGATGAACAATACCACTCACTATGAGAGGTCATTTAATGAGGATTCGGGTTTCGTTAATATTGAGTTGGATCATTTTAATTTGGATGACTACCCCTTCTTCTTCTTCTTCTTCTTCTTCTTCTTCTTCTTCTTCTTCTTCTTCTTCTTCTTCATCAACGATCGTTGGTTGAAATTTAAGGTTTTAATGGAGAACCACTTTCATGTTCACGAGAGGAAAGGAGAGAGAGGGAGAAAGAGGGAGGGAGAGGTATGGGAGATGATGAGTGACTTGGGAAGGAGAGAGGAGGGAGATGATGAGTGAATACAAAAAGCATTTTTTTCATTTTTCATTTTTTTTCATCTCGCCCAAGCCCGCCCAAAATGAAAACCGCCTAAAAAATTGAAAAATACTTAAAAACCGACTAAAATCACTTTTTGTGGGCGCTAAGGGTAAATTTTGCATGGTTTTAATTAATTAATGGCACGATTGAACGGAAAAACAATTGGGGGCAAAACCGCATTTCGGGAATACTTTAAAGGCAAATATATCCGATGACTCGGATCGTAGCTAGGTAGGCACAATAAGGAGAAAAAAATTTATTATAATTAACATAGTGAGACAAGGGATAAGGACAAGCTGGAAGTGTCATAGAGTAGGGAAGACACGGGGAATCAAGCAGCAATTGTAGAACAAACATAGTCTTAAAGATGTGCATGAGGTCATTGGTCACGATGTGAAAAAGCCGAGACAAAGCCATTTGTAGAGGTAGAAGATTTTGAAGTTTGGGCTAGCAAAGGGTTGGAGCCGATAACGGGTTGCGGGTTGGTGGCAAGAGAAGAAGAGAATTAGGTTGCAAAAGAAGATAAGCATTAGGCTAGGATTAAATCGATCTCGACAAGGGGCGGTTGGGCAGGAGGTAGGAAAGGGTATGGGCTCGGGAGAGCTACCAATTTCTGGGATAGTAGCATCGGGAGATGGGTTGGGGTCTTCGGATGACGTGGGCTTTGCAAAGTGGGTTGGTAATAACCGTGAGGCAACGAGTAAAGTCTTGGGCTAAGTATAAGGATAGATGTCCTCATAAAAAACCATATCATGAGGCACAAATATAAGACCAATGTTAAGATCCAACACACACCCCTTTCTTCCCTTGAAGGTATCCGATGAACATACACCTAGTGGCTCGAGCATCAAATTTATCCTTAATTTGATCATGATTATGGGCATCACACAAAGAACCAAAGATTTAATTGAGTGTAGCCAGGATTTTTCCCGAAAAGAACTTCATAAGGGCTTTTCATTTTATGCAATGTGGTGGGTGTTTGATAAATGAGGTAGGCAGCTGTGAGAACACATTCATCCCAATAGGTAATGGGCAAATAATCTCTAAAATGAAGAGCTCTAGCAATGTTAAGTAGGTGTCGGTTTTTCCATTCAACGCGACCATTTTTTTGGGGGAGGGGTATCAACGTAAAAAGTCTCATGAAGCATGCCATGGTTACACAAATATGTTTGTAATTCCCCTTCGAGTAAATTTGGTCCCATTATCACTACACACCTTTCTAACATGAGTCTCTAACTGTGTTTTCACCAAGCAACAAAAGCCCAAAATATGTGCACATACCTCAAATATATCTTTAATCAAACACATCCAAGTAGCCCGGCTATAATCATCAACAATGCATGAAAGTACTAAATTTGGTCCCATTATCACTACACACCTTTCTAACATGAGTCTCTAACTGTGTTTTCACCAAGCAACAAAAGTCCAAAATATGTGCACATACCTCAAATATATCTTTAATCAAACACATCCAAGAAGCCCAGCTATAATCATCAACAATGCATGAAAGTACTCGACATCCAAATAATAATGTTATATAGTATTTACCCCATAAATCACAATAAATCGAATCAAAAGGTTAATTGGCCCTAGTTACACTCAAAGAAAATGAGTTCTTAATTTGCTTAGCCCCATGGCACACGTCACTAACATTCTAAACTCCTATTGAGCTTAAAATCACAAATGGTAGATAAAGAAGCTAAACTACCTCTCTTTTTTGTTTTCCATTTTCATTCTTTCCAAATATAACATCCTTGGTCCCCATTAATTGCTCCAAAACATCATGTCCAGAAAGAGGATTAGAAGGTGGGTCCCTTTCTGTTTTCCCATTGAAGCCACTCTTCTTAAGCCTCCATTTGTGACAAATTTTAAGAAACCTTCGATGCTCTATATAGCACCATTTCTTTCCATAGTCTAACCTCTAAGACCAAGTATCTTTTTTGCAACTAGGACAAGCAAGATATCCTTTGGTACTCTAACTAGAAACATTAGCATAAGCAGAAAAATGAATAGTCTATTTTAACACCCCATGCATGTTAAAGCACTCGCACATATATGCATCATATATCTTGCGCCCACATTCCATAATTCTTTCAGTTCATCTAATAAAGATTGTAATATACATATGTCATTTCCTCGAGCTTTCAAGCTAGGAATCAGCAAAGACAAGATAAGATTTGTGGAACTAATACACATCTAAGGTGGCAGATTATATACTACCAACATTACTAGCCATATGTTATATTGAGCCCCAAGATTAGACACATATGTTACTAAAGCTGACCTCACATTGCCTACATCTACTACAAAAAGGCGGGTACAATTTGTCTAAATGTTCCATACTTTTGAATCTCTAGGGTCTCTCATAATCCCATAATTAGGACATCTCTCCTTATGTCATTGCATATGTTCAACTAATTTTGAACACATAGAAATTCTTTGAAACCTACGAATCAAAGGAAAATTGCCTAAAACTAATTGTAGCACTTTAGATGCCTTTTGCAAGCCTTCACAATCACCATGACTATGAATCAAAGGAAAATTGCCTAAAACTAATTGTAGCACTTTAGATGCCTTTTGCAAGCCTTCACAATCACCATGACTATCACCACCTTGAACAACACTTATTTCCATCTAGGAACATGAAACTTAGGACATTTGCTTTCATTGGCATAGTTATTCGAAATGAAACACAATGGTTGATACATGCATCAATCTTGACATAATCTAGCCCAAATGCCTTTATATACTTCTTTGCTTTGTAAAATTTTTTCGAAATCCCTTCATCATAGTTAAATGCTTTATGTAAGGTCTCAAGCAACAAAGAAAAGGATTTGTTACTACATTTATTGCTCATTTAATGTGGAACAATGTAATTAAAAACTCCAATTTTTTGAATGTCTTACATCCTAAATATAGCTCGACCTTCACACATTTCATTAACTTATAAAAGGCAAAAGGTATCTCATTATCATTACCCGTTGATTTAAATCCCATATTTGACCCGACATCTTCCTCACTCGAGGGATATTAGAACTTCGAACATTTGTTTATTGAATCATCTTCAAATTCAGAAGTATCTCTTTCGCTTTCGTATTCATCGTCATTAATATTACAATTATCAGCACACACCCCATGATGTACCCAAATATTATAAGTATTTATTATCCCGTATGTCACCAAATGCACCCACATCATATTGCGATCAAGATAAATACACAAATCATGCCTCAAATATGGACATTTTAAGATAATACCTTCTACTTTATCACTAAAAACAAATTCTAGGAATTCATCGACTCCGAGGAAATGCTTAGGTTTCTTTCTATCAATCATTCCGCTATGATTCATCCAACTCGATCTTTATTCATCCTTCGTGACAAATTACGAAAACAATAAGTTAAATTTACTCTTTATATAAAAAAGAAGATTTGAAAATGTTCTAATATATTAGCATATCATCCTTTTAAAAAGGATTATTGGGTTTTAATATCATGAACTTTGGGCCATGTTACTCATAATATCGCAAACTATCGATTATCACGTAGCATCCCCATCTTTAACATTAATATTTTTAATATCCAATACTTTGAAAAAGAAGTGATTAGTGTCTTGAAATTGGGACAACCAATGTTACTTTTTAAAAGTATGGGATATTAAAAATATTAGTGTTAAAGATGAGGATGCTACAGAGTAAATCGATAGTTCGAGATATTATGAGCAACATGACCCAAAGTGTGGAATATTAAAATCCAATAATCCATTAAAAATAAAAAAGATTTATGCCAAATAAAGAATTATCTATAACTATAGAATATACACATAAACCACCACTATCAAAGACATAAATAAATTCACAATGACATGTTAAAAAAATGAAACAAAAAATGACACGTTCTTGTGTTGAATAATTGTTTGGTTTCGGGACCCAAACTGTGGTAGATTAATTAGAAGCGTCGAAGCAACTGAATCCCTACCTCCATTCAATTAAGACATGACTGACATCGAGAATGACCACGAGATTAAACAAGATGTTCAACCTCGTAGGATGCTTAGTGATATCTTTTATCCACCGAGGTCCACTCTTCCCTCTTGTTTTAATCTCCTAGATCTCCAAGCGAGAACTCAATTTGTTATTCGGCCCCAGTACACACAAATGCTTCCCATCTTTTTTAGAACCGAAGCACCTTACGTGTTCTTGAGAGACTTTTGAGGAAGTGTGTCGGATGACACACTTCAACAATATCACAACCCGACATTGTAAGGCTAAGACTTGTTCCATTCGCCTTGAGAGACATACCAAAGAAGAGGGTGTATAGCCTTCTTGTCTCTTCCATTGCTACGTGGGATGAATTTGTGCTGGTGTTCGTTTGAAAGTATTTTCCAAACGGAAAAAATGTTCGGTTTAGGAATGAGATACTTCATGCAACAAGAAAAAGGTCTTTTTGGAAATACTTTAAGACGTTTAAGGATCTTTTGACCCAATGCCCTTATCACGGTCTTGGATTGTCTCATTTGTGTCAAATCGTGTGTGAGGGTCTTGATCAACAAACCCGGACTATGTTGAATCCATGTGTCAAGGTGGTTTTCTAAATATGATTGATGATGAGGCATGAGACTTTTTGAAGACATAGACGAAAAGACCATGCATTGGAAAACTATGAGAGACAAAAGTCTAAGTACTAGAATTATTAGTGGCCAAAGGGTAGAATTACATATGGTGAATGACACGAGTTATTTTGACTTGAAGGTCGCTGTCCTAGAAAACATGATTAAAGGGCTTTTTCTTGCACAAGGTCAAGCCCCAATCTCACAACCCCTTTAGCTACTTGCTCCCAATGTCAATCAAGTGATCATTCTTTGAGTGTTTATCGATATTTCTCTCAACAATTGGCTACTACCCATAAGCATGTCAATGCAGCTTTTCGAAGGCCTAAGTTTGATCCATGCTCCCCAACCTATAACTTGAGATAGGCTAAGCACTTGAATTTCTCATGGACGGGGCTGAATGCTTCAATGCCTAACAATTAAGGAGGTTTCTAAGGAAATGCTTCTACTTCATAATTCACTAATCCCCCTCCAAGGTGCATACAATGCACCAAGAGGACCTCCTCGTCCACTGCATAAGTTTTCTCATAATGGCACAAATCAACAATATATTCACTAAGTGCAAAAACTTTAGAGTTGATGCAGATTTTGTGGACAACAATTTCAATGACAACAAATAGGGGATTAACTCGAATTACGGATAAGCTATCTAACAAAAAAATCAACCCAAAAATTAGCAATGTTCAACAAAGGATTGAAATGTTTATTGATTAAACTCGAGTTAGAAACATCATACTAGCTTCAATAGCACAAATTCAAACTATTTTGATGGAAGAAGACGATCTAAGCTAGATCCGAACATGTCATTGACATAAGCATGAAAATAAAAAAATTGGAGAATCAAAATCGACCGAGGTAGAGAGAAAGAGAGATGTAAAGAGAGAGAGAGAGAGAGAGATAATGAAAATCGAACTAGAGAATTAAGACAGAGAGAGAACTTCAAGTAGTACTATGAGTGAGAGATTGGGAATGGAAAAAAATTAAGGTTGAAATATGAATGGGATGAGAAATGCAAGCAAGCGACCAAGATGACACCACCTAATATGATGTTAGGACATGAAATAAAATTGTTGCTTGTTGTACAAACTAAGGGAGAGCAATTCAAACATGTGTCATGTTAGGAAGAATTAACTCTTAAATTTATAACCACAAGTGCATGGAGTAGTTGTAGATAGCCGACAAGTATGTCCACAGAGAGTTGGTTTCAAATATCTCTTAAATTTTTTTCTAGCCGAATTAGGAGTAGATGAGATATAGAATATATAAATTAATCCTAGAAAGTAATAAAAGGAGTACTCGGGTTTTGATTTTACCACTTAATGAACTAAACAATTAAGCCAAACCTAAACCTACCCAAGTTTATACAAGTATCTAGGAGTGCTCAGTTACACCATCAAACCCTACTCAAGACACACTTTCGAGGGTCAAGAGCAAGTCTAGTTATTCTAATCACCTACTTTCATGGGGTTAGCCCAACTAAACTATAAAAATAGCAACCTCACACCTAGCTAGGATTTAATCTATTTTCATGCCAAAATCCCGACTATTCTCTATACCCATGCTAATAAATTGGCTCCACCTTTCAGTGATAGACCAATCACCCAAAAATCAAGATGAAAATCCTTTTTCGGGCATTTCATCGAACATGTGGTGGGCACGAGAAAAATCTCGATTAACATGCACAAACTAGGTAGATTAACACCTAAACTAGATCAATTACCATTAGAGAGGCTAATCATAACCAAAGCAACCAAATTTAACAACTAATTAACGTAAAGCATGAAATAAATATAAAAATAAAACTAAAGAACAAACTAACACAAACCGACATGAACAAGAACGTAAACTAGTTAATTAAACTCAAACATGAAAACACACAATCAATCTAATTTTAACTAACACCTAGACAAATAAAACTAAAATCTTTCAACTGAAGTGAATAATCAAAATAATCAACTAGAAGTAAAGAGGAAAAAGAAAGAGAAAACTTATGCTTGAGTTGAAATTGAAAGCTTGAATCCGAAATCTCGTACAAACTCTACACTAATCTCTCCCCTAATGGGGTTTTATTTTGGTTAAAAAGAACCTTGGGAAGTCCCCTAAAATCCCTAAAATTTGAGCTCTGTGGTATCGGAGCATAAATTCGCTATTTATAACTCGCAAAATTGGGTGGAAAATGCGCAACCTAGGTCACACGACCGTGCGAAATCTCGTATGGTCATGCGGCTTTCCGCACAGCCGTGCAGCCTTCGCATGACTGGCCGTGCACCTTTGTTGCGATTTCGCCAGCTTCTACCTAATCTACACGGCTATACAACCCTACACGGGTACTCGTGTACAACATCAAATTTTCCTATAGCTTCTAACACAATTGTGCAACCTTGCATTAGTGACCGTGCGACTTTTTCTTGATTTGTGCTCTTTGTCCGAAGCTTAGCATGGTTGTGTGCCTTTGCGCAGCGCCTGTACACACCATTATCATCCTCATTTTGTTTCCTTTTTACTCAAACTTTTTGGCATTTGCTCGATTTGATTTATTACCTACAAAAGTAAGTAAAACAAGTAAAATCCTCGAAATATATTATTTTGCAAGTCAAAAAGGAAGTAAATACGGGTGTAAATAATGTATTATTTGGACTGAATAAATACCCCCATACCTACCTTTTGCTCGTCCTCGAGCAAAAAATATAAATAAAACCTAACTCACTTTCACAGGAATCGCAATTGCACTTAGCACGTGCAACAAGCCCTTTAAACCCTTTGGTAATCCAAGTACACCAGTGAGGTCTCGTGAAGGTTTGTACAAGATATACCCACAAAATCTTTAAAAAAAAAAGAGAAAGAGAAAATAGAAAATCTTTTTGGTTTTTCGAAAATTTCACAAACATATATACAAAGTGGGAAGGGATAATACAAATTTTAATCAACCATATCATTCTCGTATGCTAGATATCAACATGCATATAAAGACAATGCACACATGAAGACACTTGGTCCTCCATTGATGACATCCACATACCAATTTTTCACCTTAAACAATAAATAATGAGCAAGTTATACCAGTAAAACCTCACTTTTGGATAAACTTGAACACTCACACTTATGGGTTCGGAATATATAACAATGGTTCACGCAAAACTCATTCCAATAGTGTACCATAACATATGCTTGGTCATACTCTTAATTCTCTACCATTATATAGGCAGAATACAAATGAAATCAAGAGAACTTTGTAAGAGTTCTAATGGGGCTAAGGTTCATGGGTAAGAAGCGGAATAAATTTGGGAATGTGGCGCTAAATAGGCAAGACCTAATGATTAAGGAGCAAAAATGCTTCCAACTATGACTAAAAATTTCTCTCCCAATTCACCTTTTTAAGCACAAACAAACCCCAAGAGAACCTAAGCAATGAGCATAACAACCTTTTCGACTTTCCTCATGCCAATCACTTTTTTTTTTTCACTTTTTTTATTTTTAATTCTTTTTATTTTTTCCGAACAAATATTATTGGCATGGAAATCCTGAATACAACTCAATTTCAAAAGGGTCAATCAACCACTAGAGGATACATCTAAGTTTGCATCCATATAAAAATCCCTCCTTTCCAAACCACATAAACAAACAAAATACCATTTTTATACAAGTCAAAATTGTCATCTCAAGAAGTATTGCTCCCTAACATTGGCATAGGATTGGAAATGTTTAGACCAATGGTGAAGCGAGATATAGGCGCAACAAATAAAAAAGCAGGTCAAATCTCAAAGGACTAACAAAAAGGGTATATATATTAGGGTGACTTTTGGATCATATAGTTTAAAAATGAATGCATATGCCAAATGTGGTCTCAAAGAGAGACAAAACAAGTTCTAGAGAAAATTCACCAAGGAAGAGTCACACATGAAATGAAATATGAGACAAAAATTGATAAATTAGTTTTTAAGGTTCAAAGTCTTACAGGTTTCTCTACCAGAATCAAATTAGCTCAAAAATTGAATGTAGAGATTCAAATGGGACATAAAATGACATATTTTGGATCAAAATCTATTATATACATCATACTTATATACAAATTAATAACCAAATAATAAGGGATCAAAGTGAATAAAAATGTACAAACTCCCTCAAAACCAAATTTGTGTTTTTTGAAAATTTTCCTCTTTTTTTCTTTTTCAAAGCATGGCTTCTCCTCCCCCACACCTAGATCTCACGCTGTCCTGATTAGGAGCCAAGGAGCAACCACACCAACAAAAGAGACTCAATTATATACAAAAACACTACCACCAAAAACAACAGAAAAAACAAAACATGAATATATATATGTGGGTGATCATGGCCATCATGGCTCAATAAGATCGAAAGTTTATCCTCAAAATTATCATCCCACAAAAGCACAACCTAAATATCTACAACTAAAAGCAAAAAAGAAAAATACAATCCTAGAATATCCACAATTAAAAGTAAAAACAATTATAAAAAATAGAAGAAAAGAGAAAAAGAGTGAATGAGTATACCGGGTTAGGTGTTAGGTGCACCTAAACTAATGCCTCTTAAGATAGTACTAAGAAGGCTTGAGGAGCATTTTTCACTCCTCCTCATCTCAAGATTAATCTCCAACTCGGACGCTGTCGAACTCTAAAGAATTTATCAAATACCCGAGCATGTAACTCGGACAAATGAAAGTACGAGAACATAAGCAAAATTACATCAAGGAGATTCAATTCCCTCCTAAATTTATCGGATGACTTGGAAAAATCAAAAGAGTGATCAAAGAATATTTTTCTATCATGTCCTCTAGGTAAGCATAAAAAGCGTCAAATGGGGGAATGTAAACTCTAAAGGTACCTAGGGACACAATATTGTCAATCACATCCCACTCGAACATGTCAACTGAGTAACCCATATGGCCCGTATCCAAATCGGAATCACAAATCAACTAGGTAGTAGGCTCAGAAAAATCATACTCAAGGAAAGGGGAGGGTGGTAACAAGTAGAAGAAGTAGGGATCAAAGCAAGTGAGTTAGGGCCCACATAATCATCAACATCAAGACTAGTGGGTGGTACCTCGACCATAACCAACCTCACATGACTCCCCTAAAGGAGTCTCCAAATCAAGCACCTCATCTAAAGTATCCTCTTATTCACAATATATATCATCCTCACCATCTAAATTAGTATCAACACCGAAGGCAAACTCGATATTGTCCCTATATGTGCTAGGTAAGGATGGAGTAATAATGGGTAATGTAGTCAAGGGACAATCAATCTCTTCCTCTAGTGTGGACTCTAAAGGAAAGGAAGACTCATCATCATCATCATCATCATCATCATCATCATCATAGAAAATAGCCTCATTTTTAATAAAACTAAGACTAAGGTAAGTTTCATGCGATAGGTCGGACTCCCTTATCTTAGTAAGACATGCAAGTTGCTCATTTTGTTCATCCATAGCCCTTATCATTTTATAACAATTTATACAGACATTCATGAGATGAAATATCATAAAAAAAGACAAGAATTAGTATCATGATAAGAAGAGTTATACTTTTTACATCAAAGAGGGATATGATTGGGAATACAAAGGGATTGGATGTAAGATCTAGCATGATAAGCACAAGGGTCGGGGAATGAAAATCTAGAATCATTATAAGCCTTTTCAAATTTATAAGTATCCCAAGCAATCCATTCAATCAAATCCTAAGCTTCATCAACACTTTTCGCACAAAAATCCCAATGCTTTAAAAGAGCACGAGACTATTCACACCCTCGTATACAACATTTAATACTTCACATTTCTCCAAATAATTATCGGAAAGAGCAACAAAAGCATTAAGTTGATCAAAGTATTGAAAAAATAATTCATGCTCATACTACGGATAATGGTAAGTAGACATATTTTTAATATTTTTATTTTTTTAATTTTTTGGATCTCTTTAAAATCAAAAGTCCTAGTCTAGAATTCTCAAGTAAGCTCCAATAATGAAACAAAACAACTCCCCGACAACGGAGCCAAAAACTTGTTAGGAAGAATTAAGACTTAAACTTATAACCGCAAGTACATGGCATAGTTGTAGCTAGGCGACAAGCATGGGTCGTGTCCATAGAGAGTTGTGTTTCAAATATCAAATGTATCTTAAATTTTCTATCTAGGCGAATCAAGAGCAGATGAGATATAAGATAAATAAATTAATCCTATAAAGCAATCAAATGAGTATTTAGGTTATGATTTTACCACTTAATGAACTAAACAATCAAACCAAGCCTAAACCTACCCAAGTTTATACAAGTGTTTAGAAGTGATTGGTTGCATCATCAAAACCTACTCAAGTCACATTTTCGAAGGTCAAGAGCTAGTCTAGTTATTCTAACCACCTACTTTCGTGGAGTTAGCCCAACTAGACGACAAAAATAGCAACCCAAGACCTAGTTAAGATTTAAGCTATTTTCATGCCAAAATCCCGAATATTATCTATACCCACACTAGCAAATTGGCTCCACCTAAGAGTGATAGACCAATCACCGAAAAATCAAGATGAAAATCCCTTTCAGGAATTTCATCGAACATGTGGTGGCATGAGAAATAATCCCAATTAACATGGATAAACTAGGTGGGATAAGGCCTAAATGAGATTCATTATCCATTAGAGAGGCTAATCATAACCAAAGCAACCAATTTTAATAACTAATTAACATAAATCATGAAATAAATCTAAAAACTAAACTAAAGAACCAACTAACACAAACGGACTTAAACAAGAACGTTAACTAATTAATTAAACTCAAACATGAAAACAAACCATCAATCTATAATTTTAACTAATATCTAGACAACTAAAAATCAAATCTTGCAACTAAATTGAACAATCAAAATAATAAACTTAAAGTAAAGAGGAAAAGAGAAATTAAAAACTTATGCTTGAATTGAAATTGAAAGCTTGAATTCAAAATTTTGTACAAACTCTACACTAATCTTTCCTTAATAGGGTTTTATTTTGGCTAATTAAGAACCCTAGGAGGTCCCCTAAAATCTCTACAAGTTGAGCCCTGTGGTATCGAGCCCAAATTCACTATTTATAACTGCAAAAATTGGGCGAGCAACCTAGTGTAGACATCTCACAAGGTCCTGCGACCTTTCTGCATGGCCGTGCACAACCTTGCACGAGTCGTGCACAACCTTGTATAAACTCTACACTAATCTCCCCGAATAGAGTTTTATTTTGGCTAATTAAGAACCCTAGGAGGTTCCCTAAAATCCCTAAAAGACGAGCTCTGTGATATCAGAGCCAAAATTCGCTATTTATAACTCGCAAAATCGGGTAGAACATGCGCAGCCTAGTGTAGAAATCTCATACGGTCGAGCGACCTTTTGCTTGGCCGTGCACAACCATGCACAGCCGTGCAATCCTCCTACACAGCTGTGTAACCCTTGCATGGCTGGTCGTGCACCTTTGCTATGATTTTTGCCGGCTTCCGCCTGATTTGCACAGGTACCCATGCATGACATGATCTTTTCATGCAGCTTCTAGCATGGTCGTGCAACCTTGATGGGGTGACCGTGCGACTTTTCCTTGATTTATGCTCTTTGTCCGAAGTTACGCACGATTGTGTGCCTTTACACATACGCTTGTGCACACTATTATCATACTTGTTTTGCTTCCTTTTTCGCTCAAACTTTTTGCTATTGGCTCAATTCGGTTTATTACCTATAAAAGTAAGTAAAATATGTAAAAATCCTTGAAATATATTATTTTACAAGTCAAAAACTAACTAAATAACGGTATAAATAACGTATTGTTTGGACTAAACATGTCGCCTTTGTTCAATTTATGATGACATGGAAGTATTGTTGTTTCTAGGCATGTATTGGGTGTCCCAATTGTCTCTGTCGCCATATCTTACATAAACTCGCCGCCCATTATTGTTTTTCTTGTTGTGGTAGTGCACCCCATTCCACCTACTCCTATCAGCATCTTCGATGTGACATCGTGTGTTACACAAAAATTATGGCAATAAGAAACAACATAATTTTCATTAATGGACAACTTTTGGGGGAGATGAGGTTGTATTTAAAACTTGGTCCATACAACACATTTTTGAGTCAAATATTGGACCTAATCGTACTATCCCGACTTTTCTCAATTCCGATTTGTGTTCCTTCAAGTTGCGAAATAACAATAGGCACTCGTAAGATTATAAACATTAGTTAGTGCCTAAAAATGGGAGTCATATGATGAGAGGCATCGGAATCTAAAACCACTACATTGGATAAATGTGTAGACTCTTACCATTCGTTTTATCCATTTTCTCTTGATTTTGCATTTCCTTAAATATAACAAAAAGGTGGTCTACCTAAGACGATGTAAACCCAACGAAGCCTTTTCTGGTCCTCGTTTTTGTTTTGGCTTCCGCCATGCCCTTCTATACTCAGGTTCACAAAATTCAAATATTATATTCCATCGATAAAATTGGACAACGTACTGTGTTTCGAGCTGCCTTCACCAAGTAGCCCTTGTTCATCGTCTGGAATTCTGGTCGACTTTCTTGTCGAAGATACCCCATTGGCTTTGATTCCGATCTGCTTGTTCCCACCATGGTTTGGCCTCGTTATTGCTCCGATTTCCCCAATTTGTCGAGTAACCAACAAGCTCGAAGCATTAGTTGCACTCATGTCCAAACTTTTGGTTTCCACCTTTACAATTCTAATATGTTGGTGAACATTCTCCTGCTCAAGCATGGAATTGACTATTTTTCCACACTCACACTTGCAAGTACATGCTAGAAGAACTTGATATGTTGCGAGTTCATCCGACAAAGTCTTTAATTTTTTGAAATACCCGAGTTACAATGAGTTGTTCTTATCCCACTAGACTTATTGATGAACTCGTATCGAGTTCCCTTGCGAATCTCTCTCTTCAAGGTTAACCCAAATTGTCTTGGGTATATTTGCATAGGCCACGGATCCATGTAGACTCCTATCAATGACATTGTATAACCATATTGTTACTATAGAATCGCCCTTCTCCGAGGCATGAACTTTTGGTCCAATGTTTCTCGGTTTTGTGATGGTTTTATTCACAAAACCAAGTTTATTTTTGGATTGAGAGCATTAATGACTAATTGTGACCAATTTTCATAGTTGTCACCATTGAGAGTCACGTGCATCGCTAATATATACAAGATAATCTGAACTGTTAAGATAGAAAGCAGATTAAGGATCATTATAAGATGGATTGTCGCCCATTGTTGGGATTGAGAAACCAAAATTATTAAATTCGAAAGGGAAGCCTCTAAGAATAGGCTCACGATACCACATAAAGTTTTTAATTTGGGAGAAAACTTTCTCTATGGCTACTCTTGAGGGCCAGTCATGTTATTTATATCCGAAATGTAGATGAATACAAAACCCCGATATCTTCTCGGATTACAAGGAGATAGAGATAAAATCAAATACGGTTTTCCTTAAAGAAGATAAAATAATATTACTAATATTTACTAGGAGATAATATCCTAAAAATTCTTTTCAAACTATGAGTGTTCATAATAAAAGTCCTCCCAATGAGTGCACTTTCGAAAATTTGAACTAGTCTTCTCCTCCTTATTAGGATGAGGTTGCTACTACCTCAACTAATAGTTCTTTCTCTACAAATTAAATAAGACACGATTTTAAATTAAAGTATCAAGTTCCTTTTTTCATAAATTTTTTTAAAAAAAAACTTTCATTTGAATAATAGTTTACAAGATTATTTTTTGATCCAATATAATAGTTTTTGTTCATATTAGTTTACAAGATAATTGTTTGCAAGATTATTAAAGGAAGTAAAATGGTAATTCATTTAAAAAACCATTTTAAAGTAAAAATTATTAAATTAATTTAGGGAATAAATCCATTTAAGTGCCTTCAATCAATTAAATAATATGAATAGAAATATACACCTAACAATAAATATAAAAAAATTTAAAGTAACAATTCAACTGTTGTTAGGAAGAATTAAGTTCTTAAATTTATAACTGCAAGTGCACGGCGTAGTTGTAGTTAGCCGACAAGCACCGGTCATGTCCACAGAGAGTTGTGTTTCAAATATCAAAGTTATCTTAAACTTTCTATCTAGGAGAATCAACACGAGAGATATATATGGTGATTAATATAATCCTAGAAAGCAGTAGAAGAATGCTTGGGTTGTGATTTTACTGCTTAATAAACTAACTAATTAAGACAAGCCTAAACCTAACCATGTCTATGCAAGCATTTAGGAGTGGTCGGTTGCACCATCAAAGGCCACTCAAGCCACACTTTCGAGGGTCATGAGCTAATCTAATTGTTCTAACCGCCTACTTTCGTGTGATTAGCCCAATTAGACTACAAGAGTAGCAACCTATGGACCTAGCTAGGATTCGGGCTATTTTCATGCCAAAATCCCGACTATCCTCTTTACCCACGCTACTAAATTGGCTCTACCTTTCAGTGATAGACCAATCACCCAAAAATTAAGATGAAAATCCCTTTCGGGCATTTCATCGAATACTTGGTGGGCATGAGAAAAAATCTCAAATAATAAGCATAAACTAGTTGGGTTAAGGCCTAAACGAGATTAATTAGCCATTAGGGAGGCTAATTACAACTAAAGCAATCAACTTTAACAACTAATTGACATAAAAGTATGAAACAAAAATAAAAACTACACTAAAGAACAAACTAACACAAACCGACTTGAACAAGAACATAAACTAGATAATTAAACTCAAGCATGAAAACAAGTAATAAATCTAACTATAATTAACATCTAGACTAATAAAAATTGAATCTTGAAACTACATTGAACAATCAAAGTATTAAACTAGAAATAAAGAATAAGAGAGAAAGAGAAAATTTATGCTTGAATTGAAACCGAAGGCTTGAATCCCAAAATCTTGTACAAATCTCCACACTAATCTTCTCCTAATGGGGTTTTATTTTGGCTAAGCAAGAACCCTAAGAGGTCCCTAAAATTCCTAAAAACCGAGCTCTCTTAAATTAGAGCCAAAATTGTCCTTTTATAACCTTAAAAGCCGAGAAAAATCGAAATTGGGAAGTTGCACGGCCGTGCGGGTTCTACACGAGTACTGTGCGGTGTTTCTAAAAGCTTCGATCGGTTCGTACAGTTGTGCAAGTTCCGAACCGGTACTGTGCGACTTACGCACAGCTGTGCGAAGTTGCACTGCTCCCTGTGCACATCATTATCTTCCTCGTTTTGCTTCCTTTTTGGCTCAAACTTTTGGCTATTGTCTCGATTTGATTTATTACCTACAAAAGTAAGAAAACACAAGTACAAATTCTAAAATTAAATTATTTTACAAGTCAAAAACTAAGTAAATAAAGGTATAAATGACGTAATATTTGGACCGAACAACTCGTACACCTCTTTTATACACTTCCTTTATAGTTAACAACATACATGAATAAATTATGAACTCTATATACGTCTATACAATTCATAATTAAACAAAAACAATTCATAAAACTTCTTTCATAATTAACTCTTAATCCATTGTCATGCTTTCAACTCTACATGAACTTTTCACCTAACAATTCATATGTCAACAAATTAAACAAAAACATGAAACAAATCGAATTGATGATAAAAAAAAAGAAGCAATTTGATCCAAATGAGTGGGAACAAAATATAATCTTATTTAAAATCGACCCGACTCGAATTCGAAACAACTCATGTACATTTTATAAAAAAGTAAAAAAAATTAGGAAAACAAAAATCAGTTTAAAAAATAAAAAATTATTTCCATTTTATACTTTTTTCTTCCAATTTCGTCGAATAAATAAATTATATTCCTAGAAAAAAAACTGTTTTAAAATGACTGACTTATAGAAACAAATTTCCTTTAATAAATAGATTATACAAATAAATTTCAGAATTAGATTATAATTAGTATGTTTATATAATTTATAGTAGCTTCCATTAAAGAATGTTCTCTCCTTAAATAAATTTTCATTTTAAATTTTATTTCTTCTCATTTCCTCGAATAAATAATTTGTACAAGAGTAGCCGTTGTTTAGCTTCAACAGATTGATTTTAAACTTCATCTATGTGTACATAGTAATCATTGTTATTCATTTTATTTGAAAAAACGATATCAATTTTTTCTCTAACCAAATATTATAAAACGTACACAAGTAAATAACAATTCGTGCAACGCACGGATGAAAAAAATAGTATAAAATAGAATTGCGTTTAGATAATTTAACATATTTTCTCGACATCTGAGGACACATTAGGTGACTAGATGAGACCATGTCATTCTAAACAAGCTCCTTCAAGACTAAATAATTGGCAAAGCTAGCAAGTTTGTAAATATGATTACTCCCTCCCGTCATTTCATATTTACAGTTAAATCTTTAAAAAATGAAAATAGATACTAAATACATTTTCTTAACTAATTACTAGTATTATATGTTGAAAATAATTAAATAAAAATCATATATCATCATATATATTTACTATGAATAAGGAAGCATTTGACTGCAATCTATTTACTATGGCCATATTAGACTTCTTGTGTCTAGCCAAACTTATCCGTGGTCCTTTGACAGGGAGCCAAAAGTGTTTTTGTATCCTCACTGGAGGTGTGATGAACAACATTTTCTTTTTGAATTTGATCATCCCCTATAAAAAAAAAGTTATAAGAAGTTGTGAAGAATTATAAGGATAATTCTTAAAAGGTGTAAAAAATTATATAAGTAGTTGTAAGGAATTATAAGACGATATAAAGTTGTAATTAATTATAGCCTATGTGCACTCTGCTTCAATGCCACAGGGAACTCATGCTCATATCTTCTACGAATGTGTCCTGAGCCAAACCGTAATGCAAAATGTAATCATAGCTATGATATATAATATGAATATGTTTTCAGTTTAAGGGGGATATGGTCAGAAACCGAGCAAAGACAACAGTGGAGAGAAAGGTGATCATGTTATGCATAGCCACAATTGTTTACTACATATGGAAAGTTACGAATTGCAATATATTCCAACAGAAGCAGAGATCAACAGGGGAGATCACACAACTATGCATGCTTGTGATTAAAAGTAGATTAGTGTACTTGAGGAAGGTTTGTAAGAAAGATAGAGACATACGTATTTAAGTTTGTTACTACCTTAAAGCTTGGATATTTCCCGCCTTTAAGGAATCTGTAAAGAGTCTTATATCCTCGCTATTTTTGTAATGAAAATCACCTATTCTTGCCAAAAAGAATAAAATAAAATAAATGTCTAATACCTTTGTCAAATCACTGCATCATTGGTGGACTATCCAATAGCATTTGTTTTTTGCGACAATCTCGATTATTTATTTTTGATATACCACTACTGTCAGTCAACTACTCTTTCATTAACTTGTAAATTTGATGGCGTGCTATTTTTTTTTTTTTTTATGTAGAGGAGTCACAAAGGGCAATACAATATAATATGGGAAGGGAAATCGAACCTGAGGTCTAATGTACTCAAGACCTCAATCTTGACCATTAGGTCATGACCTCATTAGTTCGATGACGTGTTAATTATCATGTGTTAGTATAATTTTTTTCACTTTTTCAATACCACTATTTAAATGTAATAAGTAAGTTACCGCATCATACAATTTAAATTTATTTGGTGTTATTTGTTTTATTTGTAGCATAATCTAATCACGCACTTTTATTCATCAATTTGAATATGACTTATTTCTCATTCATATATGATAATTAAGTTATCATACAATTAAACTGGTCTGTCAAAGTATTATTAAGTTGAATTTGGTATATATTAAAAATAAAATACCCTCCAAGGTCGGCTTGTTGAACACTAATTCTGAAAGTCGAAGTATTCTCGTCCAAATACCCCAAAGATGAAAATATTAGCTTCTAAAACCCACTTTCTTACACGTGAAGTATCTCTTTAAACAAAAATTAACAAGAAATATATCGATAAATGGATCATTTTGTCGAACATGATGCCTAAGATGTGACCCTCAATTAATATGGTTTAAAATAATGTTTATCTAGAGAATTATATTTTTAAAATAAGTACACTGTACTTATATTAATCTTGTTGCTTTAAACATACCCAAATATTATATTGCAGATGTATGCTTCTTAAATACACTAAATTTAAGCAATGTATTTCATGCCAAAGTACAAACTAATAATGTATGTTTTTTAATTTATCAAAAAGCTAATATATATAATACAAATACATTAAGAAAATATTTGCTCAGTTTATCTATTACTGAGAATAAGTAGCACAGCTACTCCCCAACTACCAAGGACTCCCACCGTCCACGTAGGAGGAAAACCAGAGAAGGAATTTGACATTATCGAATCCGAAAACACCACCAACCTACCCTTGTTTTCCTTCAATATACTCCGAAGAATGTATGGGAAGGTCTAAAATGTATAGTATTTAACATATGTCTTTTTATGTGAAATGTTTTTTTTTTTTTTTGAGCAATATGTGAAATGTTGTTTAGGTTTGAAAAATAAATGTTGTAAAGGTTTCTATTATTTTTTTACAATAAAGGCTGGTGTAAATTGGGTCCAACTTTTTAAGTTTTAGTTCTGAGCGCAAGTTGAAGATTAATTCAAATTTAATATTCAAATACTTATTCGGAGAATTCCTCCGTCCCAAAAAAAAAAAAAATTGTTTTATTCGACATTTTACGTTTTTCAATACATCACTTTGACCGTTGATTTTTAAAATTATGTAATAGAAAAAATTACAAAATTATATTATAATGAAAGTAATTTTTAAAGAAATTTATTGATAATAATTTCAAATTATAAATTAATGTATATTTAGATTAAATATTGATCAAAATTTACGAAATTTAACCTCAAAAGCAAAAAATAAGTAATTTTTTTTGGGACGGAGGGAGTATCTTTTTATGAAATTATATTCTATTTGATAAATAAGAAAAATATGAATTCTAAATAGTATCCCTCTATCTCCAAAATATATTCAAACAATATCCCTCTAATAATTAATGTCATTAAAAACCAATTGGAAGTGACCAAATTTTCCTGATATTTATTTGTCTAACCCTCTTCCCCATTCCATAATCTCTTTCTATCTAACCCTCTATACCTGCACTCACCGATAAGGATACTCTTTGGATTTTAAATTTTTGTGAGAAAATACTGTAAAAACATTTAATACTTCATTACTTAACAGTTAAATTTAAATATCTCACATCAAATTTCGTCAAAATTTTATGATCACCCAATATAATATGCAGAAACGTAAGGGCATCAAATAGAATTTTTTTAAGGAGGTAGGATGATAGATGCCAGCAGGGAGTTGTAAATTGGGTGATATTTAACAAAAATATATACTAATGATTATATCCTAAACAGTTAAACTTATTTTCATTTAATAGACTGATTAACTATGCTAATCAACTTAAAGTGTCATTTTTTTGTTTTGAATGTATAGATGGTGCAAAGACTAATATAAACATTTAAACTCAAAATTTTTACCAATTATGCATGTGGTGAACGGTTCTAAGTACCATATCTTAAAATTGAAAATTTGAACCTGAATCAGTTTAATCAATTCCTAAATTTTAAAAATTATTTCTAAATTGATAAATTACATATGTATATAATGTAGAAAGAGAATTGAACCTCAGACTTTTTATGGAAACCGAGCATGCTACTGCTATGCTACTGCTACAAGAGGACTTAGTTTCTAGGTACTAAACAGCCCATATAGTTAAGGGTATTCCTGTAATCTCTCAAACAAAACAATATCCAAAAACGATAACCCGGAAGTTGGAGAAGATAACAGTGGCTGCTGTACCTTTCACTGACATTCTACTTAATCCTACCCAATTATTATATTTTCTTCCTAACAATCCATGAAGGAAAATAAACAAACACATTTCATTGATCCTTTCAGACAAAAAATGGAAATAAACAAGTACTACACTTTCACCGAATACCAACCCTTTTGAAAGCTTTAAAATTACAGGTGCAAAGCAACCATCCGTATAAAGAGGAAGAGAGAGAGAGTGTGGATCCTAAAAGTTGACAATAACCCAGAAAATAATCAACAAAAACAGCAACAAAGTAGGAGTATATATACCAAATATGCCTAAGTGGGCAGAGAAAACAAACCAAGGCGGGTCCGGTTCGACATCCGGGTCATCCCAGGGTATAAGAAGTGGCTTCCAGTTTCTCATCACCCTACTCGTTACCCTTGAATTTTCTATCCTCTACTTGGCTCAGAAGAACCAAGGCAGGTCCTGTTTGAGATCCGGGTCATCCCCACCCGATCCTCCAGAAAATGTGGGGATTGTGCCAAGCCCAAGGTGTGATGTTTTCTCGGGGAAATGGGTGTTTGACAACGAAACGTACCCTTTGTCCAAGGAGAGAGAATGCACATTCATGTCGGATCAGTTGGCTTCCCAGAAATATGGACGACAAGATTTGAGCTATCAGTTTTGGAGATGGCAGCCTCACCATTGTGACCTCCCTAGGTTTCTCTCTCTCTCTCTCTCTCTCTCTCTGTCTCTCTCTGCATGGTTTGAAAATTTTAAAAATCTACAAATCACAAGGTGTTTATAATTAATGTAACTTAAGATAATTAGATTTCATGAATATGTAAAAAGGCAATATTTTCAGTGTGTATTTATGTAATGTGTTATTGGAGAAAAGTTATGTGTGTCTCAACTTAACTTTTATTGTTCTCGGTTGTTTGGTTTCATATATACATAAATGAAATGATAGTGTATATGATTAAATGGATCGATAGCTAGCTGAAATATAATTAATTTATTAAATATGTTTAAAAATAGCTTTCAAATGAACCTAAAGGCAATATTTTCACATTGTGAATATTTAGTATACAATGTCGGCATTAGTTAGCTTAACTAGTGAGACACTACTACAAAACTGTTAATTAGCGACGGAAATTAGTGACGGATACGGTTCCGTCGCCAAACAACGACGGAATCAACGACGGAACCGATAAAAACCAGCGAATCGTGTCGGATAGCGACGGAATTAGCGACGAAAAAGGTGTCCATCACTAATTTGGAATTAGCGACGGTAATATCCGTCGCTTTTGGAATTAGTGACGAAATGCTGAGGTATTTAGAATTTTCAGATCTAGGAAAAACAAAAAAAAAGTATAATTAAATTAATTTAGTCGATAGCGACGGAACAGATCCGTCTCTATCCGTGAATGAAATTCAGATCCGGCCTTTCGGCGAGACTAAAGAACCCGAAGCGAAGAGAGAGAGGAGTGCGAGCGATTTTGTGAGTGAGAGTGCCCAGCCCACCACCACGCGTCCACAACCCCCTCCGGCCGCCGGTCGATCGCCGCCCTCGTCTCCGGCCGCCCCGCTTCCGTCCGCCGCTCGAGGAACTCGAAAACCAAAGACGGGTGAGTTCTCCTTGGTTGCTCCCGCCCCTTGGGCCGCCGCTATTGTTGCCGGGATGAGGTCGCCGTCGTCACCGCTCGTCCCGCCGCCGCACGCCCGTCATGCGGCCGCCTAGTTTGAAGGTATTGTTTTCTTGATTGCTATTAGATTTAGGGTTTTCAATAATTTAACTTCAAATTGATGATTTTATATAATTTTCTGCAAATTAATGTTGTTTGTGAATGAATTTGAAAAGAAAAATGTGCAATTGTGTTATTTATGTATAGATGTTGTGTTGTTTAAAGTATGTGAGATTAGATTTGTTGGAAATTATTGTTGAAGTTGAAGTAAATGTTATTTATGTATAGAAGTTGTGTTGTTTAAAGTATGTGAGGTTAGATTTGTTGGAAATTATTGTTGAAGTTGAAGTAAATGTTATTTGTAATTTATATATGTGCAATTATTTGAGGTTTATTTATAAATTTATTGAACATTTGACAAATTATTAATAAATAGTCGTTACTTGTGTGAAATTAGAAATGAAATGATTGTTGTAAATTTTGAAATAATTTTATAAATTATAATTGTGTGTGCTTTATTTTATACTAATTAGGTAGAAATAACGTGATCAATTATATTTGTGTGAGTTTATTTATGCTAATTAGGCATGGTTAGTTTAATGATGACATAAATAATTAAGAGTAAAATATAGAAATTAAAGAAATTTATGTATAAGAAAAGTATATGTTCAATGCATAATGGTTATATATACTATGTTCATTATAGAAGAAATGTAATCATAACATTTCCATGTATTGATTACTAACTAATAATTTAATAAATTGTTAAATGTCAATTAGAATATATATGGACGGGCCTACGCATCGTAGATGGATGTATCGTAATTACCTGGTAGAGTTGGGTACAGACAAGAGTTTTTAGATGGGGTTGAGGAGTTTGATGCACATGCTAGAAATCAATCGGAATTTGTACATAATAAACAATATAGGTTCATGTCGCAAATGCAAAAATCGGAAGTATAAGGATCCCAATGAAGTTAAGTTACACCTTTATCAGTATGGTTTTCTTCCAAACTATTGGTATTGGACTAATCATGGAGAAATAGGTCCTCTTTTACATGAGGATGGTGGTATGACTTCTAACATATTCAACGACGAAAGTGGCTCCAATCATATGAACTACGACGACCTTTGTGGGTAGGAAATGAAACTCACACTCGAGTTGTCCGCCACCGTTAGGATCTGTTGAGCATTAAGTCCGACTACAACATGCCTCAAAATTGCTTTAATGAGATTGTTCAACTTATGAAGGAGATTTATCCCCACGATAACCGAGTTCCTCGTGACATTCACCATGCAAAGAAGGTCATTAAAAATCTTGGGATGGATGTTTGAAAAATTGATTGTTGTCGAAAAGGTTGCATGTTAGTCTACAAAGAGGACATTAATCTTGATTCATGCAAGTTTTGTGGTCATGCGAGATGGAAGCGTCAAAGGGAAAGACAAGGAAAAAGTCAAAGGACTCCGTTTGCAAGGATGCATTACTTGCCATTAATACCAAGACTTCAGCGCTTGTTTGCTTCAAAAACCACAGCAGAGCACATGAGACGGCGTTATGAGAATGTAAGAGAGGATGGTATCCTTTGTCATCCTTCGGATGGTGAAGTATGGAAACATTTTGATAGAGTCCACCCCGAATTTGCTACTGCGCCTAGAAATATTAGACTTGGTTTGTGCGCGGATGAGTTTAATCCATTCAGCCAACCTTCAAGGTCTTATTCAATCTGGCCAATCATTGTTACGCCCTATAATCTACCACTAGAGTTATGCATGACGACGCCTTATATGTTCTTGACATGCATCATACCCAGGCCTACAAATTCGAAAAATAAAATTGATGTGTATTTGCAGCCTCTTATTGACGAGTTAAAAACACTATGGGAAGATGGTGTGGAAACATATGATATTTCAAAAGGTGAGAACTTTCTCATAAAGGTTGCGTTGATGTGGACCATTAATGATTTTCCGGCATACGGTATGTTGTCTAGATGGAGTACTCATGGTGCCATGTCATGCTCGGTATGTATGAATCAACAAAAAGCATTCAAAGTTAGAAATGGGCAAAAATTTTCATGGTTTGATTTCCATCGGCGGTTTTTGCCACGAAGTCACGCGTTTCGAAGAATAGCACAACGTTTACAAAAGGAAAAACCGTACATTAGGGTCCTCCTCGTCAATATACGGGGAAGAAATAAAACAATGGGTTGAAGACTTTCCCAAAGTAACAGAAGAGCAGGAAATCAACATTTTGGGGTTCAAAAAGGATCATAATTGGACAAAACAAAGCATATTTTGGGAGCTTCCATATTGGAAAGATCAATTGCTTCGCCACAACTTAGATGTGATGCATATTGAAAAGAACTTTTTGATAATATAATTAACACTCGTTATGGATATTCCTGGGAAAACAAAAGATGATATCAAGGCAAGAATGGATTTGGAAGAGTTGTGTGATCATGTGGAGTTAAATTTAAAGCATGGACTAAATGGTAAAATTCTCAAACCGAAGGCAAAATATGTGTTGACGTTAGACTAGAACAGGGCAATATGTGAATGGGCAAGAGAGTTAAAAATGCCGGATGATTACTTGTTCTAACATTTCATACCTTGTAGACCCGAACTCCACTAAGTTCTATAGCATGAAAAGTCATGATTGTCATGTTTTCATGGAGAGTCTTCTTCCAATAGCATTTAGTGCACTCCCGGACGAGGTTTTAGCGCCTCTCATTGAAATTAGTGAGTTCTTGAAGAACCTTTGCTCATCTGTTTTACGGGATGTGGAGTTAGAGCAAATGCATCGAAATATTTCAATAACACTTTGTAAATTGGAAACAATATTTCCTCCTTGGTTCTTCAATGTGATGCAACACTTGCCTATTCACTTGGCGGAGGAAGCAAAATTGGGTGGTCCGAGTACAATACCAATGGATGTATCCATTTGAGAGGCTCTTTGTCCGATTGAAGAGATCTATAGGAAACAAACCGAATCCTGAAGGGAGTATTGCTGAAAAATATGCACGATTTGTTGAAGAAACACCTTTTGTATCTTACTATTTCGGCTCTAACGTGCCTTGTATGCGTAATAGAAGTCGACGAAATGAGGGAGTGAAGTTCCATACCATAATCCTACTCTTTCGGTATTCATACCAGAAGGTGCTCCAATTGGGAAGTTCACTCCGCGTTTCCTTGATGATAAGGAAAAGACGGATGCACATGTCCATGTTTTACTGAACTGTTCGAAGTTAAACCTTACCTTGAGTGAGTTTATCTTGTCCTATAGAACACTCGTTTCAATCAATTTTTTCGCAACGATGATGTAATTTTAATAAACAATTTAAACTCAATCTTTTCGAATACCAAAAACGAGCTATGTATGCTGATGTTAGTGATGCGGCAATTGATGCAATGGTGGAAAGTGAGTTCGAAGATTGGTTCAAATGAGCTGTGAGTATCCTATATTAAGACTTAATGCTCATGCCTCAAATTTATTAGAAAGGGTTTTTCAATTTTAATAAACTAAACCAATACTATGTTATTGACATAGATTCATTGTTATCGAGTATATCATGATGAAAAGCATGTTTGCTTGATGCAATTAGCTCAAGGTCCTTTAAGGAGAGTAAACACATGGACAGCATACACGGTGAATGGAATGTTATTTCATACTCGTGGCTCGAAATGAAGGGAGGATGACCTTCAATTATGGTGTTTGTGTGAAAGGAACCGATGGAGGACATGTTGAAAATAATTACTACGGCATCTTGCAAGAAGTAGTTAAAGTTGAATATGTTGGTGAACCAATAAAAAGGTGTGTGCTGTTTAAATGCGATTGGTTTGACCCTAGTCGTCCTCGGGAACTCGGTGCCATAAATTTAGTTCGTATGTTGAAGTACATCGTACAAGGCGTTATCATAAGTACGATCCTTTCATATTTGCTAGTACTGCAACTCAGGTGTATTATATGTCATATCCACAAGGGGTCCCTAGAGAAAAGCTGAATTTGTTCGTCGTAGTGGCAGCAAAACCAAGGGCCGGAGTTAATGACCAATATACTATTCCTCTTGCATTCCAAGAGGATAGTATGGGTACAATCGATCCTATAATGGAAACTTTGCCGGACCCTTTGGTTGATAACTCAATATCAGCAGAAGAATTAGTTGATGATGTTATTTTAAACTATGAAGATGGGATTAAGGATGTTGGTGAAGAAGAGGATGGTGAAGAAGATGAGAAAGGTGAATGGGATGATGATAACATCACCAATGAGTAAGAAGAACATCTCATATTCAATGATGCCGAAGAGGATAGTGATGAAGACGATGATGATACTCGATGATGAGGATGATGGCTAGTTGATGATGTTCTTTTTATGTTGTTTTATATTGAATCTCTTTCATTTATGTTGTAATCAAATGAATTCTTATTAATGTAATGAAGGTGAAACAATTGAAGCGTATTTTCTTAATAGAAGAATATTTATATCTAACGCTTACATGTTTATATGTTTACTAATGTTTATATGTTATTTTATATTGAATCACTTTAACCGTTGGATGTTTACTAGTGTTTTTATGTTGTTTATGTTAGCAAATATGGAGCAAGGTAGAGGCAAGTCGAAAAGATCAGCTACTCGGCGAAGGGCTAGAAACGTCAATACCGATGGTGAAGGTAATGATGTAAGCACTTCTAGCCCCCTCAAAACCCTCTCTACCTTTAGTCTCCTATAGGTGGAGCACTATCTCCACACTCCCCTTACAACCAAACTCCAATTGGTGGGTCATTCATTCCCAACCCTCCTTATTTCCAACCTCCAAACATCCCACACATTTAAAGCCCAATGGGTGGGTCTTTCATCCCAAACCCTCCATATTCTCAACATGTTCATATGTACTCAAACCCGCCCCATACGTACGCATATAACCAATATGGTACGACCCTTATACCACGCATCCACGTTGGTGCCAAACAAAGGCCACCACAAAGGCCTACAAATGATGGGGCAACCGACGCAGAGCAACGATCATGCTAGTCTTGAATCAAGCAATGCTAGCAGCCGGAAAAAGATTCGAATTGAGCCGGATGGTGAAGGGTAAGTGTGATAATAAGTAATAAAATAAACTAAGCTTAATAGTAGAATAGTATAACTAAATGTTTTATATGTTTCTTGATTAGGTTCTTCCCCATTGATAAAGTTGTGGGCACGATTTCCCACATCTTTCAAAGCAAGTATGACGGAGCATGGCCTACATGGGGTAAAGTTCCCCGATCACAACTTGATCTCGTGATTTTCCGAGTTCAAGGTAATGACAAATCTTTAGTTTTCTAAATTTGAGGTAACATAATGACTTATTTTGTATGTTTGAGCATTATATTATAATTTCATAACTTATAAACTACTTTTTCATTTATACAGAAATTTTACACTTGGTCTCCAACCGATGAAGTCCAAATAAGAAGAAATTTTGAGAAGAAAGGAATTGATCGATTAAAGAACTTCATGCTGAAAGTAAGGAAAAATAAGAAGAAGCCGAAATGGTTGGGTGACAACTACTCGGTGAGAGTTGTTAGAATATTGGGAAACTGTTGAGTACAAGAAGTTACGTGAGCGAGTCTCGGAAAAATCGTAATGCTGATCAAGGTGGACTTGGTTCATCGCTCCATACTTATGGCTCAATCCCTATGACGGAGCATAAGCGGGGATTGGTACATACCTCTTTAGTGATTACGCATGCAACTATTAACATTTTCATATTAGTAAATTGAATCTCTACTAACTTTTTTGTATTTAGATGAAGGAGCTTAAAGGAGTTCTTCCTCTATCGACCCAACTATTTTCACGAACCCACAAAACAAAAAGGGACGAATGGGTCGATCAAACATCCAAGGCCATTTATGTGAGTGACCTTATACATGCAATTTTCATATTTTTCAATATATGATCTTCTTTGACAACCTCGTGATAGTTACATGCCTCAAATATTTATATATTAAAGTTTGAAAAAGAGTGGGAAGAGTTGCAAAACACTCAACCCATTCAACCTTCTACCGATGACCCCAACTCTTCGAGGATCATGTGTCCACCCCTACACAAGATGAGTTGTGAGTAAAAGCCAATGCGAACAAGAAAGGTTGCATTTATGGACTTGGATTTGAGGCTAAAAACTTAAAACCAATCATGTCCTTCGAATCACCGAAAGTCGCTACTCTAGATGACTCGGATTTGAGAGCAACAAGTGCATAATTTAACTTCTAAGTTACATCAATGGATTAAGCACGCTCGTGTGCTTGGGTTAGAAAATAGGCAGCTCAAAGAAGAGGTGAACAGGTTTCAGCTGAGCCAATAGCACGCTTCATTGAATTTATGAAATCTCAGCAAGCATCCGGATCTCACCGTAGACCAATACAACCACAAGAGAAAGAGGAAGAGTGAGGACCCCGAATTCGTTGTGAACTTTTGTGTCTTGGTGAACATTTTGCGAACTTTTTACGTAATGTGTTTATGGTTCGTTGTGAACTTTTGTATGGTTGTTTTTGTAAACTTGTGAATTGGTTGTAAATATGTTTGGATTGTTGATGATTTTGAACCGTATGTTGGATTTGTATATCCAACTTGGATGAGTAGTTTGTGGCCGACATATATAAATGTCAAATGTAATCTGTCACATGTGTGAATGTTGGATTTGTATATCCATTCACATTTTTTGTACTAGGTTAACGAAAAATTAGAAAAACCTATTTTGGAATTCTGCCCGAGATAGCGACGGATTAGAGATGGATCGAGCAATGGATCGGCGATGGAAAATAGCGACGAAAATCCCGCAAATTCCATCGCTAATTTCAGCTACGGAAGGCATTTCCGTCTCGATCCGACACTAATTAGCGACGGATTCGGAAATTTCCATTGCTAAATTTTAGTGAGTCGGTTTTTAGCGACGGAAATATTCCGTCGCTATTTCCAAAAATCCGTCGCTATTTGACAAATTTTTGTCGCTATTCGTCGCTTTTCTATTAGTGAGATCTTTAAGAGTTTGTTACCAAATATCCGTATTTAAATTTTGTTTATCTTGACCTTTGTTCATTTGTAACAAAATTAAAAAAGTCAATATATTAATTTCTATATGATAAAAATTTAAAGTTAAAATTAAAAATTTAGATTTAAAAATTAAATGTGGATAATTTTTTTAAAAAAAAAAACTTCTCTTGTGGTCAAATGTTGAGGATTAATATGATGGTTGTGTTGTTCGTTTGTCGATCAACACTCTATTATATACCCGAGAGTTTATACTCTTAAGACATATGTTAATAAATGTTTGGATGAAAGGAAAAATAGGCGATTTTGTGGATCAAACATAATAATATGGCACCTGTAAGTATAAGCTCTCATCTCGTAGATATAAGAATTTATCTTGTTGATGTGGGAATGAAATTAGGTTCAATGGGACAGCATTGTTGGAGAGGCTAAGGAACAAAAGGCTTATGTATGTGGGAGATTTGTTAAATAAAGGGCAATGGATCTCAACGCTTTGCTTAGTGGAGGGAATTCACCATAGTCCCTCTAAGAAGCTAGCTGTGAAGGGTTACCTCCACATAGCTAGTTAGTAGGCTGAGGTCTCGTTCGTTAACGGAATTAACCGGACAAATCGCTTCACCAACTAAGAACGGCCATGCACCACCACCCATAGAATCAAGAAAGAGCTCTCGGTCCGTCAATCCTTACTATGTCTGGACCTGGTAAGTTTCCCGTGTTGAGTCAAATTAAGCTGCATGCTCCACTCCTCGTTATACCCTTCGTCAATTCCTTTAAGTTTAAGCCTTGCGACCATACTCCCCGGAATCCAAAAACTTTGATTTCTCATAAGGTGCTGGCGGCGTCCTAAAAGCAACATCCGCCGATCCCTGGTCGGCATCGTTTATGGTTGAGACTAAGATGGTATCTAATCGTCTTCGAGCCCCTAACTTTCGTTCTTGATTAATGAAAACATCCTTGGCATATGCTATCGCAATTGTGAGTCTTTCATAAATCCAAGAATTTCACCTCCGACTATGAAATACGAATGCCTTCAACTCGTCCCTCGTTAATCATTACTCCGATCCCAAAGGCCAACACAATAGAACCAGAATCCTATGATGTTATCCCATGCTAATGTATCCAGAGCGTAGGCCTGCTTTGAGCACTCTAATTTCTTTAAAGTAACAGCGCCGATGGCACGACCCGGCCGGTTAAGGCTAGGAGCATTACATATCTCCCTCTCTCCTCTCTCTCTCTCTCTTTCTCTCTCTCTGTCTCTGCTGTTGGAGGAAGCAAGGAGACTAGAAGAATGTAGGATCTGCGAGGGAGAAACCCTACTATATGCCTGGGGTTTAAGGAAATGCCAATTCCAAGGATTTTCTCTCCTCTCCTCCAGGGAAAAAAACCAATCAAGGGTATGTTATTAAAACCATCGGTTGTAACTTTTATGACTTGTTATATACTCCCTTCCTTCGTTTACAATATATCGGATTTTCATTAATTTTTTTATTTTATAATAATTATTTTTTATAATTTTAATAATATATTAATTATTATTTTATTAATTTTATTATTATTAATTGCCTTATTTTCTTTTTTTAATTAATTTTTTTCATTTTCAATGAAATATAGGGGTAACTTGGTTTTTTGACACAAAATTTGTAATGAATTTTATGTTTTGTTGGTATTCTCAAATAACCTTAAAATGACATGTATTTTGAAACAGATGGAGTATATATTATAATTTATTATATCGGTTATAAGTGATTATAAAATTTTAAAAATACTATTAGTGATATTATTTATTATATATTTAACAATTACTCTCTCCATTTCAAAATACATTTCGTTTTAAGATTATGCGAGAATACCAAGGCAACATAAAATTCATGACAAATTTTATGTTAAAAGACTAAATTGCCAATGAAAAAATTAATAAGGACAAAGTTGGTAAACTTGTAATTAATATGTCATTGAAATTATAAAATGACAAGTATTATGAAAAGAGAAAAGTTAGTTAAAGTGACATGTATTTTGAAATGAAGGGAATAATATATTTGTTAATAATGTATTTTTGTAATAATTTTTTGGCTAATCAACTAATTTTTATTTGGTTACAAATTTTCGTAATCGTAATTTTTATATGAATGTTTTTAGGGAATAATAGGTCTCATTAATACCCATCTCAAGAAATAAAAAATTTTAATTACAAGCTATATGAATGTTTCTTTAACTGTTCAATGTTAATAATAATAGTATTATTATTAATAATAACAATAATAATATCAATAATAATAACAACAATATAATAATAATAATAATAATAATAATAATAATAATAATAATAATAATAATAATAATAATAATAATAAGATGAGGTTATGATTAATGGTTAAAACTAGTATAGTGGTTAAGCTGTTATAAAGATTATAGTGATTAAGAGTTGTTATAGGTCTGTTATGATTAGTAATTAATTCTCATGAGTGGTTAGTGATCATAAATATTTTATAAACACTCATTCAAATAGAACCTAAACAAACAAAAAGAAAAACTATTTTAACTTTTTTGTTTTTTAAGAGAAGTGTGGAAAATCATTAAACTTCACTCCAAAATTTTAAAAATCGCTAAATATTATAAATAATTTAAAAAGTCACCAAACTTAAATATAGTGTTCTGATAATCAACAAACTTTTTTTGGGAGGATGATAATCAGCAAACTTAATATTATCTATCACACCTTATTATTATTTTCTTTTTAAAAAATGAATAAGTTGTAAATTTTTTGAAAGTCTAAAAAGACAAGAGGGAAAATTTTGATCTAATACTTGAAAAGACATTCCTTTTTACCAAAATTGAGAAACATTGAAAATAATTTAAGGTTAATTTAGAGTATAATGAAGAGAACGTGCACTGTATAGTGGTAGTAGCCCCAAGAGCAAATGTTAAAAGAGCGTCATAAACACTTATAAGTTGTCTGATTCTCATTTCATAAATTATTTATTAACAAAATATTTCCCTCAATCCAAGGTGCAATTGTAGACCATTTATTGATGGAGATACTATTTTCGATCTTATTTATATTTGATGATTACATTATATTTTGAGCAATTGTAACGTAGGATCTTGTAATCTAATTTTATTCATGTAATTCAATTCATTTTTCCGCAATGTATGTTCCATTCAATCCGAGGTCGATCCGTTTGCATGATTGCTCGTGTACTCAATCCGCCCGCGTCATCATTTTTCTTTTTTTTTTGTTTTATTTTTGTCAATGTTTTCATATTTAAAGAAGAAAACTAAATTAAATATGTATATTTGTAGATTAGATGAGTAATATTTTATTTGATCATCCAGGAGTATAGGGCAAATGGATTAAGGGTGTGTTTGTTTGGGGGAAAACCATTTTTCCGGAAAATACTTTTCCAACGAAAAATGATTTTTCTTGAAAATCATTTTCCACATACATTTTCCTTTGTTTGGTAGAATGAAAAATAATTTTCCAAAAATTCATTTTCCTTTGTTTGGTAGGAAGGAAATTAATAACATTTTCCTAAACCCTAAACCCTAAACTCTAAACTCCATACCCTAAACCCTAAACCCCGTGCTCTAAACCCTAAACCCTAAACCCCATACCCTAAACCCTAAACCCTAAACCCCATACCCTAAACCCTCAACCCTAAACTCCATACCCTAAACCCTAACCCCGTACCCTAAACCCTCAACCTTAAACTCCATACCCTAAACCCTAAACCCCATACCCTAAACCCTAAACCCCATACCCTAAATCCTAAACCCTAAACTCAGTACCTAAACCCTAAACTCTAAAGCCCATATCCTAAACCCTAAGCCCCATACCCTAAACCCTAAACCTCATACCCTAAACCCTAAACCCAAAACAAAGGAAACCAATAATGTTTCCTAAAAATCAAATCAAAAAAGAAACCAAAGTTGTCCAAAAAGCATGAAAATGAATAAAATCAAAGAAGTGAAATTGCCAAAATACAAAAAATATAGAGTTTGAACAATATTATCCAAAAAAAATGAAAACAGAAACCTAATTCAAAGTTTGTCTTGCCTACATCAAATGCCTAATACCATGAATTTAAGTTTTGTTCTTCATGAAGTTGTCAATCGAAATCCTATGAAGCTTCTCATTTTTCACTAGAAATCCTTTGCCATGACTTTCATTTCAATTCGGATAATCAAATACGAAGCCAAGAACTCATCTTCGTAACCTTCCATCTTTATGACTTCTTGATAGAGCAACTCAACATTAAGCTTGGATTTGGAGATTTGTTGGAGAGCCATAGCAAGTTCACCAAGTTGGTTAACGATTATTTGTATTTCCGGATCAATCTCATGAGCTTTCTTTCAAGTACTATTTGTTTCTCGTGGAAAACTAGAAGTGATTGACTATTTATCATTCTCTTTCACTATATGAGCATCACTATCTCCCTTATCCTCAAGATTTACTGCTAACTCATGAGATTGTAGCTGGATGTCATCAAAAGACTTGGCATAGTTTCCTCTTGCAGAATCCTTCCCAACAATAATTGAAATTTCATCATACATATCAATTTTCTTGTTGAGGTACTTCTCATCAGTTGGATTCTCCTATTTATGAAACCCAAACAATCAAAATTAAAAACACAATCAAAATCAAATTGCGAGGCAATGCGGGGTAGTACGGGTGCGGATGCAGGTGTGCAAGTGCAAGTGTATGGTGTGCACGACAGCTGCTGTGCAGGTGTAGGGTGTGCAAGCCAGTATTGTGCAGGTGCGGATGCAAGTGTGCAGGGCAGGCAGATACAGTGCAGTGCTATACAGGTGTAGGTGTAGGCTGTAGCTGTAGATGTGCGGGGTGTTGGGCAAGGGCGGTGAAGTTTTGGGGGTGATGAGTGCAAGAAGTTGCTATTGTGCTCATATAGAATTATCCTTGCTACCAAGTTGTAGAGATTTATCACGATAAATCACAAATGACTCATGGAGCTCATAATGGCACAAAGATAGATAAGAAAATACCAACCACAGCTAGCTTATCAAGTAACAATGGCATAGTGATGCATGGTAGTTAAATGTTCTCAAACTTCATCTCAAATGAATCTCAAGCAAATCCTGCATGAAATTTCTAAGTGCAGGCATTGTACAGCCGTGGCTTCGTGCAAGTACAGGCAATCACAGGAAAAATAAAATAAAATACCTCAACATATGTGTTGTACACACTAGGAGAAACACGAATCATCTTCATATTTTCATCCCATTTGAAGCCGGACTTGTCTCGAAGTTTGCATATGCTCTCCCATGCATGTTTCACTGGTTACGAGACGATTCTCAACATGATCCGGTAGGAAATTGACATTGAATTTTCTTGATATCATATTTGCAGCTCCAACAAAAGAGATGGACTTGAAAGTGTTGTTCGGTCGATTCCCTTCCTTAGCCTCATTGACCAAAAAACAAAGCAATTCCTTTTGCATTGGCTTGGACCATCGAATTGTGATTTCTTAACCTCATTAACTTCTTTCATTTTCCCCTTTTCCATGTTGGAGAGTATCCGAGAAAAAAAAATTGCTCCCAAACACACATGAGATGGTAATTCCTTCTGCAAAATTTAATCCTCAAAAGATACAAAAGCATCATCACAGTCTCAAAATGGCAAGTATAAGGTATCCAAAGGTATGTGCAAATATTAAAACAATTCGAGTCAATTACATTACATCATGTCTAAGGGCCAAAAGGCTGAGAGAAAGAAGGGGGAATTAAGGTAAATATATGAAAAGCAACAATAAAAAGCTATTATGAAGCCACAACTAGACAAATCAACGAGCTTGATAGTTTTCCCACATTGCATTTGTTATAGCATCTCTCTTCATTTTCCAAGCTTGGTTTTCTTCTATCTCTTCTCTTTGTAAAAGTCTTGATCTATGACTATCGGGGAGAAATCTTGATCAAATTCTCTCATAATTTGGTCATTTGGATCGAAGCCCCGAAGAAAGTTGTGTAACACGCAACAAACAAGTACAACTTTTATTTGAGTCTCAAACTCCCAAAATGGCTCCACATCCAATATGCGAAACCTTTTTTTTAGCACCCCAAAAGCTCTTTCTCAAGGAAGAATGTCTCATGTTGAACAACTCCTTTGCATTCATTGGAAGGGCGTTCTCGTCGAACTCTTTGAGATGATAACGGACTTTCTTATATGGGGAAGAAAACCTTTTCAAAGGGCATAATCGGCATCTAGCGAGAAAATACTTCCCTACGGATGCTCGTACATGTGTTCCATCTAAAGCTCCTATACAATCCTCAAACCATGGAAAAAACCTAGTGTTGTTTGAGATTTTGGATGGAGTTGAGGATCTAGGAGGGTTCACAAAATCTGGATACAAATTTAAGATAGCCTCCAAAACCGAATGAAAATAATTATGCAAAGTCCAAATAGAACGGAAAAAACTCCTGCCAATTGCCTTGAACCTCACATTGTGCCCTATTAGGCGCAAAAACATTAGAAGCTGCTCTTTTACACTCACGTGCACTCGTGTTTCAAGAAGACCCTTCTCTTCAATAATTTCACACAATCTAAAAAAGGCACCCGACCTCATTCGGATTTAATTAAGGCAATGAGTGTCCTCATAATACAAAACACTATTGATATAACTCTTTCTCACGACATATCTATCAACAAGAGGTTGACATGGGATTTGAGGAACCCTATATTCATTTTAAATTTTCTTTCTCTTATAGTTTCTAAAAAAATGCTTTTGTAACCCCCAAAACAGCCATAATAGCAGACAATAAGCACAACTTCTTCCTCATTTGATTCATTGGCCATCTAAAAACATAACATAATATTTAATAAGATAAGCGGATACCCATCAATTTACTAAGATACAAGTACCTGTGATAGGTATAAGCACGTGTTACAAATCAAAAGCAACTGGGAAATATTAAACACAATTCAAAAGCTTTACTTCCTTGTTAATAAAGGCTCATGTAGTTAGAACTTCAAACTCAATATTCAAAAATAAAACATTTTCATTTCCTTAGGTCTAAAATTCAAGGGTAAAGGCTATGACCTGCTATGGTCGAATGTCCAAATTACCAACAAGTATAGGAAAGTTTATGAGAGTTATGCATCGGAAGAAGTGGTAGGTTCTTTAACAAATCCCATCTCTTTCTTATCTAGGAAAGTTTTAAGTTTCTACTGCCACAATGACAAGCTTGTGTAACCCTCCGCCAAGTACTGGTACCATATAACAATCTATCAAAAACATACAATGATACCACACTTATTCTCGCATATACGAACCAAAATGTAAGGTTTGATCCCCAGGGCACTAGGGTTGTTCAAGCAGGATAGGGAAACAACCATGTAAACAAGAAAAACCAACACTAAAACTTAACAAAGGAAAGCAACTTGGAACAGAGCTATGACCGATTCAACAATCGAAAAGTTTTGCACTAACACCACTACAAACCTTCTGCAGTACCTCAAAGGCAAATTAAACAGAACCCACTTCATCTTTGATGGGCATATGATTTAGCCACTCCTTACAAATACACAAAAATGCAATAAAAATAAAAAAGAAAAAGATTGAATAATTACCTTGATCTATTGAAAGATGGATCAAGAGGGTATTTTTCTCCTTGAAGTTCAACAACCAATCCTACATTAGTAAAAGTGGATGGAGTAAGGCGAAGAGGTGGAAAGGTAGATATTTTACTCAACAATTGCTATTCAACAAGATTCTAGAGTTCAAGTCAACAAAACACAAAGAAGCTATCTACTCGGAGAAAGATCTCAATCATGTAAAAACAGATTCTATAGTTATTGATATGCTAGTGGATGGAGCTCAGTCTAAAATTCAAATGCTAAAAGAAGCACATAAAAAGCTAGAAGCTGAAAGGGATGCTAGTCTTACGCAATGCGGACAATCATCGGAAAAGCTAGCTTCTATTCAGGCTTTGATAGATCAATAATGAATGTCAAGTTTGTTGAAATTGGATGTCTATCTTCGAAGTCGGTATCCTTGGAGGCATAAAGAAGTGGGAATGTGAATTATTAGAGGGAAAGAAGATGCCTGAAGTAGTGATTATAGTTGGTTAATGGCTTGAGCATATTATCAAACAAAGTTAACAGCCAATAATTATATATATATATATATATATATATATATATATATATATATATATATATATATATCAAAAATAGTGAAAGCCATTAAGGAAGTTGCAAAGATACGTCCCATTCCTCTAATTTTCTCCATCCTTTGGTCCATACGCACTAAACCAACACAGATTTGTCTATGGAAGAATATATGACTACATCAAATTATACACAATGCAAAGCCGGAGAAACATATTCTTGTGCAAAATTAGGATCATAGAAACCTAGAATTCGACAAGTACAAGCACAGTGAAAATTGAAAAACCAAAACCCTAAAATTCACAAACCAAAACCCTAAAATTCACAAATCAAAGTCCTAAAATAGAAACAACTGAATAAAAAAGAGCAAGAGAGTGTGTCTTACCGATAAAATTAACAATAATGGAGAGAGAGTTGTGCGAAGAAGCTGTCTCGAGCGGGGAGGGAGAAACACTCGCTGCGTCGGGAAGGCTTGGAGACTGGAGAGAGATAGCGCCGAGCAAAGATGGAGCAAGGATGGAGACTGTAGAAAGAGAGCGCCGAGCAGCGAAGGCTTGGAGATTGGGCAGCGAAGGGATAGAGATTGGAGAGAGAGAGAGGTGGAGCAGCGAAGATATGGAGAGTGGAGAGAGATGATGTGAATAATTTCCCTCTGCTCACGGGGAAAATAATTTCCACCTTAAGGGGAAAATCCATTTTCCCTAAAAATGATTTTCCGAAATTTCTACTACCAAACACATGAAAATCGAAAAATCATTTTCCTGGGAAAATGATCCCCCTCGCCAAACCAAACACACCCTAAGTTTCAAAAATTGGATTGTGAAATGATGTGAATAGTGTAGATTCTCACATATAATCCAAAATTTTAGATCGTGTGTGGATGCTCTTAGATTTCTTTTTTAATTCATTTATGGATAATATTATATTATATATTGTATAACTTTCTCTTATATTGCTATAAAAAAACTTTCTCTTGTAATGACAAATTTTTTCAAATTATTTTATAATATCCTATTAATTATCCTCACAAATTTTTTCCATCCATTTCTCCTTTTTTCTTCCGCAAGAAGTCAAAATACTTCATTATGCTTTTCAAAATTATCCAACAAGATAATCATACATTAAGAGCGTCTAATACTATGAGCCGCCTTTTAGGAAGGATTCCTTTAGACTTAAATCTCAAACGTGCGCATACAATATTTATCTAACTCTAGTCTTTGTTTGTTATGCATATTAATGTCATGTTTTATTTAGTTGTAAGGAGATGTAAGATATTTGTATAGTTAATTACAAAAAATTATAAGTAGTTGTAAAGAGTTGTAAAAAGTTGTAAGAAATTATAAGGTTGGCAAAGCTAAATAAAGAAGGGCCTAAAAAATGGTAGCCTAACTTTGACAATAAGAGCACCCCCAATGCTGGATTGGGAGATCTAGTGGTGAAGTCCCAACCGGACAAGGGCGGTGTGTGATATCGACCCCACAAGTCACAATGGATTAACTCAAAATGTTCATTAGCTCGGGAATCATTTAAAGGAAAACTATTTCGAGTTTGTTTTGCCCTATGGCAAACATAACAAAAAATCAAACATTCTTTATTCCACTTAAACTCATAAAGAGAAGATAACGAGGCTAAACTACCAAACAAGGGATGATCCAAACGTTGATGCCATCTTATAGTATTGTCCTTTTTACTACCATATGTGCCGACTCACCACGCATATTCTTGAAGAAATACACCCTATTTTCTATATCACCCGCTCTAATCGGTGTTTTCGAGGTGAGGTCCTACATAATATAAAAATTGGGACCATAATACATAACACATTGGGGTTCGGACTGCCTTTTGCCTGGGTTTTTCGTGGAAGAAGGTTTTCCCTAGAAACATGCTTCTTCCCCACTATGTTCTTAGCGGGAAAATTATACCTCGGGCACTTAAAGGAATCCAGCAAAAATAGTAAACAAACGAGGCCATGGTCTAGTAAGGATCAAGCGAGAGCGTGGTTCTATCGAGAGAGAGTCTAGCTGCTAAGAGAGATTCGGGCCGGCGAGACCCACAAAGAGGATGGAGAGAGAGACAAGGGCGAAATAGTTTAGGGGAACCAGATTGGGACCGAGCTTCCCCATGAATGTGGAGTCTCTTTTTTGAAGATTCTTTTTGAAGACGATTTTGAAAATTTATTAGAAATGGGGATGCACCTCTCATTAAGATTTCCAATTTTTGTAATTTAATTTGAAAAAAATTAATCAGAATAATGATTGCCAGCTTTATTAATCTTATCGTTTAAAAATTATTTTTAGAAGTCTCAAAATATTATTTCATGATTTAAGAAAATAACAAAAAATAAAATTTATTTCTAGCGTAAGGCTTTTGGGCCAAGATATTGTGAAAACACTAGCTTGGACCAAAGCCTTGCCCAATGACTATTCGGCGCCGACACCGAGCATGGGCCATGACTAAGGAGTTCGAGTCTCAGTCCATGGCTCAGGCTGTCGAAATAAAATTTATTTTTGCTAATTTAAATTAGAAACGTTGATGAGCCCTTTAAGGAGAAATAAAATGCAAAAGGAGAGTCGCCGATCGGTTTTGAGAAATAAAATCTAACAAAAATAAAAAGAAGACTATTCCAATCTTATTATAGGAAAACTAAGCTTGAAAGAGGTTTAAAAGTTGACTTCATTGGTCTAGAATCGAGAATCTAGATTCGGGGCAAAGGTACAAAATGTAGGGATAAACCCTTCCATTTCGCTCGTCAACGAGAGGACCTCTACTAATTTGAGATGTGAGTTTAAGAAATATGTTTCAAACAAGCATACAACATGCAAATGCTAGAATTTAAATCAACCAAGGCATGTGGATAAAACTATAAAAACAAATAAGAAAGCAATACGAGAAAGCTATAAAGAAAGCAATACATGAAAGCGATAAAAATAAATTACAGCGGCCAAGGAGGAATTGAAAATGATTACATCTTTATATCCACAATACAAAAAGCGATAAAATGTGATAATTAAGTAATTCGTTAAAATTCACAAAGGAAAATCGCCTTTAGGTTGTCCCACCTGCTCATCTTAATCTCGAACCGGATCCGGAAGCGTAACGATGGATGAACAAATACTAAGAGTGGCTTTTGTAAACTTGGCGAAGGTAGAATGATGTCTAAGAATAAGAAGATTAAGAGATCGGATGAGATGAAAGGTATTGTGGTGAGGGTTAGGCGAAAAGGAGCCAAGAGAACAAAATACGAGTAAAACATTAAGCTCTTAGCTAGATTTCAACGAGTGTTTTGTTAGGCTATTGACCTCTCTACAAATGAGAAGCTAGGCTCTCTATTTATAGAGAAAAGAGTAGGTCACCAAATGACCTAAAGAGCATATAAACAACCGTCCAAAATCAACAATAAACCGGCCGGAAAATAAGAAAAACCGGACCAAATCACCTTGAACCGGAAATCCCATGGGAAAGGTTGAGAATCACAGCGCCGACTCAAAATAGTGTCATTTGGTCAACCAAACCTTCTGTGCTACAGCTTGTCTCTAGAGCATAACGCAGCGCTGTGGCAAAAAAATCTCCTTAAGCGCGGTGTCGGCCATGTACGATGTCATTTTGTGCGGTTGGCTTCCATGTCTCGGTTGGATGCTTGGAGCAAAACAAAACACTTGGCGAAAATTTCCCCGAAGCATTGAGCCAGCCAATGCGACATCGTACGAAAAAATTGAGCTTTGTTTCTCGGTTGGATGTTGAAGACGAAATGCGACGTTTAGCGGTCAAAAGTGCATGTTGCGCGACGCTCGCCAAAATGTTGACCTTGAGCATTGACCCGGACTTGGACCGGCCAAAGGAAAATGGGTTTGTGGGCCGGCCCAAAGCAAATAAGGTTGACTCTTGGTACTTAGGGGTTTTTGTGGTTTACTTGGTTTCCGTCACACCAATCACACTCCAACCATGATCCAAATCCACAAACAGGACTAGGATTTCATCACCAGTCGACAAAATTTGGGATTTATCCATAAGCTGTAGGTATCCTTAATCATACCAATTGAGAAGTGGTTTCTTAACTCCCTATCAAAAAACACATTATCATTTGAAAGAATATGGTGTCCTTGCTCTCAAAAATGCTAGAGAGATATTCAACCATAGGCATTCTTCTCTTCGAAATGCAATAGAAAGAGCTTTTGGTGTTCTAAAGAAGAGATTTGCAATGTTTGGAAGTGGGAATGAACCTTTCTACTCCGTATGGACACAAGCTGATATTGTGCTTGCGGGATGCATATTGCACAACTATTTGATGGATGTCGATCCGGATATGGAACTCATAGAAGAAGTTGATCGTGAATTAATTAACGAGCCATGTGGTGTTTGTCTTCCAAATTCAACAAGTGAAAATAGAGAAATGGAAGAATTCAGAGATAAGTTGGCTAATGAGATGTAGAAAGATTATAATAGTGGTTGTAATATTAGGCATGTTGTAGCTTTAATTTATGTTTGAGTTTGTTGTTTTAGTTTATATTTCAGTTTATATTTCTATTTCTATGTGCAATTATTTTAATTTAAATTTACTAGTCTCGGGTTTATTGTGCGGTTTCTCTTCTGTTTCAGTTTATCTGTTTTAGTTTCTAATGAGACGTATATTTATGTTTGCTTTGGTTATAGGATGAATGTGAGCTCCAGGAGGACGGGAGCATTGCAACCGAAAAGAAGAACTTGACATGGATTGATGAGATGGATGCGAGTGTTGGTAGATGCATTTTTGGATCAAATAGAGAAGGATCAAAAAATCGGTAGCACATTCTCTAGTTTTGCATTTACTAATGTTGCTTGAGTTGGTTGGCTCCAAATTTCGGAAGTTAGGTTTTTCTGTTTCAAATGTAAAAAATAGATTAAAAACTTTGAAAAAAGGCATATTGATGCTCAGAAAGTTCTGTCACAAAGTGGGTTTGACTACAACGAATCAACTCGGATGATAGAGGCAAGCACTATATGTGTGACAAACCTACATTCTAGTAAAATTATATCTTTAAACTTATGTTATTCGTCTTGGTATGCTATTAAATTATATTTTCTAATTTCATTGCCTTTGTAGGCAAATCCAAGAGCAAACAAATTTCGCTACAAGCGTGTGACAAACTTCTATAAGTGAGATCTTTTATTTGGGAAAGATAGAGCAACTGGAAGTAATGCAGCTGGCCTAAAAGAAAGGCAACGTCGGTGGACAAAAGAAACAGACAAGCTCGAGTGATAACGTTGTGATGCCGGCTAATGAAGAATCTTCCTGTGGACTTCCACCAAAAGACCAACAAGAGGCTAAGAAAACAAACAATAAAACAATTGAACTTGTGTGTGAGGAGTTGAGATCGTTGAGATCCGCTATGGATGCTCTGTAGTTGCCACTCTTCGAAAGGAAACTTAAGACACTATATTGAAGAGCAACTTTACAATGAAATTACAAAGGTATTTATCCTCTATTTTTGGATTCCGATTCATGTACCATGTGCTTATCAAGTATTTATCCTTAATGCTGATTGGCAAATTAGTAACTTGGATGTGGTTTGAATTGGGTTAGTTTAGGTAACTTTGATGTGGTTTGAATTGGGTTAGTTTTGGATTGTGTTAGAGCTTTGATTGGCAAATTAGTAACTTGGATGTAGCTTGAATCGGGTTAGTTTTGGATTGTGTTGGAGCTTTGATTGGCAAATTAGTAACTAATATTATCTCTAATTTTGTTTCTAATGCTTTCTTGTGTTAATAGGTTGATGGTCCGAGCGATATATCTCAAATGAAGGTCTATCAAGCTCTTTCGTGGATCCCAATTCAGCTAGAGCTTTTCTTATTTGCCCAAGTGCTTGTCATGCTTTGTGGTTGAAAGTGAAGTTTGGCAATGATATTTAATTTGTTAGCATTTTATCTATTATGGATTGTAAATATTGTGTTTGATTTTTAAAACGTTTGGAGAGATGATGGATCGTATAGTGCTACTTTTGGGATTGTTAGGGATTTAATTTTAGCATTTGGTTTTTTATGACAATGTTAAAAACGGTCATGAGCTCCTTGTTAAATTTGGTTTTTGGTAACAATGTTAAAAACAGATTATGAACTCCTCGTCAAATTTGGTTTTTGATTTTTTCAACGTGATAGTAATTTCTTATTGATTATTATATGTCGTAAGTGATTAGTTTAGTCATGGTTAATTTACATAATTGGTATGAGAGTTTGGATACAATAGTTTAATTAAGTTAGAAACTCACTAGATTAGTTTTTTTTTCCAATCAATTTTCCTACTTCCAAACAATGGAAAAAATGTTACTTGGAAAATCTTTTTTTTTTTTTTTCCTTGTGTTTTTCTCTAATCCAAACAAGGGGAAAAAAAAAGTTTCTCTCAATTTTTTCCTTCTCATTTTTGGATCAGTCCAAGGTAAAAGGCTATTTATGTGGTGCTTGGGGGTTTTTGTGATTTATTGGTTTCCATCGCACCGACAAATACAAACCATGATCTAGATCCTCAAACAAGACTCGGGATTTCATCATTGGGCTAACAAATAAATAAAAGATAAAAGGCATGATACTTTTTAGATGTCTACAGATTGATATATAGGATGCTTACATAAAATTTTAATAATTTAAGATAATTATGTACCATTTTCATCGAAGCAAATTGAGAAGACAAAAATATCGTAAGAGAAGAAAGTTAAGCGATGCTCATTTGAACTACTCTCACTTTCACAATGCGAATAATTATGGAAAAAATACATCTTTATGGCAATCCCTAGGATATTTATGTGATTTACACATCTAATTTAATTAAAGATTGACTAATTTTTTATAAAATTATATATCATATGTATGTTGGATATACATATTTTTAACATTACTTTATTTTAATTTTGTGAATAATATCAAAGAATATTATCAATTTAGATAAAATATTATTTTCACTTCATGGACAATTTTTTTAAAAATAAAATTAGAATTTAAAAATTTTTAAAATTCAAAGAGCAGAAAAGACAAATAATAAGTTAAGAATATAAATAATAAAAAATAAGTTAACTTTATTTTAATTTTATTATTTATAAGTTACTTTATTTTAATTTAAATAAAATTAAATATTGACTATTTTTTTATAAAATTATATATCATATGTATGTTGGATGTACTTATTTTTAACATTACTTAATTTTAATTTTGTGAATAATATCAAAGAATATTTTCAATTTAGATAAAATATTATTTTCACTTTGTGGACAATTTTTTTAAAAATAAAATTAGAATTTAAAATTTTTAAAATCCAAAGTGCAGAAAGGACAAATAATAAGTTAAGAATATAAATAATAAAAAATAAATTACTGAAATAAGTTATGAAAAAATTAAAAGAGTTGTTATACTAATTATTTAAAGTAAAATATGTCTACTTATGTTTTTTTAATTTATTATTATTTTTTATCATTATAAATTAATTAAAAATAATATAATTAAAAATATTTATTATAAAAATAAAATTAATTAATAAGAAACATAACCCTGGTATAATATAATTACTCTTAAACATAAATCACAAAAATAAAGCACAATATATGATTAATAGTTTTTAAAATAAACTTTAAATGCCTATGCTTAGCTCATTATTTAAAGCTATTATATTTTTTAAAATATACCTATAAATCCTCAATAATATGCTGTATAACAAACGTCTCTATTCCTTGGATTATATATATTTTTTAAAAGGAATATATTCACTTTTTGTATAACATTCATGGTAAATTAAAATTTATTTGAATATAAAATATTAATTTTTTAAACATACATTGTGAACCAAAATTAATTAAGTAGAATATATTTTAAAAAAGAATATAATTAAGTAAATAAAGAAGAAAGAATTAGTTATATATAGACTCAAATCTATAGAATCTTTGGGGATACATAATAATTTTTAGAAATAAATACTATAGAAATAAGGATAAGTTTTAAAAATTTAAACAAGATAGCATATATAGTAAATGTGATTTATAACTTCAAATTTATAATATATATGTGATTTGTAAATCCGAACAAATTGACTAACATTCAGTGTACTGGTTCCATCCAAATATACAACCTGAAGCATGCACAAATCACACATATAATCAACACCTTCCCCCACAATCTAGGGGAACGTCTAGACATTAGAATCTGTTTCATTTGCCGGGGACGAAGTTGGTGGCGTAGGCCCAAGCATTGTTGTTAACTGGGTCAGCAAGGTGGTCGGCAAGGTTCTCCAATGGACCCTTTCCAGTCACGATGGCCTGAACGAAGAATCCGAACATCGAGAACATGGCCAATCTACCGTTCTTGATCTCCTTCACCTTGAGCTCGGCGAAGGCCTCTGGATCATCGGCCAGGCCCAATGGGTCGAAGCTCCCACCGGGGTAGAGTGGGTCGGTCACCTCACCGAGGGGGCCACCGGCAACACGGTATCCCTCCACAGCTCCCATCAAGATTACCTGGCAGGCCCAGATGGCCAGGATGCTCTGGGCGTGGATTAAGCTTGGGTTACCCAAGTAGTCGAGTCCACCCTCGCTGAAGATCTGGGCTCCGGCCTTGAACCACACGGCCTCACCGAACTTAACCCCATTGCGGGCCAAGAGCTCTGGGAAAACACAGCCCAAAGCACCTAACATGGCCCATCTGCAGTGGATCACCTCGAGCTCACGGTTCTTGGCAAAGGTTTCTGGGTCTGCTGAGAGCCCAGCAGTGTCCCAACCGTAGTCACCGGGGAACTCACCGGTGAGGTAGCTTGGGGGCTCACCGGAGAATGGGCCCAAGTACTTGACACGGTCAGGACCGTACCATGGACTTCCAGATGAGGCGGGCTTGGGCTTGGCGGCGCTCTTCCTCATGGTGATTCTACCCTCACCGAGGATCTCGGAGGCGGGTGTTCCGAGCTTTAGGGCCTTCCCGGCGAGGGAGGGGGAAGAGAGAGCCATGGTGGAGGTAGCCATTGCTGGGGTATTTGGCTTTGAAAGAACAAAGAGAGTATGAAATGTCGTATTGGTTTTGTGGATGTGATAAATCGGTGTTATTTATATTGGCTAGTAGAGAAGAAGGTCCTTATCCAAAGAGATCACTATCTTTAATGTCATTGGCTTAGGCTCATGACCATATCCTAAGATTTTGGCGATGCATACCGAGTTGGCTAGCTCTACACCATGAGTAACTTCATTGCATGACAGCTCGACAATTGTACAAAATATCTGTTCTGAAAACAAATTACTTACATCCCACCAATGGGGAACTGCCACTTGGATGCTTTCATCAGATGGCTATGCCTGGAGATAATTTTCGCAATAAATCTTTATTATGTGTCATGTACTAACCAAGGTTTTCAGAAAGATCGTGCAAGCGTAAAGTTTTATATCTTCCATGATAAGAAAAATGTGCGATCACTTGGATATTTAAATATTTATTATTAATAGTTGTATTGAAAATTTCAGTTTGAAGAAGAAATTTCTCACCTCCAACTCTTTAAATTCTAGTTTTGTATAAATTATTTTAGTTTTCTAGATTTTTAGTATTCAAATAGAATTCCATGTGCGCATTGAAACCCAGTTTATTATTTGTTGAATTTTCGAAATAAAACTTTGAATCTTTTTAAACTTAACAAATTTTTATATTTTCATAAATTTTATAATAATATTGATGAATTTATGTGCATATATAATTTTTTTAACGTAAACATTGTTCGCTAAATTGTAACTATTTAATTACCCCTTTTAATCGTACTTGATTCAAATTATCAATGCATATTAATTAATTCAATATAAATGTGATGAATTCAATCGAACATATATGTCTCCAATTTTTCTAAATATTCTCATGAATACAAATATTTATTCATTCATGTAAAAACTATACAAATAAGGAATTGAGTGTATCAAATAATTTACAGATAAATTTTTCTAAATTAATGAATTTTACGACAATAATTTGCTGAATTTTATGACAATATTGATGAATTTCGAAAAATATTTCTATATGCATGTCAATATTCATCATTATTTTTGCATAATCATCACTTTTTTTCCACAAATTTCCTCAAAATTTTGTTGCTTATTTCTGTGCATAAATTATGTCAAGCAAGTAAATACACTACTAGAAATTAGGCTTCTAACGACGACACTTTAACGACGAATCATACAATTGGTCGTTAAAAGTTACTAATAACGATGGAATTAATTTTTCGTTGTTTAATTTTATCAAATAACTATTATTACGCAATGAACAAAAAATTGGTCGTTATTACTTTTAATATGTTGGTCGTTAATACTATTAAGACTTAAAAACTTAATTATTATTATTTTCTTTTCTAAGATAAATTTAGAAAAAAATTAAATTAAAATTTCCCTCCTAAAATAAAATTATAAGGGCAAAAATTAAATTAGAAAGTTAAAATTTTTCTAAATTACTAGGGGAAAAGTGATGAACATTTTCTGTTCAAGTAAAAACCTGATTAAGTAAAAGAAAAAAAGCCCTCATAGCACATTTTGTTTTTCGTTCCAGTTCATTTGCTCATACCCTCCTCGCTCTTAACCGTTCGCCCTACTCACGTTGAGTCTCAATCGCCGGCCACTGTCTCGCCATCGCCCTCTGCCCTCAATCGCCGGTAGTCGACACTCAATCGCCGGCGAGCAAGTTCGTTTCCAGCGAAACCCACCCCTCTCTCGCACTACTCTCAAACTCGGTCTCTATTAGTCGGCCGCCTGTCTACCGCAAACTCCAAGACCGCCTGTCTCGCAAACTCTATGCTCGCCTGGCCGTTGCCTACCCTTGCCTAGCCGACGTTGGATCCGAGAACAAGTGCTGCCTGAAACCCTAAACTTTTCGGCCCTTGTATGCAAAATTCGATATTTTTGGTTGCATTTAAGGTAAATTGTTTTAGGGATATTGATTGCTACATAATTTATCATGTTTTAGAGCTTTCAATTTGCAATTCATTCAAGTTGATGCAAATTAATTTGGGCTGTTCTTTTTGGGATGGTTAGTCATATTATTGGGCTTTCAGTTTCGATTTTCATTGATTAATTATTTGGTCAAATTTTGAATGCTAAACCTTAACTTTCTGCACTTATTTTGCAAAATTGGGATCGAATTCGCTCCAATCTTACGCTTTTGAGTCAACCACCTAACACCGTGAACGGGTGGCTTCGTGTTATGGTATAAGGTGAGGCAATTGAACAGTTCTTTGGAGAGGAGCATTTGTGTTTTAAGACACTCCGGAGGTGTACAGCTCCTACACTTAAACATGGGATGCATCCACCTATCTCACCTCGACCGTAATGGTGTGTTCTATTGGATGATATGGTTGTTGTTTCTACAAAGGAGTTTCTCTTTGTCATTTTTGAATATCCTTGATTTGTCATGTACTTTCTCCTTGTAAGTTCTTATACCGTTTCTATAGACCAGAGCTATATGTATCATGCTCTTAGTTGTTTCGTATGAGTTTGATTTATTTCCTAACACTCCCGGGTATGCCTTGATTGGTTCTGGATCGGTAGAAATGGGAGCCTTTGACAAAGAAAATGAGAGAATAAGATGTAAAGAAAGCTCCTTTTTTTAGCAAGATGCACAATTGAAACTAAATGTCTACTCCTAGAGGTTATTTTTTTGCTTACATAATTTGTGAAATTGGGGATCTTATACACATCTCATCATTGTATTTTGGAAAATAACTAGGAGGGAAAAATATGCATAGACAGTTTGTTGTTTGGAAATTGAAACTCTATAGTTGTTCACACCTTAGCTCGGTTGGTAGAGCGGAGGACTGCAGATTGTTTAGACATAGAATCCTTAGGTTGCTGGTTCGAATCCAGCAGGTCGGATTTTAGTTTGTGTGATTTTTCTGTTGATTCCTGCAGATGGCGTGTGTCCGAGCGAGTTAAAGATTTCCTGCTTCATAGTCCCCGCACAAACCACGTTGAAATCAATCACTTCATTGAATAGAATTGGCACTGGTGAGTACAAGAACATTACCTATATGTGAAAATGGAACACAAAATTTGGACAACAAGCATATACACCAAAAAGTGGCTTCACGAACTCGTCGCTGCAGCCAGCAGATGCCTGCTGCAGCCGGTAGCTATCTCGACGAGATGGCTGCTGCTGATCGCTGCAGCCAACTGCAGATTAGCAGCCATCTATAGCTATGATTCTGCGAGTACAGCTGAGTGCGAGTTGGAAAAGGAGAGAATGGTGGCTGCATCCACTGCCGATGAGGCAATGGCAATGATTCTGCGCTTTCGGAATGAAAAGAGTTCTCTTCAAATGCAAGTTAATCAATTGCAGAGGCCGACTGAGGAGAGGGAACTATATGATGAAAGTGTCATTCAATCACTTGAATGGATTATAATGAATCATGAATATGAGAGGAGTTCAAGTTAATCTATAGCCGTGAATGTACAAAATATATCCAATTAACGAGTTCCAAGTAGCATGACTAGTTTATGTTAAGGGACATGAATGATGGTACCCTCAATAGCCTACCATTGCGGAAGAGCGAAGCTACACTAGTGCTTGTAAGTCTTCATAGCGTTGTTCATTTCCTTTTTCTTTCCTCAATCCCCCTTACTCGCATAAAGTTGTATATGATGATGCATTAGTTTTGCACTGTTACGAACTATGTAAGCATTGGTTTTAATCAACCGCATAAAGTCAGTATATATGATTTTAATAAACTCGTATAAAGTTGTATACATTAATACATTATATTTGCATTATTTTTGCCTATTACGAACTATGGATAAGCATCGGTTGCATATATCTTCATCCCCAAAACTTAAATTCTTGTAAAATATAGCTCTAGAATATAGCTCTAGATAGTCACCGACGATGTCGGAGATTATATTTTCTTTCGGTGTTTGTCACTATTGAGTTATCTCCGATGTGTTCATAAGTTGCGGTGTAGCATATAATTTGGGTCTTCATTAATGTCCACCTCTTCGAGCAACTCCGCCACCACCCAAGATGGCCGATCAACTTCAGTGTCCACATCGTCATCTTTCCGTAAGCATTCTTCTTTATGCATCCCATTTACCTTGTCCATCAATGACACTAGTATCTTATGGTTTATTGCTTCATAGTCCTTGCACAAACCACGTTGAAATCAATCACTTCATTGAATAGAATTGGCACTGGTGAGTATAAGCACATTACCTATATGTGAAAATGGAACACGGAATTTGGACAATAGCATATACACCAAAAAGTGGCTTCATGAACTCTAACTAATACTGCCTGGGAGAAATACTTATCTGCAGCGAGATGGTCGCTAGTTGTCTACAGCGAGATGGTCTGCTGCAGATGAGCGACTATCTACAGCTGACCATTTGTTGTAAATCTTGTATTGACATGTTTATTTTGGGAAATGATTTAATTTTATTTTCTTTTAAAATATTGCAGGAAGATGATTAATTCCACCAGATTAGGGAAGAATTCTCGTATGTATGCTCGTGGTCCGATAGACTCGTCATTTGTCTGTTGGTTTGTTTGAGTTACATATGTTTGTTTGATAAGAAGTTGAATACTTTTGCAATTTTATAAAAATTCTAATAATTCTCTATTTTTTGCAGTGTTTGGAGATGCGAACTCGCTCATTCAAGTTCCAACACTTCATTACCTTTTATGAGTAGTTGATGAAGATTTATACTTTCTAAATCATTTGGAGGACTTCATTTTTTTTTTTTTAGTTTTTGGTTAATATTGCTTGTACTCGGATATCAACTACTATGAGAACTTCTAGTTTCCTCGATTGTTTTTTAGATTATGTGTTTTAGGATGCCTTTGGTATTAGGTTATGTTTTATATTGTATTCGCGGACCACTGGTATTCAAAAGAATTAATACATATCAATTCAAGTTTGTTGTTACTATATGTTAGTGATCAATAGTGTATTACATTATTTTAAAGATAATTGGCAAAATTATATATTTAGGCTATCCATAATATTATTAACGATGAAAATGTTAGTCGTTAAAGAAATAACGATGAACTAAATTGGTCGTTAATGATCATGATTTTAATTTTTGTATTTATGGTTCTTTTAAATCTACGACGAAAAATTTTGTCGTTAATGATATGTAGTTCATCGGTATTCAATCAACTAATTACGACGACATCTTGTTTCATCGTTATTTTAAGTGACGACGAAAATTTTACGGTCATCGTTAAAAGTATTAACGAGGGAACCACTAACGACGATCGACGACCAAATTTTTTTGGTCGTTAATCACTTTTAACGACGATAAAATGTACTTTTAACGACCAATTTATTCGTCGTTAGAACCCTTTTTTCTAGTAGTGATATTCATTGGGAAATTACTATGTCTATCACTAAAATTCACATATATATAAAAAAATAAATATGTATTCAATATAATCTTCTTTTCAAAATGAGATATCTAAAAATAGATAATATATCATATTCATCAAAAGAAAAAATTATTAATATAGAAGACAGATTATTAAAAACACAGATCTATCAATATAGAAGACAAATTCATCAAAAGAAAAAAAATCATATTCATCAATATAGAATAGATTCAACCTAAAAAAAATAAATTCGCAAAATAATATATCATATTCATTAATATAAAACACAAATCCAGCAAATAAAATATATCACATTCATCAATACACAACATATTGAACCTAAAAATAACACAGATTAATCTATACAGAAAATAAATTTATAAAAAAATATCATATTTATCAAAACATTCAAACAGTTTAAGTTACGTGTAGTTTTATTTTTAATAATTGGTAAAATATATAAAAACAGTTTATGTAACAAGTGCATATAATAAATATACCCCTCCTTAATACTCGTCAATAGTGAAACAACCCTGTAAAAAAATACAAACTTTTTAAAATAAAAAAACTGACATGCCTAAAAGTACATGTACGTAATTATCGTCATTATTCTTCGTTTCTCACTTTAGAGTCCTCAATACTCTACGGATAAGTTACTTTAAAAAAATAGTTTCAAGCATTAAAAACGACAAATTGAGCTTGTGTAAGCATGCCTGCATGGGTCGGAAGAGGTTTTGTGGAACGTTCTCGTGTGAACATTTATAAACTTTGAGGATATATATATATATATATATATATATATATATATATATATATATATATATATATATATATATATTAAGATTTTAATTTTCAAAACTTTGCTTGAGTTAAGATTAGTATTTACTTATTTTTGATTTTATTAATCGGTTTGATTGTTTTTTGGAACATTTTTGTTTGTATAGATGCAAATATTAAGAATAATATTAGATCAGCTATATATATTCGGGATGGGGAAGGTTTTAACTCCTTTACTAAGAGCGGCCAAGGTGGCTGCTATTATGACATTGTGAACAATTTTTAAAGGAGGGGCCTGAATCCATACAAATGAGGGATGATAGAGGCAGAACTTTCTTGCACCTCTTAAGGGTAACAGAGGATAAAGTTTCAAAAGAGATTGCAGGAGCCCTTCATGAAAATGTAATAGTGAACGCTTTCCGAAAAACGGTGGATTTTGATGGAAATACACCTTTGCATTCGACTATTCAAAGTGGGAATTCGATAGGAGCAAAGATCCTCGCACAAAGATTTGCTCAAGCTCCTATGGTATACGAGGCTATTTTTTAGCTACGTGCCTGCAATAATCAAGGTAAATCCATTCTGGATTTGCTGGTGTCACATGATGATGTCCCCAATGAGGTAATTTATCTATTTTAATTAGGTTCCCTTTACTTATCCACACACATATGGAGAGAGTGGATCCCCGGTTTTGCTACATAGACTGGCATTTAAGGTGTTCATGATTTTCAACTCATTTGCCATGTGCGGATCAATGACTTTATTGTTCTTTCTTCTATGGGTAATGCTTACGGGTAGTGTCACAAATTCATTCATTCTGTTGGATCTGTCCATCGCCATACTTCAATTATCCTTTGGGGCGACTATATTGTCTTTTATGACGGGGGTGTATATCGCTACATCCCACAAAGCTCTTTGGCTAGCAGTCTTCATTTGCGGACGTTGTTCTGCCATGATTGTCTTGCTAAGAAAGAACTTTGTCTTGCCTATAGCTCAATTTGTGAAACTTACACTTCAGTGTTTTGGTCGGTACAAGTTGCAGCAATCACAATGGTAAAACTCACTGTTAGCGTTAGAATTTTAAGATTAGATAAAAATCTGATGCTACGCTATTAAAGTCAGATATGTGTATATCCGACTCTAATAGAATCCGATTTTAGAATCTATATCAGAGTTCCGTCTCTCATAGTTTGATAATTATCCGACGCTAATTAAACAAAAGGATCTACCTCTCATTGCCAGATCCCTAACTCTCGACCCCAAAAGCCTCTGCTCTCTGCCAGCAAACCCCTGCCAGATCGGCCTCTGCTCAATTTTGATGGATAAAGCCTCATTGTGGTTGTCACCTTCTTTTGGGAGGTTTTGAGTTCTTAGTCATGGAGCTCGCGTTAGAATGTTGCTGTTTAAGCTTTTAAAAATTTGTTCATTGTTAATCTCAAATCTCTATATGCTCAAATTTATGAATGATATCAATCTTATTGTAACTTGAAAAATCCAGGTGATTTTGCATGCAATGTTTAAATGTGAAGGTTGCTAGAGAGAGTTTATATTTAATATTTATAAGGTAAATTAATTGAATTCGAGATAAAACTTTACATTATTTAATTGTATATGTATCTTCGGACAAATGTACAAATTTTTGCATTATTTGATTGTATAGACGTATCTTCACACACATGTATGTTTTACATATTATCAACATGTACACATAATTTAATATTCCAAAGTTATTTAAATAAGTAATTTGTTCATATTTTTTGTTATCATTTTAAATTTATGTGCAACTCACTTCTCTTAAATAAATGTGATAAAATGTAGAATTTAAAATAATTAAACATAATTAAGAGTCAGAGTTTTATAAGTATGCAATAAGTTGAGTAAGTTTGATAAAAAAATTTCCCAAATGGCTTCCGGAGAAGGTTAGTATATTAATGTTATGTTGCGATAGCTTAGTCATGCATTCCACTTTCATTAGCTTATATTTGAATGGTGTATTTAAAAGTTTGACACTTGGTCTACCAGACAGTGGCGGAGCTATATGAAGGCCAAGGGTGTCCATGGCCCAAAAAATTAAAAAATCGTTTATTTTTAGAGTAAAAATTTTAAATTATAAGTAATTGAATACTTTTAAATTTAACCCAAAAACGTTGGACACCCTTATTTCGAATTCCGACTACATCACTTTGCTACTAGATGGATGTATATATTTTAACAACTATTACATAAACAACTACAAATTTTATATCCATAAATACGGTGAAAACAAGGTAATATGAACTATGGGGTATATGTGAAAAGGGTAGATGACATTGATCATCATGACATTTTTCAAGAAGTGATTGAGTTGGAGTTAGGGATGGAAATATAACTCGGACCCGAACAACCCGCCCGAATCCACCCAATTTTTGTGGGTATGGGAATAAAAAAAATTGAAATTTTCGGGTATGGGGCAGTGCACGGTGCAGGGTTCACCCACTCCGAACCCGAACCCATACCGGAATGGTTTTTTTAATAAAATTTTTCGGGCAGCGAGTGAGTACTTGGGCTAATTAAATATGTATCATTTTATTTTTGTTATTGATGTATAATTACGAATTTATGACAGGTGGTAAGAGATTTTTTAGCTATTCATCACTAATGCCAAATTAGTGTAGTGTAAAACTTGATGGGTATTACCCAATGGGTATTATTTTTTAACATTTATACATACTCAAATAATACCCACTAGATATGAGTATGGAGATAGATTTTAAAAACCCAATAGGTATGGGTATTAGTATGGGGATGATTTTCGAAAGTAGGTATCAACCATTGAAGCACCACCCAATGATACAACATTCCAAGATGGTACTAATGATAATTCTTCTACCTTATATGACTTTGAAAGAGTCCAAGGAGGAGCTAAAATTCAATTTAAGGACATTAGTGACGAGAAAGTTAATGAAGACGATTCAAGTGCTCAAAATGAGGGTGATAATTTTGAAGGGATGTGTAACGCCCCAATACGTAAATACATAAATAAGTAATTAACAGCGGAAGACTTGTTAATTGGAGACGTTACGCCGTTTCGGAATGAAAACGAGGCAAATTCATTTGAGCAAATTAATTCGAAAAACAATTTATGTAACAATCCAACCCAAATTTTTTTTCTTTACGGAAAATGAAATTTCAAAATGCCGAGGATCGACTGGAGAGGAATCATGAGCCATGAGACCGAGGAAGGGACTAACATGTATGGGGTCAAGACGAACAGCCGAACATTACTTCTCTTGACCGAGCTTTATCTTTTCTTCATCTTTAAACTTTGGGTGTGATTGAGAGGAGTCCGCCATGCGCTCGACTTCCTAAAAATTTTAAAATATAAAACAATAGACATGTGAGCTAGAAGCTCGATGCGTTCTTGTTATAAAATAAAGCTGCGATTTAGATGCTATTAAATCATGCCTATCTTCAAGCATCTTTCTTGACTACTCGGTTTGCAAACTTCTCAATTGCCGATTTGCTTTTCCAATTTGGCCAAACTTAGGACCCATACTTGTGAAACAATTAATCATGGAATCCGACTCTTAGGGTCATTAATCCCCGAGGCGATCGGCTGTGAACTATTGAACAATTAAACGATTAAACGGTTAACAATTGAACGATTAACGATTACGTGAACAATTAAACAATTAACGATTACGTGCACAATTGAACAATTAACGATTACGTGCACAATTGAACAATTAACGTTTAAATGCTCGCTAGCGAGCAACGTTGTCCAGGCGTCCCCGGATCAATCATTTACAATTGCAATTACGATTACGATTACGATTACGATCACATTCATTCATGGATCGTCATAACGGTTAACGGGTCCTTTGCATGGCCAAATCAATTAAATTGTGAAAAACTTATGTATAAGCGCAATGAATTGTAATCGTGTCCGTGAACCGTAAACTGTACTGTGAATTGTAAACCATAAGCGTGAATCGTGAACCGTAAGTCGTAACTTTGAACTATAAACCGCATCCGTGAACTGCGAACCGTAATAAATTTGTTGTAAACTACGAACCGTGGCTGTGAAGTGGATCCAAATTATTTGTATTATTAAAACAGACAACTCAATAATAAAGATAAGCACTTTGGAAAAGGTACAAGCAATAACGTACCTCAGCGTGCCAACACTCCAATGATCGATTGTTTACGCAACACAATTTCAATTCGATTTGCTTTCCAAAACTAATCTACTTTGTAGATTACTAGTCCTTTAACAACATTTATATGCATTTACGATTACCAAACTTTTATTTTGGGCGTTTATCCATAATGTTTCCTTTTGAGCCCAATATTCGTACGTTTCCCGTAAATCGACTATTGATGATATGGTTTGAATTTGTATATAACGATTGATGAGTTTAATTCCCAATCCTTGTAATATAGCTCAAGTTTGATCTTTTGCTTCTACCACTTCTAGATTGTGCTTAATACAGAGCTAAACTTAATTGTACCATTCATTTCATCTAATATGCTCATATGTCCTCTTATCCGTAAATTAGTTATGCTTCCTACTTAAGGTGTGGGTTTGGTTTTCTAATTTTCTAAAAATTTCAGCGAGTTTCGTTTGAAACATGGCCTAACCAATTGGCTAAAAGCCTTAAAACCTGCATAAAATTCACAATAAAACTCAACGAGCCACACGCTCGGAGTATACAACTCAACGGCCACACGCCGGAGTATATTTACAACCACAAAAACCAAGTTTCAACTAGTATATAATCCCAAGTTACAATCTCGTCAATATTCTCATCTCTTGTGCTCATGAACTTTTCGATTTTTGATTACAACATATATATTTATAAGCGAGGCTTCGGTTATGCAATTTAAACATAGAAATCCCGATTATCGGGAGATGGTTCCGTGCGATAAATTTCTTTATGAAAAGTACCAATAATCGGTTAACGATTTAGCGCGTCATAGACGGAATAGTGAAACTCATCAATAGTTTAACATGTTAACTTTTAAATATTTTGAGAAGTGCAAACGATAACGTACTGAGGTAGTTGATCGTTTTCCTTCAAGTATTGTTTTTCGTTATTTCCTTCGATCATGTCCATTTCCATCGATTTTCTGTTTTCGGGAAGTAATTTGATTTATGCATTAATAAACTCGATAGCTACTCTCTATTTGTGCAAACTTCTCACATTTGACTTCCTCTAATTCCCCACTTATTACCCAAATTCATTTGAATTTCTAACTTCCTTTAATTCTGTAAATTTCTTTTCCCCCTCCTCTTCCTACTCAATTCAACATTCTAATTTTCTTTTCACGTCAAGTCTAATTTTTCGAATTCTAGCGAGATATCATTACACATTGAATTATTCTTGTCTTTTCACCACCGTATTAATTATTATCACCAAATTACTAACTCCACCAAGGTCTCTATTAATTCCAATAAAGTTCCCAAGTATAACCCAATTTCATTTTTCAATCAAGCTTAACATAACCTAATTTTAATCACTTTCCTCGTGATCATATATCTATAATCTCATCCACTTTCTACGTTTCAAATTAATTCACACTTGTACAATTAGACCAAGACTCAATTACGTTAATTTACTCAAATTTAGCACACCTACAAGCCAATAAATTCAATCCTCCATCAATCTTCAATGTCTCATTTACACATTCTTTAAACCAACTCCCAACATACATGTCTATATTTCTAATTCATCCTCAATATATTTCTTCCAATTCCTCCACATCCAAATAATTCATTCATACTCATATTAAAGTTAAACAAAAACACATTTATAATTACAAATAAACCCAAATCAATTTCCAATTCTACTTCAACACATAATAATCCCTAAATCCAATTTCATTTACTTCCACAGTTCCTTCACTTCCACCATAATCAATTCACAATTCACATATACTTGTCTAATTATTCAATAATAACATAAATTTGTGACAAAATTTGCTTAGAAATTAAGGATTGGAGATATACCTCAAATTGGGTTAAATGTGAAATTGGATGATGGTGGCTCAGTGGTGCATAGCCGGCCGCGTGAGAGGTTAGTTGGCGGCATCAGGCACCGGCGGAGGAGTCATTCAGCAGCCAAAGGGCGGCCAGGGGCGGCGGCGCCTGTCCCGACCAAGCGCAGCAGCGGCAGGATTGTCCTGCCTTGCTTGACGCGAAACAGAGGAAAGAGGGGAAAGAAGAAGGTGCTGGCGGTAGAGAGGGGAACGGGAGCAGCACCGGCGTCCGGCAAGGTGGTGGCAGCAGCGTCCGGAGAGGCCTGTGGGCGGTGGCAGCAGCGGGGGGAGTAGGACACCCCTGCTTGGTGCAGAACAGAGCGAAGAGGAGGGAGATAGATGCACGAGGAGGTGTCATGGTGGCGGCCAGAGGCACCGGCGGCAGCCTTTCGGCGGCAGAAAAGGCCAGCGACCGATGGCCGGTGGTGGCAGCAGAGGCAATGGTGAAGGAGGAGGGGAAAGAGAGGTGAGAGTGAGAATGAGAGAAGGGGAATGAATGAGATTTTCTTGCTTTCCAAGCTCCTTTCCCTCCTTCCCTGATTTTTCCCGATGCTTCTACCATCTGCCTCTCTTTCTTTTTTTTTTTTTTCATCTTTTATTATTAATTTATCACATGGTTAAGTATATATCACACATTTGTCTAAATTTTATTTGCTGTTATAACAATTTTAATTTTATATATTGTTTTATTTTATTTCTTTTTACTTATTAATTTAATTTATTAAAATTCGGAATAAATCATTCGAACACATATATACATATATACATTTCACAAGTACAAATGTAAATTTGTACGAATTACCCTTATTATTTGCGATTATCAAATTTGTTCGCATCTTTTATTTCAGTTCCGTATTTTGCGCGGCTCAAAGCTCTTAAACAATATTAAGATGATAAAATGCAAAATTAATTACGATTAACTTTCGGGGTGTTACAGGATGTGGATTAGGAAAACATTTCATTGTATGATAATATTGATGAGGACATTGTTGCTAATGATGGCGATGTTTCCTGAAGTAATTATTGTAATCTAATAACATTGATGACCATTATAAACAGTCCATATTTTTTTTATTTGTGTTATGTTTTTCTTTTATATTTAGATTTTCTTGTATGTTAATTTCTTTTTAAACATCTAATACTTAAATATTCTTTGTATGACATTATTTGTTGTATGAATAACAAGTATGCTTCGATCAAAAGGTTTTACACTAAATAATGGTGCACCTATTTCGATACGGATTTTAATTCACTACTAGAAAACAGCAGATTAGCGACGGAAATAGCGACGGAATGTTAGTTATTAGCGATGGAATTTCGCAATTAGCGACGGATTCTCGTTCCGTAGCCTATAGAAATCAACGACGGAAATAGCGACGGAATGTTAGTTAATTAGCGACGGAATTGGGCTAATTAGCGACGGAATTTCCCCAAATTCCGTCGCTAAGTTCCGTCGCTAAGTGGAACTGTCCGTCGCCGATCCGTCGCTGCTCTGTGAAAAATTTTAAATATTATTAGCTAATTATTTGTTATCCTAGTACGGAACATTGTGAATGGATATACAAATCCACCATTCACATATGTGACACTTACATTTGGCATTTACATATGCCGGCCACAAATAATTCATCAAAGTTGGATATACAAATCCAACTTACATATTCAACATCATCAACAACCATAACATAGTTAAAACAAATTTGTAAATAGTTCGCAAAGTGATGATCACCAATATATACAAAAGTTCACATTTGAATTCACTCATCCTCTTCCTCATCCTCTTCCTCTTCCTCTTCCTCTTCCTCTTGTGGTTGTGGTGGTCGACGGTGAGATCCGGATGCTTGCTGAGACTGCAGAAATTCATTCATACGTGCTATTGGCTTAGCGAAACTGTCGACTTGTGCCTTCGGATGCCGATTTTGTAACTCAAGCATCCGGCAATGCTCAATCCATTGATGTACCTCGGAATTTAAATTATGCACTCTGTTGCTCTCCATTCCGAGTCATCTGTAGTAGAAGGTTTCGGTGATTTGAAGGACATTGTTGGTTTCAAGTTTCTAGCCTCGGATCCAAATCCATAAATGCGACATTTCTTGTTCGCATTTGCTTTGACCCACAACTCTTGTTGTGAAGGGGTGGATACATGATCCTCGGAAGAGTTGGGGTCATCACTGGAAGTTTGAGTGGGTTGAGTGTTTTGCAACTCTTCCCACTCTTTTTGAAACTTCTCCCGAATATAATATAAATATTTTAGGCATGTAAATATCACGAGGTTGTTAACGAAAACAATAGATAGAAAAATATGCGGAATTCATACATACGGTTACTCACGTAAATGGCCTTGGATTTTTGTCCACCCATTCGTCCTTTTTTGTTTTGTGCGTGCGTGTAAATAGTTGGGTCGGTAGAGGCTGAACTCCTTTAAGCTTCTTCATCTAAAATTGAAAACAAGTTAGTAGAGAATCAATTTACCAATATGAACATGTTAACAGTTGCATGCGTAATCAATAAGAAAGGGGTACGTACAAATCGCCGCTTATGCTCCGTCATAGGGATTGAGCCACACGTATGGAGTGATGAACCAAGTCCCCCGATCAGCATGACGGTTTTTCCGAGCTTGCTCGCAGAACTTCTTGTACTCGGCAGTTTCCCAATATTCGAGCAACTCGCGCCAGTAGTTGTCACCCAACCATTTCGGCTTCTTCTTAGTTTTCCTCGCCTTGAGCATGAAGTCCTTCAAGCGATCACTGCCTTTCTTTTCAAAATTTCTTCCGATTTGGACTTCATCGGTTGGCGACCAAGTGAAAAATTTCTATATAAATAAAAACGTGGTTTATAAGTTATGAAATTAAAATATAATGTTCGAACATGCACAATAAGTGATTATGTTATCTGACTGGAGAAAACTAATGATGTGTCATTACCTTAAACTCGAGAAAACCATTGATCACGTTGTGATCGAGGGACTTTACCCCATGTAGGCCAAGCTCCATCGTATTTGCTTTGGAAGATTTGGGAAATCGTACCCACAACTTTGTCAATGGGGTAGAACCTAATCAATTAAACATATAAAATAGTTAGTTCAACTAATAACTAATATGCTTATTTTATTTTATTATTTATTATCACACTCACCCTTCACCATCTCGGCTCAATTTGGATTTTTCTCGATTGCTAGCGCTACTTGATTGAAGACAAGGATCCTCGTTCCTTGTATCGGTTGGTCCTTCATTTGTAGGCATTTGTGGTGGCCGTTGTTCGGAACCAACGTGGATGCGTGGTACATTATTTGTACCATATTGGTGATATGTATATGTACTCGACGGGTTTGAGTACATATGGGGTTGCTAAGAATATGGAGGGTTTAGAAAGAAAGGCCCACCCGAGTGGGTTTTGCATGTGTGGGAAATTTGGGAGTTGGAAAAAGGGAGGGTTGGGAATAAATGACCCCCTAATGGAGTTTGGTTGTGAGGGAGTGTGGAGATAGTACTCCACCGGCAGGCGTTTGAAGGTTCCGAGGGTTTTGAGAGGGGGTAGAAGTGCTGATATCATTACCTTCCCCATCGGTAGAGGTGTTTCTAGCCCTTCCCCGAGTAGCCGATCTTTTGGTTCTGCCTCTACCTCTCTCCATTTTTACGTACATAAACAAGTAATTCACACTATTAGTAAACATCCAACGGTTCAAGTGATTTCATATAGAACAACATATAAACAATAGTAAACATATGCACATGTAAGCGTTAGATATAAATCGAAGCATGTGAATAAAGTACGCTTTAATGGTATCACACTCATTACATTAATAAGAATTCATTCGATGACAATATAAATGAAAGTTGTACAATAAAAAACAAACCCAACAAAAGCACATTATCAACTACTCATCATCCTCATCATCAGTCTTATCATCATCTTCGTCACTATCCTCTTCGGCGTCATTGAATAGGGTATGTTCTTCTTCATCATCGGTGATATTGTCATCATCCCATTCCCCTTCTTCATCTTCTTCACCTTCCTCTTCTTCACCAACATCCTCAATCTCATCTTGTCGGTTTAAAATAAAATCATCAACTAATTCTTCTGCTGAGCTTGACTTATCAACCAAAGTTTCGGCAAAGTTTCTATTATTGGATCGACTGTACCCATACTATCCTCTTGGAATGCACGGGGAATAGTATATTGGTCATCAACTACGGCCCTTGGTTTTGATGCCACAACGACGAACCAATTCGGTTTTCTCTAGGGACCCCTTGTGGATATGACATATAATACACCTGAGTTACAGTGCTAGCAAATATGAAAGGATCGTACTTACGATACCGCCTTGTACGATGCACTTCGACATACGAACTAAATTTATGGCACCGAGTTCCCGAGGACGACTAGGGTCAAACCAATCGCATTTAAACAGCACACACCTTTTTATTGGTTCACCAACATATTCAACTTCAACAACCTCTTGCAAGATGCCGTAGTAATTATTTTGAACATGTCCTCCATCGGTTCCTTTCACACGGACACCACAATTGAAGGTCATTCTCCCTTCATTTCGAGCCTTAGTATGAAATAACATTCCATTCACCGTGTACGCTGTCCATGTTTTCACTCTCCTTAAAGGACCTTGAGCTAGTTGCATCAAGTAAACATGCTTTTCATCATGATATACTTGATAACAATGAATGCTGTGTCAATAACATAGTGTTTGTTTAGTTTATTACAATGGAACAACCGATACTAATAAAGTTGTGGCACGAGCAATAAGTAACAACATATGATACTCACAGACTCCATTGAACCACTCTTCGAACTCACTTTCCACCATTGCATCAATTGCGGCATCACTAACATCACCATACATAGCTCGTTTTTAGTGTTCGGATAGGCTGAGTTCAAAGATTTCATTAAGATGACATCATCGTTACGAATTAAACTATAAAATTATTCAAACGAGTGTTCATTAGACAAGAGAAACTCACTCAAGGTAAGGTTTAACTTCGGCACGGTTCGAGTAAAACATGCGGATGTGCGGCTGTCTTTTCCTTATCATCAAGGAAACGCGGATCGCACTTCCCAATTGGAGCACCTTCTAGTATGAATACCGAAAGAGTAGGATTGTGGTTTAGAACTTCGCAGTTCTCATTTCGTCGACTTCTAGTGCGCATACAAGGCACGTTAGAGCCGAAATAGTAAGAGGAAAAATGTGTTTCTTCAAATCGGGCGTACTTTTCAGCGATACTCCCTTCGAGGCTTCGATTTGTTTCGTATGGATCTCTTCAATCGGCCAAAGAACCTCTCAAATGGATACATCCACCGATACTGTCATCGGACCACCCAATTTTGCTTCCTCCGCCAAATGAACCGGCAGGTGTTCCATCACATTGAAGAACCCGGGAGGAAATATTATTTCCAATTTACAAAGGGTTATTGAAATATTTCGATGCATTTGCTCTAACTCCGCATCCCGTAACACGGATGAGCAAAGGTTCTTGAAGAACTCACTAATTTCAATGAGAGGCGCTAAAACCTCGTCCAGGAGTGCACTAAATGCTATTGGAAGAAGGCTCTCCATGAAAACATGACAATCATGACTTTTCATGCTATGGAACTTAGTGGAGTTTGGGTCGACAAGGTATGAAATGTTAGAGCGATAATCATCCGGCATTTTCAACTCCCTTGCCCATTCACATACTGCCCTCTTACGCTTCAACGTTAACACATATTTTGCCTTCGGTTTGAGAAGTTTACCGGTGACTCCATGCTTTAAATTCAACTCTACATGATCACACAACTCTTCCAAATCCATTCTTGCCTTGATGTCATCCTTTGTTTTACCAGGAATATCCATAACGGTGTTAATTATATTCTCAAAAAGTTCTTCTCAATGTGCATCACATCTAAGTTATGGCGAAGCAATTGATCTTTCCAATATGGCAGCTCCCAAAATATGCTTGTTTTGTCCAATTATGATCCTTTTAAACCCCGAAATGTTAATTTCCTGCGCTTCGTTACTTTGGGAAAGTTTTCAACCCATTGTTTTATTTCTTCCCCGTATAACGACGAGGAGGACCCGAATGTACGGTTTTGCCTTTTGTAAACGATGTGTTGTTCCTTCGAAACGCGTGACTTTGGGGCAAAAACCGCCGATGAAAATCAAACCATGAAAATTTTCGGCCATTTCTAAGTTTAAATGCTTTTTTTGATTCATACATACCGGGCATGACATGGCACCATGCGTACTCCATCCGGACAACATACCATAGGTCGGGAAATCATTAATGGTCCACATCAACGCAGCCTTCATGAGAAAGTTCTCACCTTTCGAAATATCATATGTTTCAACACCATCTTCCCATAGTGTTTTCAACTCATCAATAAGAGGCTGCAAGTACACATCAATTTTATTTTTCGGATTCGTCGGACCTGGTATGATACATGTCAAGAACATATAAGGCGTCGTCATGCATAACTCTGGTGGTAGATTATATGGCGTAACAACGATCGGTCGGATTGAATAAGACCTTGCAGGTTGGCTGAATGGATTAAACCCATCCGCGCACAAACCCGAGTCTTATGTTTCTAGGTTCGATAGCAAATTCGGGGTGAACTCTATCAAAATGTTTCCATGCTTCACCATCCGAAGGATGACAGAGGACACCATCTTCTCTTACATTCTCATAATGCCATGCCATGTGTTCTGCCGTGGTTTTTAAAGCAAACAAGCGTTGAAGTCTTGGTATTAACGGCAAGTAATGCATCCTTGCAAATGGAGTTCTTTGACTTTTGCCATGTCTTTCCCTTTGACGCTTCCATCTCGCATGCCCACAAAACTTGCATGAATCAAGGTCACTTGTCCTCTTTGTAGAACAACATGCAACCTTGTCGACAACAATCAATTTTTGAACATCCATCCCAAGATTTTTAATGACCTTCTTTGCATGGTGAATGTCACGAGGAACTCGGTTATCGAGCGGACAAATCTCCTTCATAAGTTGAGCAATTTCATTAAAGCAATTTTGAGGCATGTTGTAGTCGGACTTAATGCTCAACATTCTAACAGTGGCGAGACAACTCGAGTGTGAGTTTCATTTCCTACCCACAAAGGTCGTTGCGCAGCCTCAACCATATTAAAGAAACTTTGGGCATGGGTATTTGGAGGCTCACTTGTGGAGTTTTGATTTGAGATCATGGCATCCGTGACCATATCATTTATACGGTCGATATTTGTTTCGACATCGCCGTAGTTCATATGATTGGCGCCACCTGTCGTCGTTGAATACGTTAGAAACCATTGTTTGCTCCTTATGTAAATGAGGATCTATTTCTCCATGACTAGTCCAATACCAATAGTTTGGAAGAAAACCATATTGATAGAGGTGCAACTTAACTTCATCGGGATCCTTATACTTCCGATTTACGCATTTGCGACATGGACACCTATATTATTGATTATGCACAAATTCCGATTGGCTTCTAGCATGTGCATCAAACTCCTCAACCCCGTCTAAAAACTCTTGTCTATACCCAACTCTACCGGGTAATAACCTACGATACATCCATCTACGATGCGTAGGCCCGTCCATATATATTCCGATTGAAATTTAACAATTTATTACATTATTAGTTAAAAATACCAACACATGGAGATGGTATATGATTACATATTTTCTATAACGAACATAATCTATATATAACCATTATGCATCTATAAATTTTTTAATATACATAGATTTCTATAATTTTTATATTTTACTCTTAAATATTTATTTCATAATTAAAGTAATCATACCTAATTAGCATAAATAAACTCATATATATAATTACACTAATTATACAGTAAAGCAATCATACCTATAAGCATACCTAATTAGCGTCAACAACCTCACACAAATAAACAACAAACAATTACACATATATAAATCAAAAACACCATTTCCCTCAACTTCAACAATAATGTCCCACAAATCCTACACAATTGCACATTTGTCTATTCAAATTCATCCACAATCAACATTAATTTCCACCAAATTACATATATTCGTCAATTTCAGCTAACATTTTTTAAACCCTAAATTTAACTTCAATAACATTTACTCCACAAAGAACCCAATTGCACATTTTTCTATTCAAATTCATCCACAAACAACATTAATTTCCACTAAATTACATATATACGTTACTTTCAAGTTACGATGTTGAAAACCCTAAATTTAACTTCCATAACATTTACTCCACAAACAACACAATTGCACATTTTTCTTCTCAAATTCATTCACAAACAACATTAATTCCCACCAAACTACATATATTTACTCCTTAAACAACACAATTCCCACCAAAGTTATATTTTTAAAACCCTAAATTTAACTTCAATAACATTTACTCCTTAAACAACACAATTTCACATTTTTCTTCTCAAATTCATTCACAAACAACATTATAATTTCCCACAAATTACATATATTCATCAATTTCAATATCAATTTTGTAAAACCATAAATCTACAAAAAATCATCACAAACATACCTCAAATTTATGGGCGGCACCGGCGGCGGCACGGCGGCGACGGCAAAGCTCGAGCGTGAGGCGGCAGCGGCGGCGGTTGGTCGGCGGCGTCCTCCACCTAGGCGGCAGCGGCGGCGGTGCGGGGTCGGGCGAATCGAAGCTAAGACCGGTGGTTATTCGGCCTTGGGGGTCCTGAACCGGCGGCGGAAGGGAGGCGGCGGCAACGAGCGACGGCGGCGTGCGTAGTCGGCGGCGGTAGCGGCCGATGGCGGTGGTGTCGCGGCTGATAGCGGTGCTCTCGGTCTCGGTCTCGGTCTCGCTCTCGCTCTCTCGTTGCTTTGCGAAATCCGGAACCGGTCGACGCCGGTCGCTGGATTTATTCATAATTAGCAACGGAACAGATCCGTCGTCTGTTCAGTCGCTAATTACAAAATTGTCGATAGCGACGGATTGGCGACGGAATATTCCGTCGCTAATTACTACGATTAATTTTTTTTTGTTTCGTGGATTTTTTGATGTACGAATTATCGCCGACGGAGTAGCGACGGAAGTTATGTTCCGTCGCTAATTCCGTCGTTGTATGATCCAGTTGTCATTTTTTGTCGGTGTCCGTCGCTGATTCCTTCGCTATTTTACAGTTTTGTAGTAGTGATTTTGGGATCGATCAAGCCATTGTTCAATCTCAATCATCATCATAGCCACAGGAAGATGACTCACAACAAGGGGCAACGTTTAGGAAGGGACTTTTATTAAAGGATGATGATAACTGGTAGCATGTGTAAATAATTATTCGTATTTTCATTTCCCTTGAGTACTTTTTACATGTGACATAATAATTTTGTTGGAGGTTTACTAAGTCAAAGTTATCACCGACTACATCGGATGATATAAAAACATTTTATAGTGGTCGGCGCACATGCTTGTTAAATCTCCCTAAAGAAGAGCAACAACTTCGTGGAGGACTTTTTAAGGTAAAAATCCTAATATTGGGATATACATGATTACTTTTTAATATTTTTAATTTATGTTCGATTAATAATTTTGTGAAACAGGTAAGTATACTTGGGCCCGGAAGAAATAAACACTTTACTACCTTGTGGTATCAACAAATGATAAAAAGTCTTTCAGGTCTCGTAAATAATACATTAGTAACTCTGAGATATGATTTTTTAATAGTTTAGTACCGTACTTTTTAAATTTTCAGGGTAGTAAACTGTTAAAAATCATACATTAGGATAATAATTTATTATTTACGATACGTGAGGGACTTTTTTTATTATTGGTCAATACCATAGGGTATTAAAATGTCAATGCAAAATGATTGAATAAAGTCGGTAAAAGTCTAAGGAACTTAGCGATCAAAGCTAGAAAAAGGCCCGATGATAAACTAATATCTTGGTTGTTAGATGAGGGGTAGGAGAGGTTGAAGGCCATAAGAAGTACCCCTGAATTTCAAAAGAAAATCTACGCAATGCTCGAAAAATAAGACAAAAGGGCAAAAAGAAGGAACCTCACAAAACCCAAGGGTCTAACTCAACCATTGACTCTGTTGTTAGACCGTGTATTTATCACTTTTTACCCCATTATTTCACCCATTTGCATGTAATTTGAAGGTGTATGTTTGCCTTTTTTCCTCTTAATCATCATCTAAACTCATAAAATTCTTAATTATAGGTATTTGAGCATAAATAAGGGAGATACGAGGTAGGTTTGATAAAAAGACAATAAGGAGCAAGGTTCGAGCCTCAAAAGAAGCAAGAAGAATGACAAAAACTCACTAAGACAAGTTGCACAAGCGCTCGTGCAAAGTCCCACAACCGTGCGGGCTTTCAAACAAAAAGTAGAAATCAAGAAAAAGTCGCACAACCACTAGTGCAAGGCCATATTACCATGCTAGAAGTTACATGAAAGTTGATGTTGTGCATGGGTGCTTATGTAGAGTCGCATAACCACGCACCCATGCAGGGCAAGCAAAAACACACGTAAAATTTAGTAGTTGTGCACGGGCACCCAAAAATAAAAACCCTAAAAATCAGAACAAAAAGATGACAAAAATAAATGAAAACATTTCTTATAAAAGCCCACAGGTGCCCATGCACAATTTTGCATGGTCGTGGGATCCTTCTTGCATGGATGCCCATGCACAATTGCTAAAGTTTCTTACTATTTTTTTCCTGTCTTGCATGACCATGCGAACCTACATGGGTGCCCCTATACGACATCAATTTTTATATTACTTCTAGCACAAGGGCTATAACAGAACTAAGCTGACTTGCCAAGTGCTCGGACTCAGCTCGGTCGAAGTTCTACTCGAGCTAGAGCCAAACCAAGCTCGAGCCGACTTGAAGGCATACTAAGCGTAACCCAATATTAGCAAGGCTCGGTTTGGCTCAATTTAGGCTAAATAGTTTTTTTTTTTTCAAAATTCTACTGTAGAGAGTATAAAATTACATCTAAAATCACCAATGTTTCATTTAAACTCTAGAATTTAGAAAATTTTTAAGCAAATAAAAAATATAAAAACCAAGCCGAGTCCGAGCCGAACCCTAGCATGAGCCCGAGCTTGAGGCATCCAAGCCGAGCCCGAGCTTAAACTTTAAAGGCATGATGAGCTTTGAGCCAAGCTCGAGCTTAGTTAAAATGAAACCGAGTTGAGCCTACGCTCGACTCCTTTCATTTAAGCCCTAAACGTAGCCATATGGTGTTGCACTAGTGATCGTGCGACTTTTCCTTGATTTCGCTTTTTGTTTGAAAGTCCGTATGGTTGTGCACCATTACACAAACACTTGTGTGACTTGATTTAGTGAGTTGTAACCATTCTTCTTGGTTTCTTTTAGGCTTAAACCCTCATATTCATCGTCTTTCTTCAAATTCACCTTGAATCTCCCTTGTTTATGCTCAAGTACCTATAATTAAAAGTTTTACTAGTTTAGATGACGATTAAAAGGTAATAAGAAAAACCAATCCAAAATCAAACATACATCTTTAAAATTATCGTGGAAATGGATGAACTAATGGGTTTAAAGGGGTAAATACAAGGTCTAACAACTCGACAATCCTTAGCTCTTAATTGTCCTTGCGCAAGACTATCAATTAATGAACACGGGGTCAAGCCCCATATTCACCGTCCTTAGGTCGTGTATTAATAATCCAATTAATAACTATTAACTACACACATAGAACCCCCCACCCTTGAAGTTTAGTATTTTTCATGAAAACTCACTAGAAAAATTTAAGAATTACGATGCTAGGTTACAATGTCGACAATCCCCATGTTGAATTATTTAACATTCATAACGCCCTTAAACAATGACAAATTATCTTCACCGATAGAACCTCACTTTAAGGAATGTAGATCACTCCAACTTATGTGAAATCTTTAGTGGTTCTCTCAAATTCTCTTTCCAAAGACACAACCTACCATTGGTCATATTTTCATTCTTTACCACTTTAAATACAAAATGCACATGCAATCAAGAGGACTTTTATAAGGTTGTGATGAGGGATAAGGTTTATGGGAGAGAGAAGATAATCAATTTAGGAAATGTGAAGCCAAATTGCCAAGTGACACATTGACTGAGCATAAACACTTCCAAAATATGAGTAAAAACTTCTCTCCCAATTTATGTATTTAAGCACAACAAGCCCTAAGAGAGTCTAAAGAATGAGTATAAACTTTTCGAACCTTCCTTATGCAAATCACTTATTCCTTCTTTTTTTCTTTTTTTAATTTTTTACTTTTTAATTTTCTTTTTTAAACAAAACACTATTGGCATGGGAATTATGAACACAACTTAATTTCAAAGGGTCCATCAACTAATGGGAGACACATCCAAACTTTTATTAATATAAATCCTCCTTTTCAAACCTCGGAATCATCAAAACACCACCTTATATAACCCAAAACTACCAATCTCAAGAAGTGTTATTCTCTAACCTTGACGTAGAATTGGAAAATGTGCTTAGGCCAATGGTAAAGCAGATATATGTGCAACAAAAAAGCATGTCAAATCTCAAAGGACTAGCAAAAAGGGCATATATAATAGGGTGGATATTTGGCTCATGCAGTTTGAAAACAAATGAATGCATCTATCATATTGCATATTGCACACATAAATAATGAGACTAAAATTGATGAATTAATCTTAAAATCTCAAAGCCTCACGGGTTTATCTACCACAATCATACTACTAGTTCGAAAAGATCACTACTTGCTCAAGTTAAACCAATCATGCTATGAAACTTTAAAAGACAAACGACATGCAACATAAATCATCACAATCACATCAATTCACAAGCTTATTTCCACTGAAGATTTCACCAAGAACGAGCAAGTTAATAATGTATAACCATGCCCATTAATTAACTATCATACTTCACATCATCATTATATGAGGGTTTTTGAAATTTTTATTTTGAGGATTTTTAATTTTCTACTTTTCATTTTTAGTTTTTGATTTTCAAAATCAATTATCACACTTCACAACCCTACCTCATAGAGAAGAAAATAAAAGAAGGGATAGAGTGTGTTTACCTTAAATTTATGAATTTCACTCCTTCATATAACTCCACAAATTAGTTAAAATCAAAAAGAAAAATAAAAATGGAGACAATGCAATTAATTCTAACCTATATTCTTAGGACTATATGATAAACAAAATAGACAAAAATAAAAAATTAATCCTAAAAAATTACATGAATTCAAACTATATGAATATAAATCCATCCCCAAGCATCTTCAAAACAACCTCTAAAAGCTACAATCTACTCCTCCATGCTTAGCTCTTTCATAGTCCTCAATGAAAAGGACAAGAAAAATGAACAAAGGGAGAAACCCCCAAAGGGGAAATTGAAAGTACATATTTTTTTGAAATTAGAACGTAGTAATATGCTTGACTTGCCTCCCAAGAAGCACTTGTTTAAGGTCTTTAAGCTTGACCTTTACCTTAAAAGGTAGATAATGGGGACTAAGAAGGAGGACAACTTGAGGAGTGGAATTGTGACATGATATGTATTCCCTCCCCTTTACCATCAATATTCTCCTCAACACAAATATCAGTTGAAGTAGGCAAATCTGATGGAGCAATAGCACCCGTACGTAACTCTCTTGATACTTAATAATCCCACCATATATAGAGTTAACCAAGGGTATTGGTGGTGGTAGAAGGAAGAAATCTACACTTTCACCACAAATGTGAAAAGAGATCTTCCATATAGGTACATCAATCATAACTCATGTAGTTGCTAGAAATGGCCTCCCTCATATAATAGGGACTCGGATGCTCTCATCCATGTCCATCACTATGAAGTCGCAAAGAACAACAAACATTTATACTTGAATAGAAACATCCTCCAAAATACCTGCGAGGTGCCGAATATACTGATATTCCAATTGAATGGACATGTTGGTAGGTTACAAATCACCTTGTTGAGAGTTTCTATAAAGTGAAAGTGGCATTACACTCACACTTGGCCCAAGATAGTAGAGGGTTCTCTTAATTTGCTCTCCCTTAATTGAACAAGGAATAGAAAAACTCTCTAGATCTTGCAGCTTAGAGGGTGACTTGAATGCACTCGTATGCCTTCCCTTGTTTACTACGTAAACATCCTCTAACATTTTTTTCTTGTAGAGAATCTCCCTTAAAAACTTTAGATAGGAGGGTGTTTCCTTGATAGCCTCTAGGAATGACATTTTGGTGTAGTTTTGTTTCAACATATCAATGAATTTTAGAAATCTGGGCTGTAACATTTTCCGAGGATATGGCATTAGTGGCCAATAGGGGGAAGTGGAGGTGTTTATTGGGTCTTCTCTCGAACTTTGAACTAGACCCTTGCTGTTGAATCTTAATAGTATTTTACTTATCTTCTTGTATGAAGACTCGGACACTTGCTCAATATCTTTCCGAGTCATGCAAAAGGAATCGGGTATAACGATGTCATTCTTATAGAGTTTTGATTCCAAGGCATTCTCTGTGTCTTAGAAACTTACTTGAGTAAAATAGTATCTTCTCTAAGTGATTCGGCCCTCACTCATCTATGTTATCGCGTTTCGGTTAGCGACTCGAAAACCGGTTCTTTATTCCGAGTCCACTCTCACTCAGATTAATCGCATTTCGAATATACCGGTACTCGCCGTTTCTCATTCGGAATCCGACTCGTGGTTAGTTACTCTATTGTTTGCATAGTCGGCATTAGTAGTTCTTTTCGTACTTAGTCTATATCAAGTTTTTCCCTCTCGATATTCGTTACTGAACTTGATTCTTTGCTTAAGACTAAGTCTTATGGAATTCCGAGCATCATGGATTTTAGACTCGAGAAAATTCCATTTCTTTTCGACTCGGATAATCTGTTGGTTAATTATCATGATAATTTTATTATCCGTGTCTAACCTTGGACCAAAGTATCTTATACTTTGAAAACCAAAGTTGTTTTACTTTTGTAGGTTATCCAATCGAGGATATCTTTTCTAACTACAAAAGTAGCCGGCTTCGAACGTCAAATCACCAGCGAGATATGGCTTTTCACCTTCCCTGCTTTAGTCCCGGAAGATTGTGTCGAAGGCATGCGCTTCCATATCTGAAAAATGGAACGCCAAGCCTAACGGTGGTTTCCACCTCATTTTTCAAGACACAACCGATGGTTTTGGGACTTCCAAGAGAGTTAAACCGTTGTTCAACGTTTATATTTCAACGGATACTTTCGAGTGACTCGAAAGCTTCTACCAACGGTCACGGAAGACTCTCGGTCAGCGGATGAAGATAACGAGCTACTCTGCTTGGTTATCTATAAATAGAAGCCACTTCACAAGACTTGAAGGTTGCCGAACATATTGTCTATACACTTACTTGATCAAAGTTATTGTATTTACTCTCAATCTTCAACTTACAACTCCTACTCTGTAATTCATTACTTTCGCGTTGTAAGGTCTTGTACTTAGTTACAAACTCTTCTTACATTCTTTGTAAGGTCCCTTGACTAAGTCTGTAAAGGTTAACTCGGCTTAGTTGTCCCTAACCTGTAAGGGTTATCTCGGCTAGGAAGTACTAGATCGGATAAGGTAACTTCGAGTCTAGGAAAATCTGTATAGAGTTGTCTAAGGGAGCAACTCGGGTTACGTCAAGTTCACGGTATTTTGTGGACTCAAAATAGTGGATTTGACTTCGTGTCCGGATTGACACGGGCCGTGGTTTTCCGCCCCGGGAGGGTTTCCACGTAAAATCTCTGTGTTCTTTTTCGAGTTCATTCTAGACTCGGACGACCTTAGTGCTCTTGCTTCTTCCGATTCATTGCTTTCGAGTCCAATCGTTTCGACTCTGTTATTAGACTCGGATTCTGTCTTTGCCTCTTTTCGCGCAAAAGTGTGTATTTTCGAAAGAATTTTCTATCACCCTATTCACCCCCTCTAGGGTGACTCGGACTCTCCTTGAGCAAACCTTCAATTGGTATCGAGCCTAGCCTTTCGGAAAGGATCTAACAATCCAAAGGTGTAAAGATCGGATGGCTCGGAACAATGGAGAGTTCGACGAAGGAAGATCTTCCAACGAGGCCACCAAAATTCAAAGGTTCAAATTTCGGTCACTTGGAAGAAGCTTATGGAATGTTTCCTCATGGATCACGATGAAGAAGTATGGGAAATCATACAACAAGGAAACTACATTCCAACAAAGACGAGATGAATTCAGAATCCTTCCAAAGACAAAGGCTGAGTTCACACCAGCGAGGCGAGAAGTTCGAAAGAACTTCAAAGCCATGAACATCCTCATGTGCGCCATAAGCTCGGAAGAATATAATCGAGTCTCTGCTCGTGACTCTGCTAAAGAGGTATGGGATACCTTGGTCAACACCTACGAAGGTACAAGTCGGGTGAGACAAGCTAAGATCGATCAAGTATCTTCATAAATATGAGCTTTTCAAAATGGAGCGAGGAGGAGAACATTACTCGGATGTTCATTCGCTTCACTGAGATCACCAACAATCTCAAATCTCCGGGAAAGAAAATCTCCCATGAAGAAATGTGCCGGAAAATTCTCGAAGCCTACCCAAAAACGATGGGGTCCTAAAGTGACTGCCATAGAAGAGGCTCGGAACCTCTCACTCTTGAAGCCGGACGAGCTCATCGGAAAGCTTCGACTCATGAGATACATCCGGAAGAAGAAGATGCTGAGGGTACTTCCAAAAGGAACATCGCGCTTAAAGCCTCGGAATCCAAAGAAGCAAGTCCGAGCTCCTCGACTCGGAAGATGATCCCATGGCACTCATTGCAAGAGGCTTCAAGAGAATGATGAAGCATAAAAGATGGGACAAAAGACCAAAAGAAGAACTCTACAAAAAGGACAAGAGAGACAGAAAAGGTAAATTTTCGTCACCCTCAAAGTTATCTTTGTCTAAGAATTCTGGATGTTTTGAATGTGGCAGCAAAGACCACATAGTCAAGGACTATCCAAAACGAAGAAGAGACAGGGAAGAAGAAAAAGGCCATGATGGCAACATGGAGTGATGAGGATTCATCCGAAGACAACAAAGACTCGGATGACTCGAAGTGTCCGATGGCAATTTCGACTCGGAAGGCGAGAGAGAGTCGGACTCGGACTCGGACTCGGACAACGAGAAACCGATCCTCAAGAGGTAATAAACTACTTCCTCAAATTTTCCAAAGTTGATTTAACTAAGTACATCTTTACTTTGGAAGAAAAGTCCAATTCGATTCCTCTCATTTCAAAGAACAACTTGAGTCAATCTCGTCCGAGAGCATATCCTTGAAAAACGAATTAGAAAAGCCGAGGCTCACACTCGAGAGAACTCAAGACAAGTGATCAAACTAATGAGGCCGAGTCCGAGTTACTCAGGAAAGAAAACGAGCAAGCTGAAACAAAAGCTCATTGAGTCTCAAGATCTGGTTTTAAAGTTTACTCAAGGTCGGAAGAACCTTGATATGCTCTTAGGATCACAATGTGTCTCTTTTAGAAAAGAAGGTCTTGGTTTCAACAAAGAGGAAGAATCTAATTCTTACTCGGAATTGTTCAAAAGGATTCCGAAGCTGTTAAGTTCAAAAAGGCTGAGCATGGTCCCATTCACGAAATGAAAGGAGGACTAAACCCGGACCTATTTACAAAAAGAAACCATTTTCTCCTGTTTCAAAAGGAAAGGTTTTTAAAAGGAAAGAGACACGGACTCGGTTCTCCGAGAAAAGACTTAGAATCGAGACTAAACCCAAAGTCATTCAAATCCGGGTTCCGAAGCACCTTCTTCCTCGAAAAGGACCATAGTAAGAAATGTTACTTGGGTTCGTTAGAGGAAGTGAGAAGGGTTAGACTCTTTCTGTTTTGCGAGTCACTCGAAAAGATCAAAAGGACATTGGTACCTGGACAGCGGATGTTCTCGACATATGTCGGGTGATCAAGGACTCTTTTCCGAGTGAAGTCATATAAAGGGGAAAGGTGACTTTTGGAGATGACAGACAAAGGTAAGATAGTGGGCATTGGGAAGATTGGAAATGGAAGCAATCTGGTGAGCCCAATCTACCTTGTCAAAGGGCTAAAGTACAACCTACTTAGCATCTCCCAACTATGTGACAAAGGTCAAGAGGTAAAATTCACTCAATCCAAGTGCTACATCATAGATGAGATCACCAAAGAGGTAAAACTTTCAGGTAAGAGATCGGGTAATACCTACATCATCCCTCTTTCGACCCAAGTCGGAATTTATCCTGTTTGAAAGCATCTCTTCAAGATGATTCTTGGACTTGGCATCGTAGATTAGGTCATATTAGCATGCATACTATCAAAAAGCTTGCATCTCATGGTCCAGTTAGAGGATTGCCTAATTGTGCGTTTGAGAAGGATAAAATATGTGAAGCATGCACCGAGGGAAACAAGTCAAATCTTCATTCAAATCTCTGAAGACAGTTTCCACATCCAACGTTCTTGAATTACTACATATGGACCTATGTGGCGAAATTCTCGTGAAGAGTCTCGGAGGTAAATCTTACATACTTGTTATCATTGATGATTTTTCAAGATTTACACGGGTGTGTTTGCTCAAGCATAAGAATGAAGCCTTCAAGGAGTTCAGCAAGCTCGTAGAAAGATTCAAGTGGAGTCCCGGACTCGGATTCAAAAGATTCGAACCGACCATGGAAGGGAGTTCGATTACTCGGAATTCTCGAGTTTTGTGACAAGAATGGAATTTCTCACAACTTCTCAGCACCCAGAACTCCTCGGCGGAATGGAGTAGTTGAGAGAAAGAACGAGAACCCTTGAAGAGATAGCAAGGACAATGATGATTGAACACAACTTGCCCTACTATTTCCAGGCGAGGCGAGTAAACACAGACCAACTACACTCTCAATCGATGCCTCATCGGACCCATTACGAAGAAAACACCTTATGAGCTAGGAAGCCAAATATTTCCTATTTCGGATCTTTCGGATGTAAGTGCTTTGTCCACAACAATGGTAAGGATCATCGACCAAGTTTGATGCTCGGTCGAGACGAAGGTATTTTTCTAGGTTACTCCTATCATAGCAAAGCTTATCGTATCTTTAATAAGCGAACTAACAAAGTGGAAGAAAGTATCCACGTAGTGTTTGATGAGCTTGAACAGGAGAAACCAAGTGAATCTGCATACTCGGAGCCGAAGCTCGAAAGGATGATGACGAAGATGAGTTCACAAAGACTCGAAGGAGACTACTCGGAACGAGGAGGCTCGGAATGAGACAGACTCAAGAGCTTGTTCGAACGAGCAAGTCAATGAAGACGATCACTCGGAACAAGCTTCGAAGATCAAGCTATTCAGCCCACAAACCTGGTGAATCAAAGAACTGGTAAAGCATTCAAATTTACTTCCGAGTCATCCCCAAGAAAATATTATTTACGATATCAACGAGTGGGGTAAGAACTCGTTCCTCTCTTCATAATCTATGTGCATTCACTGCATTCATTTCATTAACCGAACCTAAAAATGCACTAGAAGCCCTTAATGAACCCGAATGGGTAGAGGCCATACAAGAAGAGCTGAATCAATTTGAAAGAAACCAAGTCCGGACTCGACCAACCGACCTTCGACCACCCAGTTATAGGAACCAAATGGGTTTTCAAGAACAAAGCTGGATGAGGGTGGAGTGGTAGTCGAAACAAGGCTAGACTTGTAGCTCAAGGTTACAATCAAGAAGAAGGAATTGATTGTGGGGAAACCTTTGCACCGGTAGCTAGAATAGAAGCCATTAGACTACTTGTTGGCATTTGCATCCTGCATGCATATTAAATTATATCAAATGGATGTTAAGTGTGCCTTTCTCAATGGTTTTATTGAAGAAGAAGTCTATGTCGAGCAGCCTCCTGGTTTTGAAAACTCGGAATTTCCAAATCATGTTTTCAAACTTCAAAAGGCTCTATATGGTCTTAAGCAAGCCCCTAGAGCTTGGTATGAAAGAGCTGAGCGAGCTTCTTGGTTCAAAATGATTTCAAAAGAGGTCGGATCAACAAGACTCTATTCATAAAGACCAAAGGGAAAGATTTTCTCATTGTTCAAATATATGTTGATGATATTATTTTCGGTGCTACTAATGAATCTTCGTGCTGAGAATTTTCCGAGTTGATGAGTCAAGAGTTCCAAATGAGTATGATGGGAGAACTCAACTTCTTCCTTGGGTTACAAATCAAACAAGACAAAGATGGAATCTTTGTTCATCAATCGAAATACACCAAGGAACTGCTGAAGAAATATAAACTTCAAGATGTAAAGCACGCATCAACCCCTATGAGCGACGAGTATAAAGCTTGACTCGGATGAGACAGGTAAAGTAGTAGATCGAAACTCTATCGAGGTATGATTGGATCACTGTTATATCTTACTTCAAGCGGACCGGATATAATGTTCAACGTTTGCTTATGTGCACGATTTCAAGCTAATCCAAAAGAATCACATCTCACTTGCGGTGAAGAGAGTATTCGAGATATCTTGCAGGTACTCGGAATTTAGGACTCGTGGTATTCCGGAGACTCGAAGCCGACTCGACTGGATACTCGAGACGCGGACTACGCAGGATATAAAGTTGATCGAAAGAGCACATCCGGAGCATGCCAATTTCGGGTCAATCCCTAATATCCCGGCACTCAAAGAAGCAAAACTCAGTAGCTCTATCAACTGCGGAAGCTGAATACATTGCCGCTGGAGCTTGTTGCGCTCGAGTCCTTTGGATAAAACAACACTTGAAGGATCTTGGATTATTTCTCAACTCGGTTCCAATCAAGTGTGACAATCAAAGCGCAATCGGTATCACTAAGAACCTCGTCCAAGCACTCAAAAACAAAGCATATTGAGGTCGGGTATCACTTCTTACGCGATCACTCGAAAAGGGTGATATTACACTTGAGTTCATTGCTACTAATCTTCAATTAGCTGATATCTTTACTAAACCTCTTGGTGAAGATCAATTGCGTTTTATTCGGAATGAGCTTGGTATGTTAAATGCTTAGTTTTGTGTTATGATTCTTGACTATTTACGTGCTATGTGCTTGCATGTTTATAACCATTAGTTCGATTGACCACATGATACTTGGGCTGATAGTTATTTACGTGTTTCGAGTCACTCAAAATTCTTTCCGAGTCAAACTTAGACGTAAGAGAAATTTGGACATCAAATTTTCTGAAGCTATCTCTAGAACAGTGGAGAGTTTCGGATTATAATTTCAAAATCTTTTTCTCTCTTACTCGAGCGCTCCGATCGGATCATAACCGCAGATTTCAAACCGCCGATATCTCAACCGTTGAAGAAGAACTGTCACACCGGGCATTAATGACCGATGGACGAGGCCGAGTCGAACGGAGTTACTTAACGGATAGTGAACGGGCGCGCGTATTCTCTATATATATTGAGTATCCCTCTTCATCTCGATATTCTAAAACTCCTTCCCTCTCAAACGAAAATCTTCTCGTGGAAGTTTGCTACGTGAGCAGTGACCCTTGATCGTCCGCAAGTGTTGAAGAAGCTCTCTCTCTCTCTCTCTCTCTCGTAAGTTTTCAACTGCTCTCTTCTCATTTTTCTTCTACCATTTTCGTTCTCTTCTCTTCTACACCTCCTTCTTTTTTTTCTTTCGAAAAGTTTCATCTTTTCATCTCTCACAATGCCTAAAAGAGGAAACCATCCCGACTTTCGGGTTTCTTCATCCTCTAAAAAGCCTCGCACCAACAAGCCGTAAAGCTCAACCCCTTCTAAACTCGTTGTCACCCAAGCACCTTGCGGCTGGACGACAAATTCTTCCCAACAACCAAATTCTCCTGGTTGTCCAATATCCAAACCACCGGAGTCTACCCTTTCTTGTGTTTCAGACGAGTTCATCTATCCCGAACTCGTTTCGAGTTTTATACTCATCTCACCCACTCCGAAAATGTTCTAACCTCTCGGGTTCGTAACATTACTGTTACGTATCAACACCTCTCTTCTTCACCGACTGTTCAAAGTTTCTTCTCTCTTCTTGAACAGTAATCCTATTCCCTTCATTGAAGTCGCCGACGACTTCTTTGAAAAGTACGCTAAAGAATTCCCCGGGTCCGGAAAGAACTTTTACGTGACTCGGTTGAAGTCGAAGCCGAGCTTCAGTGCTTTCGCTGATGAGAACCTTCTTCTCACAGCATTCCAGCAAGGAGAACCCCAACTCCAAGCACCTCAAAGCCCTCTTCGATATCCCGGAGGGATACGAAGTCGACCTCTTCCCCTCCCTCATTGAGCGGATGGCCGCTGTGCCGGCTCAACTCCAGAGCAAGAAGAACACCTCCCTTCCTTTAGGTGCTCTTCTCACCCTTGTCTTCAAACAATTCCAAGTTCCTCTTCCCTCTCGACCCTAACACGGTGTCCGAGGCGGCCATTGTGGTCGGCAAGAAGGAACTCCGAGGGTACGGATATCGGAAACTAACCCCGGTGTCCGGGTTCACAACTCGGAGCCGAGGCCTCCTTCTCCACCTCGGACTCGAAATCAACCCCTCTCCCTCTTCCCTCTTCCCTCTTCACCTGGTGGTGCCTCCACCTCCAGTGCCTCCAAAACTCTCTCTCGCCCTCTTGTCCCCTGTCTTCATGGACAAGATCACCTCTGTGTCTTCCGAATTCGGAGACATGCTCGGGGTTTCAAGTTCTGTTCTTCGTGGTCCGACCATCAACCAAAAGACCGGTCGAGTCCCAAATCCGAGAGCAGCAGTCTCTCGTTCTCGAGATGAGAGAGCTGGTTAAGGAGCAGAAGGAGCTAGCTGAGCTCCTTCGAGAAAGAAGGTCCAAGGCGGCTCAGGACCGGGATGACTCGGACAACTCCGAGGCTTCTTCGAGCCCGAGCCCGACCTCCTCGGACAGCGAGGAAACCGAGGAAGCAGAGGAAGAAGCTGCAGATGCAGCGGAGGATGCTCGAGGAACCCGCGGCTGAGGCAGCCCCTTCCGAGCAAAGGAAAGAAGAGGCCGTGGCAACCGCCGAGGGACGACTCGCTCCCCAAGCTCAAATTGTCTGTACTCAGCTCGCACGGCAGATCCGAGTGTGTTAAGCTTGTCGTACAAGCAACAAATTAAACCACTACTTAGGCTTATAATAAACAATATAGTAAGGGCAAGTAGGGATCGAATCCACGAGGAAAGATACTCGTAAAGAAAAATCAAACTTTCAATCTAATTAAACTAACTATCTTAGTTATTTACCTTATAAAATTCAAACAAATCAACTTAACTACTAAATTTCTAATTTTAATTCTAAGAAAAACTTCTGAGATTATGCACTATTATTCTAATAATCTAAATTTAACAAAACTATCCTAATTAATTCTGGAAAAATCAAAACAGAAAATCAAATAAAAACTTAAACAGAAAATTAAAACGTAGAATAATTCAGAATTAAATAACTAAAAATAACAGAAAATTATCTAATAATATAAATAAATATTCCAGAAAGAATATAAAGCTTGGAATAACCCAGGAATGTTTTTTTATAAATTTTCAGAAAAGAAAACTAAAGCAGAAATTAAATAAATTCTAAAACAGAAAATTAAATAAATAATATTCTGCACTAAAATAATTACGAAAATAAATACTAAAATTACCCAGAATAATAATAATAATTTTCTAAACCTAACCAGACCCTAAAAATATAAAAACAAAATTAAAAATCTAATTTACGAATTTATTTTATTAAAAACCTGCAGTAATTAAATTCAAGAATTAAATCTGAAAAAATATCAAATTAATTCCAAAAATTCTAAAATTTAATCAGAGCAAACTAGGACTCTATCTAAACCCTAAAAGAAAATAAAACATGAAAAATGAAAAAGAAACTATTTTTAAACTAATTTCTAACAAACTAACTCCAAAAATAATAAAAACTGACAGAAAATTAATTCTGAAAATTAAAATATGTAAAGACTCAAAATTAAATTAAAATAAAATTACTAAAACTAACCTAAAATACTGATCTTTAGGGGGTAATGAAATTAATAATAAAAGACTATATATTTATAAATAAAAATTGACAAACTAAAGAAAATAACTAAAAAGCAAACAAATAATTACCAAAGATATCAAATTTATAAAAACACTTAGTATAATCTATATCCACCATGCAAATTATTATTTATCATTAACACACAAATTGATCTACCCATGAGCTAAACTGTAGAAGACAACCACTAGCGGATCTTCCCCGTTTTTCCTTAATTATTAGTTTACTTAGGCCTAGCCCTAATATAAACCCTACTAATATTGATAACCCTAGCACTAGCACTAGAATTTAATCAAATTAGAGCATTAAGTATTAGAAAAATATCATCTAGCACCTAATAACCAATCTACTAGCAAATTGATTTAAGAAGGATCTATGATAATTTCCTAATTAAAAGAGATGGGTATGAGCCATCCATGATTAATTAGGGTGATACTTATGTCTAAAAGATCAAGCAATTACGTACTTAAACCCTCTAAACTATCATATGAATTTATAAAAAACTAAATAGCGTGCACTCTAATTAATTAGACATAAATTCATAAACATTAAACACAAATTATCATAGAATCATGGATCAAATCAATAAGACAATAAAAATCATAACTTTGTTTCAAAATAAATAATTTAACATGGCTTCAATGAGATTATACTAAGTATAAGAAAAACTACTCACACATCATGTAATTTAAAACATGTAAACTAAATAAAACTAGCATCTTTAGTATTAATCTATCAATGAAAACTCAATCTTTTCTAATAAAAATTACAAAACTAAATTATACTACCGATATTAGTTTCTTTGACCCGGGAAGATGAAGAAGATGATGATGGATGGTGGCTGGCTGGGCAGCGGACAGCAGCAGCAGCCAGGTTCAGGCGGCAGGTGCAGCGGCTGGCTGGTGGTGCAGCGGCGGCAGCAGCCAGGTGTAGGCGGCAGCACTGGTGGTGGCTGGGCAGCAGGTGGACGTGGACAGCAAGGGCAGTGGTGATTGTGTGTGGCTAGCTTCCTTGGTCTCCTCTCTATGATGATAATAAGTAGTATATATAGGGTAAAAGAGTTAGGGTTTATTTCTCTTTCTTCTCTTCTAAGTTTCCCTTTTCTATTCCACTTAGGATTTCCTAAAATATAATATCCTAAAATAAATATTTTATTACATATTATATTTATGGACCGACTTCATATATTTTCTTGGATGCTTGTCGGTAGCTAAAAATCCACTTTTAACGACTTTTCTTCTCTTCCCCACTTTATTCGATAATTACCTATAAATAGACAAAATAGAATAAATTAGATAAAATAAACTATATAATATAAACTCAATAACTACTAAAAATACGTATAAAATACGACTTAACAGAGTGGGTCGAAGATCTCGCTCCTCCAGCGAGTCGGCCGGAGCAACCCCTCCAGCCCCGAGGTCCCAATGGAAGAACCCCTCGATCCCCTCTCTCCGGGTCAGCCACTCGGAGCTGAGCCCCTGCGAACTATTCCGGTTCTCCCTTCGCCGCGCTCAAGCACATCGTCAAGATCTTATCGGCGCCGGCGCACCTCCGCCTCCACTCGAAATCCCCTCCTCCCTAGTTGGAGCCATGCACCGAGTCACAATTCCTCGGTGTCTCCGAATTTCTTCTTTCAAATTTTCTTTTGTCCGGACAACTTATGTGTTTTACTTGTACTTTTCTCCCTTCTTTTTGTTTCTTGTTTTTGCTTGAAAGGCAAGGGGAGAAATGTAGTCGAAACTGGTTGTCTTGTTTAGGGGAGTTTATTCCCTTGAAATTTCTTTTTAATGAAGTGATGCATTTCATTATTAATTTCGAGTTCTTTATTAATGAGTTAAAGCATACTTTATATTGCTCGATATAGTGTATATTGCTCGATCTATTCAATATGCCTTACTCTTGAACAAACTACTCGGAATCAATCTATTGTTTCTCTAACAAAGTTTCGTTTAAGTATGGAATGCCTTTCATCAAAAAGGGGAGATTGAAGACTCGAGACATCTGCTCAATATCTTTCCGAGTCATGCAAAAGGAATCGGGTATAACGATGTCATTCTTATAGAGTTTTGATTCCAAGGCATTCTCTCGTGTCTTAGAAACTTGCTTGAGTAAAATAGTATCTTCTCTAAGTGATTCGGCCCTCACTCATCTATGTTATCGCGTTTCGGTTAGCGACTCGAAAACTGGTTCTTTATTCCGAGTCCACTCTCACTCAGATTAATCGCATTTCGAATATACCGGTACTCCGCCGTTTCTCACTCGGAATCGACTCGTGGTTAGTTACTCTATTGTTTGCATAGTCGGCATTAGTAGTTCTTTTCGTACTTAGTCTATATCAAGTTTTTCCTCTCTCGATATTCGTTACGTGAACTTGATTCTTTGCTTAAGACTAAGTCTTATGGAATTCCGAGCATCATGGATTTTAGACTCAAAAATTCCATTTCTTTTCGACTCGGATAATCTGTTGGTTAATTATCATGATTATTTTATTATCTCGTGTCTAACCTTGGACCAAAGTATCTTATACTTTGAAAACCAAAGTTGTTTTACTTTTGTAGGTTATCCAATCGAGGATATCTTTTCTAACTACAAAAGTAGCCGGCTTCGAACGTCAAATCACCAGCGAGATATGGCTTTTCACCTTCCCCGCTTTAGTCCCGGAAGATTATGTCGAAGCCGTCCGCTTCCATATCCGGAAAAATGGAACGCTAAGCCTAACGGTGGTTTCCACCTCATTTTTCAAGACACAACCGATGGTTTTGGGACTTCCAAGAGAGTTAAACCGTGTTCAACGTTCATATTTCAACGAATACTTTCCGAGTGACTCGAAAGCTTCTACCAACGATCACGTAAGACTCTCGGTCAGCAGATGAAGATAACGGCTACTCGCTTGGTTATCTATAAATAGAAGCCACTTCACAAGACTTGAAGGTTGCCGAACATATTGTCTATACACTTACTTGATCAAAGTTATTGTATTTACTCTCAATCTTCAACTTACAACTCCTACTCGTAATTCATTACTTTACGAGTTGTAAGGTCTTGTACTTAGTTACAAACTCTTCTTACATTCTTTGTAAGGTCCCTTGACTAAGTCTGTAAAGGTTAACTCAGCTTAGTTGTCCCTAGCTGTAAGGGTTATCTCAGCTAGGAAGTACTAGATCAGATAAGGTAACTTCGAGTCTAGGAAAATCCGTATAGAGTTGTCTAAGGGAGCAACTCGGGTTCCGTCAAGTTCACGGTATTTTGTGGACTCAAAATAGTGGATTTGACTTCGTGTCCGGATTGACACGGGCCGTGGTTTTCTGCCCCAGGAGGGTTTCCACGTAAAATCTCCGTGTTCTTTTTCGAGTTCATTCTAGACTCGGACGACCTTAGTGCTCTTGCTTCTTCGATTCATTGCTTTCGAGTCCAATCGTTTCGACTCGGTTATTAGACTCGGATTCTGTCTTTGCCTCTTTTCGCGCAAAAGTGTGTATTTTCAAAAAGAATTTTCTATCACCCTATTCACCCCCTCTAGGGTGACTCAGCTCTCCTTGAGCAAACCTTCATTGTAGAAAACCATAACAAGACTATCTACCACCTCTAGGCTATAGGTTTGAACAACATTAAAATGATCCATAGAGTTGGCCTCGGATTGACATGGAAGTTGCCCTTGGGGTTTAGACAAGTGGTTCACCCGATAAGCTATCTCGAACGATTTGGGTGTTCATCATCTTTCGGTGACAAGTAGATATACCATCTAGTTGGGCAATGATGACCTTGATGGAGGAGGTCACGTCGTCATTAATCTTACTTTGAGATTAGATAAATGCTCTTATGAAGGCATCTGCCTATGGTGGTTTTACATAGAAGAGGTGGACACTAGTGTCCCTTTAATAAAAACTAGGAAGTTCGGTGGTCATTTGTGGCTAAAAGTAGAGGTTTTGGTGGACATGTTACGATAATTTAAACCCCTTAAGTTATGACTCTAGGGGAAGGGTCTATTTTGTGGTGTTCTTACATGGAAGAAGGAGGACAAGTGTCCCTCCGATGAAAACCAGGAGGTTGGGTTGTCATTTGTGGTTGAAAACCGAGGTTCTCGTGGACATGTTTTGATAATTTGAACCCCTTGAGTTATAGCTCTAGGGTAAGGGTCTATTTTGGGGTCCTTCATTAAAGTTGTGAAGGGCATTAACTTGCTCAAGTATAAGAGTTTGACATTTAGTGCTTGTATGCTAATGTACACCACATACCACAAATATAACCACAACCCCCAATGATGAATAAAAAGAACCTTTTTGGAAAGAAATTGCACTCGTATTTTCCATGTCTAAAGCTAGTGCATCTAGTTTGCTTGATAACAAGGTCACAACGTCGACTTCATACTTCTCTCTTCTTCGGGGGCTATCCTATTGTTGCGCCAATAATAACTGTTAACAGCCATGTTCTCAATAATAGCTTTGGCCTCACCTTTACCCTTAGCCATAAGAGCACCTCATGCAGCTACACGTATGAAATTTGAATATAGGAAGGTAGCCTTTTGTAGAAGGATTGCAGCAATATCCACTCTAGAATATCATGGTGAGCACATTTCTTCCGAAGGTTCTTGCAACACTCCTAAGCCTCATAAAGTAACTCTTCATCCTCTAAGTAAAACGTGGAGATGACGTTCGTAGTTTGACTGTCTTGCTAGGGGAAAGAACTTGGTCATGAATGCCTTTAGAGCTTCCTAAATGGCGTATTTGTTAGAATCCTCAGCCAGCAACCAATCTTTGGTTTTATCCTTGAAAAAGAAAGGAAAAAGCTTCGGATGAATGGCTTCCTTGATGACATTGTTTATCTTGATGGTGCCACAGTTTTCTAGGAAAGAGATAATATGTCGGATGACATTTTTAGCGGAAGCCCTCCAAATGCATCTTGTCGTACATAGTGTGTAAGTGACATCTTCAACTCAAAATTGTTAGCACCCAATGTCGGCCCAGTGATGGCCAATAGTGCCCAAGATGCACGAGGGATGGCATAGTTCCCTAGCGACCTTGGTTGTTCTCTTTCCGCCATCCTTTCTTCACCCCTCTCGCCTTTTGCAGCTCCGTTGATTACTCGCTACTATTGCTTCAATTTTAGGGTCAAATGGGACAAGTTCCGTGTCACCTCGACTCCTCGAGTGCAAGCAAAAGAAAAACTATACCAAGCATAAACAAGTTCAACCCGAGTAAATCAAGCAAGGAATGGTATTAGAAGAAAAACTAAACACTTAGTCTCAAGTCTAAAAGCGAAATTTTTACTCAAAAGAACGAAGTTCCCCAAGCAACAACGCCAACACTACTACAAAAATGTTACATAGTTATGGAACTTAAAGATGGAATACAAGTTTGTTGCAAAGTAGCGACAAAAATAAGCAATCGAAATTATCATTTATCGAAAAACTCAGTCATCAATCGAGGACAAATATGTCGCTATTTAGTTACTTAGCGACAGCACTCCAACAATGGAAATAGGGGTGACCGATTATTGAAATTAAATTTTGAAAAAATAAAACTTTTTGTAGGTAATGACCGACTTAGTTCATCGTCATTCAAAATTTTTTAGATTTTTTAAAGTAGAAATGGACTTGGTCTATCGCTATTTAAAATTAAAACACTAGATCTTGGGAAAGGACGGTTATATGACAAAAAGAGAGTGAGTGACAATGTGCGAGTAGAGCGGGTGTGAGAGAGCAAGGAGATCACCGGTGCCGACCACTACCGCAGACCGGCTCCGTCGATCATCTTCTGCACCGTCCACCTCTACCATGTGAAAGGGAGAGGGAATCTGCGAGTAAGAAGGAGCTAAAGAGCTAGATAGAGCAGTCCCTTGACAACCATCCACCACTTCCGCTGTCATTGCCATGCACGCCACCAATCAACCACCTTCACCTCTTATAAGTATACTTTCTTTATCCTCCACCACTTCCGCTCTCTAAAATTCGATATTTTAGAGAATTTCATGATAATTAATCTTCATTTTGAAGTGAAAAATATGTAATTATGTGATTTATTTATATAAGTTGTGTTGTTTGTGCTTTATGAGTTTAGGTTGAAATGAAAATAGTTTAACTTTTGTTTTGATTTTTGACAACATATAAGTAGATTGTGCTTAATTGTGTGAAAGTTGAAGTATATTTGTCTTGGTAGGGTATGATCGATGTTAGGTTAATGGCAGCTTAAATTGTATGATATGGTTAGAAGAAGTATTCATAAAATATTGGCATAATATGGTTTTTATTTTTATGAATAATAATGAGACATGAGTTGATATATAAGGTACGGTTAGGTTGATGATGAAATTAATTAAGTATAAGAAAATTAGTAAAATTAGAACTAATGTCTATTAGATATATGTTGATGGATGATTTTGTTTATTTGACATGCTTATTAGATCAGACGAAGTTATATTTAGTAGTTAAAGTCATGGAACGAGATAGAGGCAAGATGAAAAGATCAATGGATTAAGTTTGCTCGTGTTCTTGGGATCCGGAACAAGGAGCGTAAAGAAAAAGTCAAATCAGATAATTGACACTTGTGCAACCTTGACAGAATTTATGAAATCTCAAAAAGCGTTTGGATCCCACCCTAGTGATAGCGATAGTCAGAGTGAAAAAGATGTAGAAGGTCAAGACAATGAGGAAGAGGAAGAGATAGAGGACCCCTAATTGATAATGAATATAACTTGTGTTTGGTAAAAAATTTAGTACACTTGTTTTTGAATTAGTTTGTTATGGTGGTTGATGAACTTAAATTGAAATAGAAAATATATTGTGTGTAGACTATTTGAGAGTTGTGTGGTTATTTATGGCAATACACTTTGTCAAATGGTTATTGTGAATACGATTTATGTATGTTCATTATGTCATTGTAACATATGTTGTAGATATGGATTTGCATTTCCTTCCAAATTGTTTATACTAAGCACTGGAAAAGCAAACAGAATTATAGCATATTTTTGTTAAATAGCGACTGAAATAGCAACAGAAACAATGTTGTTTACTGGGACAAAATCAAGGACGAAAATAGCTTGTTTTATCGTAGATTTTTCGTGGCTACAGAATTGAACCCCATAGGTATTCCATCATTAATCTGCAATACAACCGTAAAAATTCGTTGATGATTGTTAGCGATCCAAAAATAACGACAAAATTTTTTCATCGTAAATTCCATCACTAATGCTGAAATTCCATCTCTAATTAACATTATTCCTTCGCTATTTCGGTTGTTATATGGAGATTTTTTAATAATGCATAAAACTTGTTGAGAAAATATCATAAGAACATGACGTAGCTATAGCTATCAACCGACAAGTATGGGCCGTGTCCTCAAGGAACTTGTTTACTAATCAAAATAACTAATACTAAAATTAGAATGTGAGAATTTATATAATACAAACCCTTAGATTGGGATTAATCACACAATCTTGTCCGTGCTTGCAATTTAGAAGGGTACGTGTAATAACCCAAACCTAATTAATATTATTAATTCCCTTAAATAATAGTTAAATCAACTAAATCGAGTACACGCACTTCAATTCAAAATTAATTGTTTGTTTTTGTAGGGCTCAAACTACGTTAGAGGTTTTCAGATCAATCATACACATTTATACATGTATAAGTTAAATAAGTTTATAATGAACTAACCCAACTAAATATTAAACTTTAAATCATATATATATATACATATATATAGGGATGGCAATGGGGCGGGTTGGGGACGGAGGCATATTCCCCGTCACCGCTCGGCCCTCGTTCCCCTCCCCGCTGCGGGGAAAATTTGCCGCCCTGCCGGGGCCCGGCTTCCTGGCTGGCCTCGAATGGAGATTTTTCCCCATTTTTGTTCTTTAATGGGAGAGTCTCAAATCCCTCTCCCTTCTTAAAAATTTCAATCATTATTTAAATTTTTACAATAAATCTTTACTAGCTCCTAAAAAAAGTTTGAAATCTAATTAAACAAATTTAAGTCTCGTACAATTCAACCAAAATCGAACGCATTACGAATTATAACCAAACCAACGTTCAAAATCAAATACAACTAAAATCCAATAGTCCATGACCATGAAAACAAAAAAATTTCAAATTAACCAAAGTTCATTACGAGATAAAATTAACTCATATAAACTCAGGGGGAACTTCAATGTTGCCATCACCATAATCATCAAAGAAAGATATATGACGATACGATGTAACTTCCTCATCATCATCTAAAAAAGATTTACAAATAAATAAACTATGATTAGTAATAATGCTTATTTTATACATTACTTGAAGTAAAAGTATAGAAAATGAAGAAATTACATATATGTGATTTGGTTTCCGACTCTATTGAAACACAAAGTCAATCTTTAGAACACATTAAGGCCTCTAATGTCTTTGGATGTAGGCGATTATGATAGGGGTTGACAAATCTCCCTCCTATACTAAATGCAAATTCTAATGCTACTGTTGAAATGTGTATGGCATAGGTATCTCTAAAAATCCTAACTAAAATTAGACACCTCAACTCACATCTTGTCCAATAAGTCAAGACATCAATATTATAAAAAGTCAAATACTAACATTATGTCACGGTGACATATGAAAACACAGGAATACAATGCAACGATTGAGTTTTATTGGGCATCGTTTCTAGTAGAGTTGAATTCGGATGATCCAATAAAACACTCGGATATCGATAGAATAGTAAGAATACAGACTGATTGAGAAGCATGCTAGATTTTAAACAGATAATGACTTCCTCATTTTTTGCTCTTATTTGTGGTGGAGAAGGGCTACCATAAAGGTTCTGTAAGTTCCTAACTTAACAAAACTTATCTTTAAAAATAAAAACTAAGAGCTTGTAACCCAATTGGTATAGAAGTGAGCCACAATTTTCTTGGTGGAATTTGAGGAGTCATAGCAAGCTTTTAATGTGTTTTAAGATAGAATTAGGCCTCTATTGGGCTTAATACGGTTATTGTGCATTCGTTCCTCTATATGTGAGCCCACTATTTTGGGTAAAGATCTCATATGAATCCCGACCATTTTGATTCGATTTTACAGTTCTAAGTCACCTTTGCTCGTACTCTTATGTTGTTGATACCATAAAACTTAAAAAATGAAACCATATCCTATGTGGTCATATACCACAAATACTTAGGATCAGATTATAGCTTACTTGACATTTGTAACTCAAATTGACCCAACCATATCCAAGCTTTTTGCAAAATTAATTTTATTAGACCAAATATCAATAAAAAATAAAGTCAACCTAAGATCTTAGTGAAACCCGGGTTGGGTTTGGATTATTCACTCGGGCTAGTGAGCTCATGACATCACCAACATTTCAGTACGAAGTTAAGACCGGCAGGAGTTGCCTTTGGCTTTTGGAAATAGTAGACGAATAGGAGATGCCTGGACTTACTACTTGTTTTTCTCGTCTTTTGTTTAGAAAGATGTTGTAAAGACTGTTGTATCCGAACTTAAGTTTTACCTATGAATGTAAAATCCCTATGTGAATACTCCGAGCGTGTGGCTCGTTGAGTCTCAGTGTTGTGCTACTCCGAGCGTGTGGCTCGTTGAGTCCGTGTTGTGCTACTCCGAGCGTGTGGCTCATTGAGTTTAAGATTGCATTTCGTGCAGGGTTAAGGCTTTAAGCCTATGGGTTTAGCCAGCTTACAGAGGAAACTCGCCGAAATTTCCGAAAAACCTTTGAAAACCTAGAATTACGCTTCCGCCAATCCAAGAAAGGGTTATTAACCCCAGTGTTGAGATCTTAAGCAGCCTTAGGGGTTCCTCTCGGGAACCCCGGCATGTAATACTCCTAGGGTGGGTCTAGGGGTGTTATAAAAATGGTATCGCAGCAAGAATCCTCCGACTCGTAGATTTTCCTAGAATCGAGTCTAGGACTTGCGTGATTGCTTATGTGACTAATTGAAATATGAGTATGTGATTTGATTCATGAACCTATGTGCCTTTATGTGATTGAGTGAATCTCATATGATTTGATTGCGAATACATGTGCATATGTGCGATTCTATGAATCTATGTATGGTGATGTAGTGAAGAATTAACAAGGATCCCCTAACTTACCTTTGTTAGATGGCTCGTGGTGAAGGAAGTAGTAGAACCGATGATCGAGTAACGCAACTAATCCAATGATAGGCATTAACCTTCCGAATAAGTTTCTAAAATTGCAACCTTCCAAGTTTAGGGGTACTGCTAACCCTAGTGAGTTAGATGAGTGGATGAGGGAGATCGATAAAATATTTAAGACCATGATGTGTCCTGAAGAGTATAAGGTTGGGTTAGCTACGCATCTTTTCGTTGGAGAAGCCGACCATTGGTGGGATTAAGTTAAACCAAGCCCGTAAGAGGAACGAGCAAAACCAATAACTTGGGAGGAACTAAAGGAAAAGATGAATGGTCAAGTACTATCCTAGGGATGTGCAAAGAGCGAAGGAGTTGGATTTTATTGACTTGAAATAAGGAAGGATGAGTGTTATGGAGTATGGTGCAAAGTTTACGTAACTTAGTCGATTTGGGAGGTATTTGGTGGATACTGAGCAAAGAAGGGTTGACCGGTTTGAGGATGGTCTAGCATTAAATATACGTGAAATAATAGCTGGCCAAACCATTACTACATACCAAGATATGTACCGGAGAGCAATCCGCATAGAACGAGTTCTACAAGAATGTAAGGCCGAGGAGACTGCTAATGCTAGGAGATCGGGAAGTGGGAACGTGAACTATGGGAACTAGAGAAACAACCAAGGAGTGTAGGGCAAAGCCAAGTTGGTCATGATGATAGTAATATGGCAAGAAAGCTATGCCATTACCGTCACAAGGTTCACGGAGGAAAGGAATGCTACGTGGCGACTGGAAAATGTTTCAAATGTGGGGAAAAAGGCCATATTGCTAGGCATTGTCCTCGGAGGAACAATGCGCAAGGTACCGAGGCGGTGGGTACCAAGAGGCCACATCAAGGCGAAGGACCAAGCTCGCAACCGCAGCACCGCAGAACCGTATACAACAAGAGTGGTGAAACCCCACGTGCCGGGGCAGAGTTTTTAGCATCATGGAACCGCAACCATGAGATCTCGGGTAATTTAGAGTTTCAAGTTTCGAGGACGAAACTTTTTGTAAGAAGGGAGAAATGTAAGACCCCGAAATTTCGGTGTTTGCTTGCTAGTAAATTAAATTATTAAAAGTTAAGTGAAAATTTAAAATTATTAAATTAAGTGAATTATTAATTTTTCGAGTCGGAATTAGAAGTCGAGAACCGAAACCGAGCATGGGTTAGCTTAATTGGGCTTATTAAAGTTGAAGTTGGGCCCAATTAAGAGAAAAAGAAAGGAAAATGGAAAAGGGATGGCTGGCATTAAGGAGGAGCCGGCAAGGGATTAAGCAAAGAGAGAGAGGGGGTCCAATTGGAATTAAGCAAGCAAGCCCAATTGTGTGTAATTAGGAGAAGAGGAGAGAGAGGGGGGCTGAGACATTAGAAGGAAAAGAAGCGAAGCGTAGGTGGAAAGGAAAAGAACGGGAAAACAGAGCAAGGGAAACAAGAGGGGGATCGGGCAAGGCGTAATAGAGCAAGAAAGGGAGAGAGCGCGAGAGCCCGTGGCCCGTGGCCGCCTGAACGGCGAGGACGCCGCCGCCGGTGAGCGAAGGAGAGCGAGAGCTCGGGAGGCCGAGCAGAGCGGAAGAAGAAAGGGGAACGAAAAACGCGAAGCGAGAGGAAAGCGAGCGGAGGACGAGAGCCAGCGCGGGACAGAGAGGAAGAGGAGCACGGCGTGTCCGCACGGCCGGCGAGCGCAAAGAGGGAGCCGGCGAGACCGAACAGAACCGGGGCCAGGGGTTTGAGAACCCGAAACAACAGAGCGAGAGGGAGACAGCGAGAGTTTGAGCAAGGTGGAAGAAGGGGGAACCGAGAGGAAGAAAGGGAAGGAGGAAACAGAATTGAAACCCAATTCGAAACCCTTCCAAAACCGAATTCTTAGAACCTCTAAGAATTTAAGGTGAGTGATCTGAATTCATCCTCCAAAATAAAATGAATTGGGTGGATTGAATATGAATTCAAAGCATGAAATTGGAAACCCTAGGTTTAATTGAAGAAGTTGAAGGCCTAAATTCACTAAACTAGCAACTCATGAATTAAAGAGCATGTTGTGATTATGTGATGCCTAGTTCTGAATTTGTGATGTTTAAGCATTATTGAGCATGATTATTGAGAATTGGATGAGAATAGCTTGAATAGGTTTAGTGAGAAAAATCAGAAAATTGAGTTCATGATTTAGTGCAGATTTTTCGGTGAATAAAGCCTGCTGTCTGCATTATTGTGCTGTCATGTGTAGCCTAAAATTTCTGTAATTTTTACTGCAGCTTCCTGATGATTTATGAGAATTTCCTGTAAAATTTCGTATGCATTGGATGAGTAGATTGGGAGATATGCAATTTTAAGCGAAAATGTCCTGTTTTGAGCAAAATCGCATATAAGTGAGTAACGGAATTAAGAGCTGAGATTAAGAAGTTATGTGGCTAGATTAAAAGATATATATCGATTAAGGAAAGTTGTAGAACCATTAACCACTTATACGCGATATTACGCGAGCATGAAAACGATAAGTTCGTCGATTAGAAATTATAAGTGGTATGCTTATGTGATTGTGTGTTTATCTTGAATTACGTTGATTATGAATGGCATAAGCATGCGTATGTGAAATGAATTGATTGAGTTAGAACTTGCTTATGTGAATTGCTTGTTTTGAAGAAGTTACGCATGAACGTGTTACGCATGAATTACATGAATTAAGTGTATCTTGTGTGTAAGTAATAAGAATATAAGAAACATAAAGAACTAAAGAAGGGAGAAAGGATTGTGTTATTGATCTAAGACCCCACGAATTAAAGAACCCTCTGAAGCTATGGCCATAGAAGTGTCTCGTCAACCCGAAGCCACGAATTATTTTGCTTCTACGAATTATTGGCAGTATGCGTCCTTCGAGGAAGGGAGGCCGCCTCGAGGCCACGAATTATTTTGCCTCGAGGCCACGAATTATTCGCCTCCGTGAACCGAGCCCACGAATTATTTTGGCTCCAAGAACTGGGTCTTTAGAGCAGAGCATAAATCTTCTTTCCATTCGAAACTAAGAAGACTTAAAAGAATTATGCTTTGAAGAATCGAATGATCGTGCATGACGAACAAGAAAGAACCAAGGATTTATGAAATGCACGATTGAACTCAAGAAAAAGAATAAGAAGAAGATCGAATCCTGTTTTCATAAGAAATGTGTGCGATAAGAACTAAGATGTGATTTACGTGATGAATGATTCGCATGATGAATGATTCTATGACTTACTTGTGTAGAAATATGAATGAAGTATGTTTGATTGAATTCATGAGTAAGTGATGTCATTATGTTTCTCAACAAGTTGGTAAGTTTAGAATCTCGCATGTCTTAAGCATGTATGATTTGAATCGCATGTCATGAATGAGTTATGAACTTACTTGTGTTTGTTAATGAATTAATGTGCAAAGTGAAACCCGGGGTTGGGTTTGGATTATTCACTGGGCTAGTGAGCTCATGACATCACCAACATTTCAGGTACGTGAGTTAAGACCGGCAGGAGTTGCCTTTGGCTTTTGGAAATAGCGGACTGAATAGGAGATGCCGGACTTACTACTTGTTTTTCCGTCTTTTGTTTAGAAAGATGTCTGTAAAGACTGTTGTATCTCGAACTTAAGTTTTACCTATGAATGTAAAATCCCTATGTGAATACTCCGAGCGTGTGGCTCGTTGAGTCTCGTGTTGTGCTACTCCGAGCGTGTGGCTCGTTGAGTTTAAGATTGCATTTCGTGTAGGGTTAAGGCTTTAAGCCTATGGGTTTAGCCAGCTTACGGAGGAAACTCGCCGAAATTTCCGAAAAACCTTTGAAAACCTAGAATTACGCTTCCGCCAATCCAAGAAAGGGTTATTAACCCCAGGTTGAGATCTTAAGCAGCCTTAGGGGTTCCTCTCGGGAACCCCGGCATGTAATACTCCTAGGGTTAAAGCCTACTTACAGCTTCTTACATTAATCTAAATAACTTGACCTAAAATATTATTGATCCAAATTCCTTTGTGAGTCCTACAAATACATAACTAAGTACTCCATGTTTTGCAGGAGTGAGGAATGGGGAGGAGCAAAGGGCTTAAATTGCTACAATGAAACGGAACCGATCTTCAAACAAGACTATAGGGGGAACGGATCTATTTTCAGCCAGAAAATGATGAAAACAGTCAAATACGAAATCAGCAGATTGAGTAGAAGAGGAGTAAATATTCAACTTCTCAACATAACACAACTCTTACTATATAGAAAAGAAGCTCACACATCTATTAACAAAAAGCAGTGGGATCCCATCACAGAAGAGCAGTTAGTAAACCCCCATACATATGCTGATTGCTTTCACTGATGCCTTCCTGGTGTCCCTGATATTTGGAAGATCCTCTATGCCTATATTTTTCATTACTCATGAGAATTACCTTTTGTTTTTTGGAAAGGGCTTCTATAAATTGATGGGAGAACAACGCCTACTTTGATTCATCTTTTTGGTATTTACTTTTTTTTTCCTTTTTTTGGTTGTGTGGCGGTGGCACAAAAATGAAAATATTCCCTAGAGTTTCAATGAAATTGCAGAAATTATTTGTTGCTGAAGTGGGCAGATTAACTTCTCTTCTTCCTTTGCAAATTTCATTCGAATGGAGTTTACTAAATGTGAAGCACAAATTTTATAAAGGCAGTATTCACATTCAACAATGTTGCTAGTGCTGCTCGTCTTTGAAAGAGAGGCCAATTTGGATGTAGGCATTGGTTAATTCATTTTCTGTCAAAATTGTGCTTGCAGAATTTAATGACTTTTCTTGATAACTTAGCATTTACTTAGATGACTAGGCAGTAAGACCATATCACTGAAGTAGATGATGAGTTAGGGAATAAACTACTTGTTATCAGGGCGGAACCAGGGAGGACCAGGGTGGCCGGGATTCCTCTTATAATGTAAAAAATTTATTATAATATTCTACGCAAATGAATTCATAGAAATGAGATCAGCCTGGTTGATCAGTGCCTAATTGCCTGTGTTTGAGTCTTGGCAATGACAGTTTTGCAATTTTTTTTTCTTGAGGCACTTTTAACAAGGTTTTTTAATTGCACATAAAATTTATGTGCACTAGCTTGACAACATTTTTTTTGGAACTTTTTAAATATTAGTTGTTCTAGATTTTTAATAGTTTTTTTAACACAATTCCTTTATGTTGGGCTTTTTTGCTCCCTTATTTGTTAAATTTCAATGGGATTAAGAGAAGATGTTAATTATGCTAATAAGGATTTTTAAAGATAGTTTTAATGACTTGTGTGCAACTATAAATTCATCCTTATTTATCTCTTTTATGAACCTAAAAATATTTATAAAAAGAGAGAGAATTGTGTGATATAATTATGAATGGGCCTTGAAATTTAGCAATTAAGGTTGATTAAGGTGTTTTAACTAGTGGAAGAAAATAAGGTAAATTAAGTATAAGTATTAAGTCGTCTCGAACATTAAAAAAAATGCATTTTATAAGGCTTAAAAATAAGATGCTTATCCATTTCTCAGCAATCAAGTTTGCTTAGATCCTTTACTAGGAAAGATATCAGGAAGGTTGTTAACTCAATACCTAGCCACAAGAGCCCGGGTCCAGATGGATATAATAGTGATTTCTTCACGAAAAATTGGAGCATAGTGGGAGAGGAGATTTGTGATGTAATTTGGAGTTTTTTTTTTTTTTTTTGAAAAAGGTGAAATGAATAAGGACTGGAATGCTATGGGGATTTCTCTTTATACCCAAATCATCTACTCCAGCAACAGCTTCAAACTATGTAGGCCAATTTCTTGCTTTAATACACTCTATAAGTGTATTTCTAAGTTGCTTTGTACAAGGATGATTGGAGTTTTGCCTTCCATTATAAATGAGAATCAATCTGCCATTATAGAGGAGAGACTAATTGCTCACAATACCATGATTTGCCAAGATCTAGTGAAACTCTATCAAAGGAAGCAAGTCTCAGCTAGATATTTTTTCAAGGTAGATCTAAGGAAAGCTTATGACTTCATATCATGGGTTTTTGTGGAAAATCTAATACAAAAGCTTAAATTTCCCCCTCAGTTTATTGCATGGATTATAGCTCTCATAAACAACTTGTAGATTCTCCTTAAACATCAATTGTGCTGATCATGGTGATTTTAAGAAGAAAAATGGGATTAGACAGGGTGATTCAATTTCCCCCTTGGTGTTTGTCATTGTAATGGAATATTTGACAAGAACATTAGCTTATAAAGCTCAGCTGCAGTCTTATAGGTTTCATCCAATGTGCAAATCTTTGAAACTAATTAATCTGCACTTCGTAGATGATCTTATGATATTTTGCAAATCCCATATACCCACAGTTCATATTGTTGTGGATGTATTTTCACTTTACTCAATCTACAGGTCTACAAATCAATGCAAGCAAATACCAAACTTTTATAGCAGGTGTTAATGATTATATTCAACAGGAGATTTTGAACGTCACTGGCTTCATAAAAGGGACCTTCCCTGTCAGATATTTGGGCATCCCCTTAACCCCAAAGAGGTGGTCTTCAGTGGACTGCAGTATACTGATTGAAACAATAATTTCTAAGATTAGATGTTGGAATTCTAGGCATTTATCATATGCTGGCAGGTTGAAAATGATTAATTTGTCTTATTCTCCTTGCAAACCTATTGGAGTTCTTTGTTTATTTTGCCTAAAGGTGTGGCGAAGGAAATAGAAAGCACATGTAGAAACTTCCTTTAGGGTCAAAATTCAGATTACCTGTAAGTCTCCCCTATGGCATTGGAGTTCGTGTGCAGACCTAAGCCAGCTGGAGAGTTGTGTATTATAAAGTACTCTATATGGAACCAAGCAGTTGTGGCTAAACACTTATGGTGTTTGGCCGCTGAGAAGCAATGCATATGGGTAAAGTGGATGCATGAACTGTACACCAAAGGGGAAGCCATCTGGACAGTCACTATAAGGTAAAATTCTGCATGGTATTGGAGGAAAATCATCAAGCTAAGAGATGTTTTGCTACTGATTATAATGATAAATCTTGAAAGCAAAATTTAAATAGCGTATACACAATATTAAGTGGATACTTGTGGCTACTAGGTGATCAAGAGAATGATAGCAAAGCCAAAATGGCATGTAGTAGGCATAATATTCCCAAACGCAACTTATGCTTTTGATGGATGTACTTAGGTAAGCTACCTACTAAGGATAGGCTTATGGTCAGATAGATACAAGTAGTTGAAACACGCCAGTTGTCTTATGATGCAAACGAGAGCCATGATCACCTCTTCTTCAAATGTGCAGTTAGCCAAAGTGTGCTGTAGAACACACTGACCTACATGAAGTTATACAACTGTTTAACGTAAGTGGATATGGCTTAAGCCAAGTTCCACAGTTTGAAACATAGAACTCCACAATTTTTGTTCATGGATGTATTACAACTATTACATACTACTAAGCCTGGGCAATGGGTAGGGAGCCCTATGGGCTTCTAGGGTTAGGATAAAAAAAAGGGTCATGGCCCATTTAGTTTTTAAGAGGGTCGTGGTCTCATGGGTCATTTAAAAAAGGATCGGATGCTGGTCAACTGTGGGCCAAACGCGGGTCATGATCCTCGGCCGCTCTCTCTCTCTCAGCGGGCCACAACTCTCTCACTTTCTCTCCCTTTCTGTCTCTCCATCTCGCTCTTCCTCCATCCCAACACCTCTTCGGTTGTGATTTCTCGAATTCACAAACCTATCATCTCTCTCCTCCTTCTCTTTCGTTCTCTCTCTCTCTCTCTCTCTCTCTCTCTCTCTCTCTCTCTCTCTCTCTCTCTCTCTCTCTCTCTCTCTCTCTCTCTCTCTCGTGTGTGTCAAACTATACTCTCATGCATGAGGAGGATCTTCCAGCACCAACGCCCCAAAGCCCGAGAAGAGAGTAGAGGCCGATTCTGTTAGTCTCAAGCGTGCTAAGGACGACGAGTGCCTTTGCTCGCTGGTAACTCTCTCTCTCTCTCTCTCTCTATTGTGCTGAGAAATTGATGCATTAATTAGATTCTAAGGGTTTTGTTCCCAATCAAGTTCGCTGTGGATTTTATGCTCATTTAATGTTCCCTAGGGTTTTTGTGGTTGAGGTGGAATTGCGGAATTCTTAATTCAATTTGGTGAATGCGGTCTTGGTGTGGTCATTTAGTTGAAAAATTGATGTGTTTTGTATCATTGAAAGTCGTGATTCATTGAATCTAGTAGTTGATTTCATTGTATTTGTTATGTCTTATAATCATCACTACAAATTATAGGTTGGGTCATGGGTGGGTCGTGGTCGACAAGCTCATGAGTCGGCCCGACCCATTAATTTTTTACCGACTCGACCCGATTCTTTATAGTAATGGGTCGGCCTTAGCCCGCCTTACCCTGGCCCATTGCCCAGCCCTACATACTAGCTATGGTCTCTAGGAACAAGAATGTTTTTAGTATGGAAAAACATAATATTGTAGATATCTCTAAGAGATGTAAACAACTAATTATTGTTAGAGTTCAATTTTTGTGTAGCTATAGCAGAAAACGAGACTCAGTTGAACTAAGGCAAATTTTGTCTTAAGGCTTGGGATAAAAAATCCGCCCTTAACATGGTGTAATTGAGTTGATTCAGGATGGTGGTAATGATATAACCATATTTATACAATAAAAATATATAAAATATAAAAATATTTTTTTCTAAGTTAGCAAACATATCAACCCCTCTCTTGCACCCCCTTCCCAAAAAAAATCATTTGGCCCCTAATATATGAGATTGCTCCATCTAAAATTGACATTTTTTGTCATATTACATTGAAGAATAATTATTCTTTTAATTAGTTCATATAGATAAAAAAACTAAATATAAAAATAAAACGGTATTTTGTGTAGATACCAAAAAGTGTCGTCCTTTCCTCTTCTTTTTTGTTTATTGGCCCAATGAAGAAATTTTGAGCCATGTTTGAGGATTTGAATATCGGATCTGTGTTTTATTGGTGCGACGGGAGCCGAGTAAACCATGAAGAACCCCTAACACCACATAAATAGCCTTTTGCCTTGGATCGATTAAAAATCTCCTTTTCCTTTCGGATGATCCCGGACCGGGCTAAACCTCCAGAGACAACGGAAGTCCGGTGCCGCGTAAAAGGAAATTCCGGGCTCGTAACACCGCATTTCACTTTGTCCAATCGGATAAGGAGTTGAAGACCTCAAGATGCGTTACACGCTGCGTTTCATAATCACAAGCATCAAAGTGTTGCGTTTTGGCTACAAGATAGTCCACCCGAGACTAGGAGCACGCATCCCGCACCAAAAATAGAAACCTTCCAAAAATGGAAAGTTTCCATTTTTGGAAAGCTGCTATGGTCGGCACTTGACACCACTTTTTCCACCTCAAAACGCTATGTTTTAGCTTAGAGAATCCTAGGGCAACACGCTAAGGCACGAAACCCTAGGCACACCTAGATGGCCGATGCCGTGAACCGGGTCTTCTCCTTCTTTATCCCGGCTTCTATCGGTTCAATCTTCATAATATCCTTCCCAATTTTGTACCCTATTTTAGACGACTGGCCAAGTATAAACCTAGGTCTTTACTTGACCTAACCTCTCCCTATAAATAGAAAGCATTGGCTCTCATTCTCATAATGGTTCATCCCTTAACGTTACTCCGCTAAAATCTTATTAAGAGCTACTCGAATAATTATCTTTGTATTATGATCTCTTGGTCTCTTTTCAAGCATACTTCCATCATACTCCTTATATGTGATCCCTAAACTCCATCATTCATCTTTCTACCTACTCACCTCCACAAAATACTCACAAAAAGCCCCTTCAATTCACCACCGTCACATCACCGGATCCAAATCCGAGGTACAGCTTCAACACGTAGGACAACCCGAGGGCACATATTCGATCTTCAATGGTTTATATTATTTTTATGCTTATTTATTGCTTTCCGTATTGTGGAGAAACGATGTATCGCATTTAAAATTCCTCCTCGCCTGATGTAATCTTTAGATTTTACTTTCTTTTATTTTTCGTCTCTTTGCTTTTCTTTTGCTTTTCTGCTGTTTCTACCTTTATCGTTTTCTTTACGTTTGCTTTTATCGCTTTTTATTATCTATGTTTGGTTGCTTTAATTTTGCTTAGCATGTTGTTGTATGCTTGTGTTTTTCGCATTATTTAGATTCACTACTCGAATTAGTAATCGCATTTAAGATGGATGGAACGAAAGGGTTTATTCCTACATTTTGTACCCTCCCGAATCCGATTCTCGGTTCAAAGACCGATGGAGTCACTTTTAGCCTTTTTAGTCTTAGTATTCCCATACTAAGATCGAAGAGCAAATTTTTATTTTTATTTTTTGTTAGCTTTCTCTCTTAAAGACTCGACTCCTCCTCTTTTGCTTTATTTCCATTCAAATATGCTTTTCGGCTATTTCTAATTGAACAAGTAGAAAAAAAAGGGTTTCGATCTGCCTAGTCGGGCCAGGGGCCGAGGCTGATTATCTCAACCCCGACCCCTGGCCGGTGTCGGTAATCACTAGATGTAGGCTTCAACCCGCACCGTGTGGTCGGTAGGCGGGCTCGGGTCCAAGCCGGTATTTTGATACTAGTTTGGCCCTAGAACCTCACGGTAGAAACAGAAACCCTAATCTTTATTTTTCGGTTAAGAAATAATATCTCGGGCTTCGAAAATAATTACTAAAATAAAATGGTTAATAAAACTGCCATTCAAACTTTGCCTAATTCGCTTTAAATCGATTTAATAAAATTAGGAAATCTTAACAAAAGGTTCATGCCCACTTTCGAAAATTTATTTTCAAAACCCTAAAATCATTTTCCAACTTTCTAAAACCTATGCCAAGAAATTCGTGGCGAAGCTCTGGTCGGCCCCGGCCAACCGTGGTTCCTACTGTGGCAACTCTGTTGGGGATAAAACTTTTATTAAGAGTGTGAAACTTGAAAATTTGAGTAGTGTGTTTTAATAATGTGCTTGCATTAGACATCCATCATTTAGCAACCTTTGAAATAGTTTAAATATTGTTTTGGATCCCTAGGAAAAATTTATTCTACCCTTTATTTACCCTTTCTAGAATGAGGCTCCCATTGGATCCTAGGTGGGCCCAACTAGGATTGATTGCCTAAGGAAACGGTAGCTCTTGCCTTGTAGCACACGGTCTTGGGTCAAACCTTTTGGTTCACCAAGAGGCACCGAGGATTCTGGTTATTTTCTTGTCGTGCCCCACACGGAGGACCAAATTCTCGGATTATGAGTCACCATGTATCCTAGCTTATAAAACTCTTTGACCATAGAACTTTTGGACTATTAGGTGGTCCCTTTTACTTCAATTGCATGCTTGAATGAGTGTGTTTGTTTTTTAGATTTAATCTTCTACTTGTGAGCCTTGAGGGATGAGTGAAGAGGGCTGAATAATCCTTGCATGGGTGCAAAAATGAAAATAAAAAAATAAAACTTTGAATAGGTCCAATTTGTGCATTTTAGCCAAAAGTCTAAATATTTTTCTCTCCTTTTAAGGTCGGTCCATTTTGCATTTCCATATGCATTTAGCCAAAAGTCCAAATATTTTTTCTCTCCTTTTAAGGTTGGTCCATTTTCATTTCCATTTCCATTTGCATTTAGTCAAAAGTCCAAAAATTTTTTCAATCCCTCTTAAGGTTGATCCATTCTTTCCATATTTGCATTAGCCAAATCAAATTTCATCCCTCTTAAGGTTGGTCTATTCATTCCATATTTGCATTAGCGAAGTTAAAAATCATTCCCATTTTAGGTCGGTCTATTTATTCTGTGTTCACATTAGCTAAATCAACAATCTCTCTTAAGGTTGGTCCATTCATTCCATTTAGTCAAAATAAATTTCATCTCAATTAAGGTGAGTCCGCATTTCATCATTTTTTAGCCAAAATAAATTTCATCTCAATTAAAGTGTGTTCTCATTTCATCATTTTAATTTCATCTCAATTAAGGTAAGTCTGCATATCATTTTTGCATTAGCCAAAATAAAATTCATCTCAATTAAGGCGAGTCCATTCATTTTATTTTTGCATTAACCAAAAATAAATTTCAGCTCAAAGTAGGTGAGTCCAATCTTACGTTTCATTTCGCATCGGCCAAAAGTCTAAATCATCTCAATTAATGTGAGTCCGTTCATCTCATTTTTGCATTAGCCAAAAATAAAATCATCCCAATTAAGGTGAGTCCACTCATATTTGCATTAGCCAAAATTAAAATCCATCCCAAGTAAGGTGAATCCGTTCATTTTCGCATTAGCGAAAATTAAATTCATCTCTAATTAGGAGAGTCCTTCATTTGCATTACCCGAAACAAAAATTCATCCCGAGTAAGGTGAGTCCGTTCATTTCATTTTTCCATTAGTCAAAATAAAATTCATCTCAAATTAGGTGAGTCTGTTTTGTATTTTCATTTCTCATTTAGTTAAAACAAATTCATCTTCTATAAGGAATAATCGTCTATGAATTTCAGTCATCTTATATTAAGTCATGCGTATCATTGCATACATTCCATTCCATTTGTTTTGCATCCCTTTATATGCATCCAAACAAAAGAGCATATTATTTTCTTTTCTACTAGGATCAGTCTTCCTCGGGTCAAGCACTTAAGCCTCATCTCCATTAAAAATTCTTCCACAAGTTAATCCCGAGCGTACTCTTTTGGGATACGGGATAGGAAATCCTAAGCAAGTCGAGAATCCTGGCACGAAGCATCTAGAAAGTAAGAAATCTACTTCAACACCGACACGGCCAACACCAAGACGTCCCACATTAGTACGTACCGGATCGGTATGTCCTACACCTTTACTAGTAACACTAATGCATCGTCCAAGGTTTAAACTCAATCGTCCTCCAAAAATGGCCAACCAATCGGAGCGAACCCTCTATGATGACCTTGATCAAAGAGTCTCGTTACTAAAGTAGAAGGTAGGATTAAGGCTTAAGATAAGGAAATTGAGTCAATAACAAAAACCCTCGGTCTCAATCTCAAAAAGCTGGAGAAGAAATCAAAGTTCAAAGGGAAAGAAAACGAAGGAGAAGGATCCCGCCCGAACCTTAACCCATGCCTCAATCTGATCCAAGAATAGATCGAGATAGAGAAGATGTTACAGGAGTTCTCAATGTTTAACAACTACTATATGGCCCGAGGATTCCCTTCAATCCCTAAAGGCAAGATACCCCCTAAGTTTACCATGCCTAACATCGGGTTTCATGGAACCGAAAACCCTCATCACGTGAGAAACTTTGTGGGGGCAATGACTTTGAAGAATATATCGGAGGACGCATACCATGTCATTTTCCACTTGGACTTTCGATACATACGTCATAAAATGGTACAATGTTATCAACTCATGTAAGGTCACTAATTGGACTAATCGTGCAAGGAGTTTCTACATCGAGTACTCTACAATACTGATCTACCAGTCACTCTTCGGGATCTAGTGTTAATTAAGAAAGATGACGAAAAGATCTTCACTAACTTCTTGACCCGCTAGAGGGCAAAGGCTGCCCATATGACCGATCGGCCATCCGAGAAGGATCGAGTCGGAATCATCATCAAGAACCTCCAACCTACATATCATCAGCACCTAAAGTTCTTGCCTATCATGGACTTCAAAACACTTCGAGATACTCGGCATGCTCATAGAAAAAGAACAAGTTTCAATCGATTAGAAGACTATCCAATGAGCCCATCACTCATCAAGGATGCCAACAAAGCTTGCTTTTCCTTTTCCTATATCCATTGTTCGTTTATTTCCTTTTCATGTCTTCCAAAAATAAAAATAAAAAACCATCATACTTCTTTTTTGAACTACGAAGGTCCGATTTACGCTATAGCGGATACGTAGAAAGCCCATGAGGTCCGGTCCCAAGCCTTATTTTGATCCAAATTTCCATCTCCAATTTTCCAAAATTCAAAGCCACTTTGCCCTATCCGAGAGGAGTATAAATCAATCAAGAAGCATGTCGATCGATTTAGCACCAAACCTTTAGGTTCATGGTCGTTGCCAACAGACAATACATCGTAGTTCGAGCGACTTACCTTTCTTTAGGCTTTACTTCGGGGAGTGAGGGCTAAAGTGCAGTTTTTGTCTTTGTGTTTTTCAACTTTTCGCACCATTTTAATAAAAGAATGCGTTTGTTCTTAGAATAGAGTCTTGCATCCATCTCCTTTGCATGAGTCAAACTCCTAAAAATACAAAACTTAATAACAAAGCACCCTACAAGAAATTATTCAATCAAGCGAGCATCAAGCATCATATCGAGCATCAAGAAGGTCACCAAGCATCTGTCATCTTCAAAGAAGATCTTCCATGCCATCAACTAATCAAAGCTCACCAACTTTCCGAGCATTCAAGAAGAGCTAGACACAAGCACCTAACAAGAACATAGGGGCTCCTAATCGAAAAGCTCACCAACTCTCCAACATTCGAGAAGAGTTAGACACAAGCACCCAAGAAGAGCGTAGGGGCTCATGATTGAAAGGATCATACAAATCCAAGAATATTCAGGAGAAGACACCAATCTTCTACCATACAAACGAAGGAGCTATTAGCACATAAACTAAAAACTCAAATTTAGAATAAGGCACATCACCTCATGGAACATCATATTTTCAAGCAAGCGGACTTCGGATCATCCAATGACCAAGTCTAGGCAAGAATTTCCACATAAAGATAAGCATCCGTCCTTATTCCAATGAAAATGGATAGAAGTTAAGCTTCGGACCCAGCGAGCATCAATTTTCGGACACAACTCGGTTGAGTCTCAAACCCAAGCGCGGTCAAGTTTCGGACACCCCTCATCGAGCTTCGGGCCTAATAACGGTCAAGGTTCGGTCACATCCCTAGTCGAGCTTCAAGAAAAACAACGATCAAGGTTCAATCACATCCCTAGTCAAGCTTCAAGCCCAACAGCGAGTCGGGGATCACCTTTGTCGAGCTTCGAGCCCAATCGTGGTCAAGATTCGGACATCCCTCCGTCAAGCTTCAGGCCCAACAGGTGGTCAAGGTTCACACATAAAGACAAGACTTCAGGACCATTCCATGGCCAAGTCAAGGAACCATATTTGAAACATGATCCGATTACAAATTATCTTTAGGTAACACTTGAAACCATTTCCATTCGATTATTAGCTAACAAAGCTGTTAGTGCAGAAAATTTCAGTCAAGCTTCGGACCAAGAACGGTCAAGTTCGGGCCCCTCATCCGAGCTTTAGGACATTGATCGAGCCAAGCTCGGGTCACCTAGTCGAACTTTAGATCCAAGAAGCGCTCAAGTTCGGGCACCCCAGCTGGAATTCGAGACTTTACTACTTGAGTCAAGTGCAAGCTCCCTGTCGGTCTTTAGACTAAGCACATGGTCAAGTTTAGGCACACTAATCCGAACTTCGGGTCTCTAATTAGCCAAGTTCAGGAATCAACAACCCAAATTTTAGACCCCGCCGGTCAAGGCCAGGCCCCTTTATTAAGAGTTCAAGCCACAAGGTACCTAATTTCGGACACATCAATTCAATCGAGTATCCAACGACAACACTAGGTAAGTACCCTTTAGTGTCTACTTTGACCATCGTCTTTCGGACTCGGTCAAAGTAGGGGCTAATCGTAGATACCAAAAAGTGTCGTCATTTTCTTTGTTTTTTATTTATTGACCCAATTATGAAATCTCGAGTCCTGTTTGAGGATTTGGGTCTTGGACTGTGTTTGATTGGTTTGACGAGAGCTGGTGAATCACAAAGAACTCCCAACATTACATAAATATCCTTTTGCCTTGGGTCGATCCAAAAGGACGATCCAAGACTCGGGCTAAACCTCTAGAGACAACGGAAGTCCGATGTAGCGTACGGGGCAATTCCGGGCTCAAAACATCTGTGTTTCACTTTGTCCAATCGGACAAGGAGTTGAAGACCTCAAGACAATGTTAGATGCTCGCAGTTCATGATTACAAGCATCAAAGTGCTGCGTTTTTGCTCTTAGACAGTCTACTCGAGCCTAGGAGCACGTATCCCGCACCCAAAATAGAAACCCGCCAAAAATGGAAAGTTTCCATTTTTGCAAAGTTACTATGGTCGGCGCCGACACCACTTTTTCCACCTCAAAACGTTGCGTTTTAGCTTGGAGAATCCCGGGGCAACATGCTAAGGCACGAAACCCTAAGCACACCCGGTGGCTGGCGCCGTGAACCGGGTCTTATCCCTTTTTTTTATCCTGGTTCTATCTCGGTTCAATCTTCATAATATCCTGCCCGATTTTGTACCCTATTCTAGACGGCTAGCTGAGTATAAACCTAGGTTTCTCCTTGACCTAACCTCTCCCTATAAATAGAGAGCATTGGCTCTTATTCTCACATTGGTTCATCCCTTAACGTTACTCCTGCTAAAATCTTATTAAGAGCTACTCGAATAATTATCTTTGTATTATGATCTCTTGGTCTCTTTTCAACCTACTTCCATCATACTCCCTATATGTGATCCCTAAACTCCACCATTCATCTTTCTACCTACTCACCTCCATAAAATACTCACAAAAAGCCCCTTCAATTCACCACCGTCACATCACCGGATCCAAATCCGAGGTACAGTTCAACGAGTAGGACAACCTCGAGGGCACATATTCGATCTTCAATGGTTTATATTATTTTTATGCTTATTTATTGCTTTCTGTATTGTGGAGAAACGATGTATCGCATTTAAAATTCCTCCTCGCCTCGATGTAATCTTTAGATTTTACTTTCTTTTATTTTTCGTTTCTCTTTTGCTTTCGCTTTTCGTGTCTACCTTTATCGTTTTCTTTACGTCCGCTTTTATCGTTTTTTATTATCTATGTTTGGTTGCTTTAATTTTTCTTAGCATGTTGTTGTATGCTTGTGTTTTTCGCATTATTTAGATTCACTACTCGAATTAGTAATGGTCATCTTCGGATGGGCGGAACGAAAGGGTTTATCCCTACATTTCGTACCCTCTCCCCGAATCGATTCTCGGTTTAAAGACCGATGGAGTCACTTTTAGCCTTTTTTAGTCTTAGTATTCCCATACTAAGATCGGAAGAGCAAATCTTTATTTTTATTTTTGTTAGTTTTTCTCTCTTAAAACCGATCGACGACTCCTCTTTTTGCTTTATTTCCATTCAAATATGATTTTCGGCTATTTACGATTGAACAGTAGAAAAAAGGGTTCCGATCCGCTCGCCTGGGCTAGAGGCCAAGGCTGACTATCTCAACCCTAACCCCTCCTCGGCTGGCGCCGAGTCATCACTAGATGTAGGCTGCCACCTGCACCGTGTGGTCGGTAGGCGGGTTCGGGTCCAAGCCGATGTTTTGACACCGGTTTGGCCCTAGAGCCTCACGGTAGAAACCCTAATATTTATTTTTCAGTTAAGAAAAAATATCCGGGACTTTTGAAAATAATTACTAAAATAAAATGTTAATAAAACTGCCATTCAAACTTTGCCTAATTCGTTTTAAATCAGATTTAATAAAATTAGGAAATCTTAATAAAATGTTCATCCCCACTTTCTAAAATCTATCTTCAAAACCCTAAAATCATTTTTGCAACTTTCTAAAATCTACGTCAAACAATTCCTGAGGAAGCTCGGTCGACCTTCAGCCGGCCATGGTTCCTACATTTTGGTGTATAAAATAATAGATCTCTTCGAAAAAAAGAAAGGAAAAAAAGTCCAACACAGTAAATGAGCCCCTAAAAAAATCTAGTTCGAACGTGCTTATCACGAATTTACATTTCAACACACATTTTTTTTTTAAACAAAGATCAAAAATAAAAAGTGAAAAAATTTCTCACGTAGCCCAAAAACAAGCTAGCAAACTATAAATTATAAAAAAAAAAAAATTGTAAAGAGTTGTAAATATTGACCATTATAAATTATTGTCAGCAGTTACAAACTACTCTCTACATTTTAAAACATTTATTGTCTTTGAACAGTGAGGGAATATTAAGTAAATATATTATTTATGACAAAATGTATATTCAAAGATTGAATTGTCCTAATGTTTTATGAGAAATAAAAAAGTCAATAACAAAAAAGAGAAAAAAATAATTGATAAGGACAAAATATATAAACTAATTATTAATATATTATTTCTATTGTAAAGTAACAGATGTTAAAATGAAATGGAGGGGGTATAAGTTTAAAATTGAAATTGATGGACCCTAAACTCAAGTTTGTGTCAATAATTAGGAGTTTAGCTGTTTGTTGTTGTCATCCAGAGATATTAAGAGAGAGATACCAGTGCTCAAGTTTGTGTGAAACGCAAAGTCTCAACCATCAGTCAGTGGGGGCACCAGTAGTAATTTGGAGTTTAGGACAAAACCATCTAATTACTAAACCCCAAGAGAATCAAATTCAATTAATGTGGACACCTATCCACATAAACTGAATTAGTTCAAACTTTTTTTTTTTTTTTTTTGTGTGTGATTCGAACAAACTTGGACCATTCATGCATACGCAAATGCAACAACTCCAATGTAGACAGACTAATATGGGTGTGTTCCCCTTGATTATATGCTACTAAAAATACTACCTTCGTTTAAGTAGTTTGAGTCTTGTGAATAAAAACCTTACTCCTACATGGATTAAATGTAGTTTGATTTTAATATATAGAGGCCTGGTTAAAGACCATGAACAAAAAAAAAAGGACGAATTAGATAATATAATCGAATTACTCCAATTCAATATACATGTAACATTATGAACCAAACTACCTTTAACATAATGATTACTCCTTGCATTTTAAAATATATACCATTTTAACTAAATTTTTCGTTTCCCAATATCTATCACTTTATTATTCCAATGAAGTATTAATGATTAGTTTACCAATTTTGTTCTTATTAATTTTTTTATTATTTTTCTTCATTTCCAATGAAATATTAGGGGGCAACTTTGTTTTTAATATAAATTTTATAATTAATTTTATATTTTTTATATTTTCTTATAACGTTAAAGCGACAAATATTTTGAAATGGAATTAATACAATGATATAGCTAAAACTAACAATCTTTTATGTCAGTAATTAAGTCTCTTAATGCATGAATTCCCCTTGTTCGGGGAATTTTTAAAAAACCAAGAAACTCATTTAGTGGATGGGTATACTTAAAAAACCAAGAAACTCATTTAGTGGGTGGGTATACTTACCTTACGGCCATATGAGTTAGGGCTACTTTATATGTGTTCCCCCACCTCTTTCATTGATAGTTCGTTGGATTCATTTTTCACAAGAAGTCTATGATGTAGGCAGGTTAATTAGGCTAAAAAACAAAAAATAAAAGCAAACAAACTAATACATATTAGAATTTGTCCAAAATTACTAGAATTTGATCGGATACGTATTCAAATTCTCGATATTGATATTTTTGTTTATATTTATATTGATATCACAAAATAATGTACAAAAGTTATATCAAATTGTGAACCTTTTATTGTCGTCATTGTTAAGCTCAATTAGGACCTAATTCCATCCATATAAATTTTAATTTTAAATCATGCCGAACTGAAAAATCCATGCACCGAAAGAGTTGGTATTTGTCATATGCCACAAACAATTAAGGATCCTTCATTCGATTTGGCCGGCTAATGTCAAACTCGTTGCCTAAAGTATGTCTGTCCCAACATCAACAAATTAACATACATATCATGTTCATTTATTCATAATGCTTCCCAGCTACCTAGCTGTATCATCCTAAAATATAACCTTTAATTATTTATAATTACTATTTGTTCAATAACCAACTCAATCAAAACCTTAAACTAATGGTTGAAGGTTTAGGAATAGATTTATACTCTAACGTGCCCTCACGCGAATGCCCTTTGGGCTTAAAACATAGATGCAACAAATACTCCTTCTTACCTTGTGCAATATTCAATACGAGGTTGTTAAGATTCAAACATGAGACCTCTCGTTGAGAAACAACTCACCTAAAAGTTTAGCATAATTGTAAATTATTTTATATATAATAATATCTCTAATACCTTATTACTATTGTAGAACTTTTATTTATAGGAAAATTGGATGAAAACAAATCAATCTTTAGGACAATTGTATGAAAAGAAACCATTTTTTTTCTTAGATATGAATAATATTACCTGTAAGGTGTGTTTTTTTTTTTTTGTCAAACCATCATCGAATTTGATTATCTTTGACTCATTAGGAAGCTAATTTCCTTCAATTTTCCCAAAGGTTGGTTTATTTTCATCCAATTTTTCATATTTTTATGCATATACATTGTATTCTTCTTATATTTCCCTATTTGCTTCAAGTGTTTGGTAGAGAAAGGAACGGAATCAAGTTCTAGTTTTTATTGTTTGATTGTTAACCATGGAATGAAATCAAAATTGTTTTATTTTTTAAATTATTATTATTATTATTATTATTATTATTATTATTATTATTATTATTATTATTATTACTATTATTATTATTATTATTATTATTATTATTATTATTATTATTATTATTATTATCATTTAATTCAATAAAAGTTGAAGCTCGTTATCATATTTACTGATATATTTATTTAATTTTTTTAATTAACTATCTTGTAATTTTTTCAATGATTAATAAATTTTATTTGTAATTTTTAGTGAACCTATTTTTAAACTATAATATACTATTAAACAATATGACAAAAAAACTATATACAATAATAATAATAATAATAATAATAATAATAATAATAATAATAATAATAATAATAATAATAATAATAGAAAATTTTTCAATATTAAGCTAATTTTTATTTTTTAATAATTATAAACTGATCCGTGTGGGATAGAGAATTGATCCCCCTCCTATTTGGGGAGATTCGAATTCCCTTGTTTTGAGAGGAATTTAAAACCTCTAAATTTCAAGTTTCACCTTCAAAATACCTCAACCAAACAAGTGAAAAAGGAACTTAAAACTAAAAATTTTAAGTTCATTCCAATTTTCCTCAACCAAACACGCCCTAAATATATAGCTAAAAATCCATTCATTATAAAATACATATTTAATTATTGTAGAAGATATTAGCATATTAATATAAAATATATACTAATTAGTCTAAAGTTCTTATTACTTGAAGTCCAACAAAGATAGTTACGGCTCCATTTGATTTTGAGAAAATTAGAAAGAAAGAAAAAATATGAAAAATGAATTTCTTTTCCTTGTTTGAATTGAAGAAAAAAGGAAAGAAAAAAAGTTTGATAGAAAAACTCATGGAAAATTTTGTGAATTTATGGTGTATTTGGTTGCGGGGAAAATATTTTTCCGGAAATTATTTTTCATGGGAAAATGAATTTCCAAGGAAAACCATTTTCTACCCACATTTTCCTTTATTTGGTAAAAGAAAAATAATATATGGTTTGTATTTATGAATTTCTTAAGTTCTTTTGCTCTGTGATGAATTTATCTTTTCTTTTATGAATATGTAGACGACGATGGTGGTGATGTTGATGATAAGAAGTTAGGGCTTCAATGCTAGCTAGAGTCAATCTCAAATTCACTCTATTTCTATCACTATGGTTTGTGTTTCTAAATTTTTAAGTTCTTTTACTCTGTGATGAATTTGTGTTATTTCTCGATGAATCTATGGATGACGATGGTAGTGATGTTGATGTTAAGAAGTTCGGGCTTCAATTACGGTGTCAAATCTTAGATTCACTCTGTTTTTATCGATATGGTTTGTGTTTATGAATTTCTTAAGTTCTTTTACTTTGTGATGAATTTATCTTTTTTTTAATGAATGCGTGGACGGCGATGGTGGTGATGTTGAAGATAAGAAGTTAGGGTTTCAATGATAGAGTCAATCTCAAATTCACGAGTGTTCCTATCGCTATGGTTTGTGTTTTTGAATTTCTTAAGTTCTTTTGCTTGTGATGAATCTGTCTTATTTCTTGATGAGTCTGTAGACGATAATGATGGTGTTGTTGATGATAAGAAGTTACGGCTCAATACTTGGAGTCAATCTCATATTCACTCTGTTTGTTTTATCACCATTGTTTGTGTTTTCTTAATTTCTCAAGTCTTTTGCACTTGTGATGAATTTGTCATATTTCATGATGAATTTGTATTTTTTTAAGGTCTGATTTGTTATGCATCAATGAATATGATATTTTCTTTGATGAATTTGTTTTTCATATTGATGAATATGATATGTTTTCGATGAATTCGTTTTCTACATTTTTTAATATGTTATTTTATGAATATGTAAATTTTAGTCATGAATATGTTAATTACTATACTTGAGGAATACTTACTATCATTTGATGAATTTATCTTATATTAAGAAAAATATGTATAATTTGTAGGATTTTTTAAATTAATTTATTAATTTTGTAGATAAAGATTTATTTTTTTATATATTTGGACAATTTTATATTGAATATTGCATATTTTTAGATGAATATATGTCGATTTTAGTGATGAATATACTAATTATTTGTTATAAATATTTAGTAATTGTTTATAAATTGATGTGCAGAGAACTAAGCAACAAAAGTTAAAGCAAGTTGGAGAAAAAGTACTAAATATGTAGAAAGAGATGGATGAATATGGACAAGTGTAGACGTTTATTTTTAAAAATTTATTAATATTGTTGTAAAATTATCAGTATTGTTGTAAAATTCATTAGTTTATTAAGAATTTATTTATAATTTATTTGATATATTTGTATATTTTTTATATAAATGAATAAATATTTATATTGATAATATTTTTAGAAAAATTAAAGATATATATTTTTAATTTAAATATTCACCATGTTATATTAAATTCATCAATATGTATTGATAATATCGAGTCAAGTGCATTGAAAAAGTGTAATTAAGTGATTAAACTTTAATTAATAGTGTGTTTGTAAAAAAGGTATACATATGAACACAAATTCATGAGTGTTTTTTAAGAAAAATTCAACTATATATGCGTAATTCAAATATTCATCATATTTGTATTAAATTCATTAGTATATACTAATAATATTTAGTCAAGTGCATTAAAAAAGTGTAGTTAAGTGATTAAACTTTATTGAAAAATACACTAAAACACAAAAAAAAGGTATATATTACAAAAATTCATCAAATTTAAAAAAATTCATCACTTTAGTATAAAAATTCATCATATATCAAATTTAAAAAGTGTAGTTATATTCAAGCATCTAACTAGATACTTGAATGATCATGATAGAATTTGCGCATATTATGGGGAAAGACCACGGGAAATGCAGCGTCGGCACGCCGTATCCATTGAAATTAAAAATCCAACTCATATCAACTTTCTAAACAAGAGTCGGTCGAGTTAGAGTGACATTTTCTTACTTTTCAATCTCAGTCCTCACATATAATAATATATAACGAATTAACAACATATATTTTGTTTAATTAAGTCCTTTCTTATTTAGTAAGGGAAGAATGTATGTGACTCTCAAAAACAAAAAAACAAACAAAAGGTACGAATGTACGTACAATATAATACAAAAAAAAAAGGTACGAATGTATGCACAATATAATAATACCAAAATTATCTGTTGTAATAGGCCAACTCCTCTCTCAGAAAATTGTAGTCTTTCTATGAACAACTCTAACCTTCATATACTTTAATAAGGGGTTGTCAACGGTCATTATTGCTAGTTATAAGTCCAATTATCGAGTTTGTTGAAGTTTTAATTAGTTTAAAGGTATTTATGAGTTACCTTAGGTCTCTTTTTGCTTAATTTTATGAGAATTTGGTTATTTATTTTTTCACCGTTAGAAGAGTTGGGTCGTATTCACCTTAAGTGTGAGTTATTGTATTCTCACCTCTCTAATGTAAGTTTGAGTCATTATTTTTGTGCGATTTATCATAAATTTAGAGATCTGAAAGTGTTTTTGTGAAGTACCATTTGAATGTCAACGTATTAGATCTACTTATTTTGATTAAGGAAGAAATAAATAGTAAACTTTTATGGAGTTCTACTATGTCAATCTTCCTTTCAAGTATAATCTATCATGTCGGATAGACGCCTATTCCATGAAGTTACACTATGACTTACTAACATTCAGAAAAGACGCATTAATATTGAAGAATGTGATTGGTGGTAAGAAGAATGCTACAAATTTAGAGGCAATCAATAATTTATCTATCATTAACTTTCTAGAGATAAGAATTTATTTTGATGTTTTAAACTTAGGAACTATTCATTTCTATCTATTTAGTGAGCATTTTGGAGCAAATAACAATTTGGAGCATATTAGAGCATTTTGGAGCCGTTTGGGCAGCATTTTTTATGTTGGAAGACGTTGGAGCATATTGGAGCATGTTGGAGCATGTTAAAGCATTTTGAAGTTGGAACATTTTAAAATATTTTGAAGTATTTAAGAGTATTTTGAGAGTTTTAGTAGCATTTAGGAATGTCTGCAATTTAAAATATTTATTTTTATATAACGAATATTATATATTATAAAATAAAATATTTTTTGACCCATTCCTCTGTGTATAATTTTTACTATTTTTTTTTTTTTTTGCTTTTCATGCATGAACTTATAAAAAATTATCATAAAATTAATAATTATAAAAATATAATATAAATAATAACAATTTGAAGGTGCATTAATTGCGGCTTCATTTCCTCGTAATTCTTATGGCCCAATAAAGATTAAAAAAGACGAAAAGAAAATAAGGAAAATAATAATAAAGAAAAAAGACATCAATTAATAACGTAAAGATATACTTCACGTTACGAGAAGAGTATTCTACCAAGGTAAATTACAATAATGAAATTTCTGTATCTATAAAAATAATAAATTATAAAAAGAATATAATAAACTAAATAACAACATATATTAGGCCATGAAGTTTATGAGAAGAGATTTACTCTTTTACTACTCATTATAATGAAGGTGCGAAAGGTAAACCGCCAAATTCATATTATAGATAAAGTTAGTTCGAAAATCAATGTCTCTCACTATATTCAACAGAAAAAATAATTTTCACCATTTTTCATTTTATCATTGACGTTTATTTTTCTCATTAAAATTATCCAACAGTCTTTAGCAAATGTTCTCCTCATTTTGGAGCAATTTGGATAGTAATAGGATTTTGAAGCATCTTGGAGTAGGTCAAAGCATTGCAAGTTGCAGTAGTTTGGAGTATATTGGTGAATAGAAAGCATTTTGAAGCAGATTGGAGTATATATGCTAAAAATATACTGAAATAAACAAGCTCTTATTTTTGCTTGAAGATTTTCATTATAGATGTTATCTTCTTGTTTTTATTTTAGGTTTTTTCATTAGTCACAATGCTAAAACGGGGTGGAGAAACACGTTAGAACTTGTGATTGAGAAATATTATGCGGTGATATATAAACTAATAGTGGATGTATAATATAAATTTTTGTTAAAAAAATGAAATAATGGATTCAATTTAAATTTTAAAAAAATGAAATACTTGACTCAATTTCAATTAAATGGAATTAAATTAGGTATAATAAACATTAGATTACCTTAATTTAGGTTTGATTTGAAGTGACTTGGACATTTGGGTATGAGTCGCTTTCGTCTAATTGCAACTCGCAAAACACGAAGAACACGCACCAAACCAGGAGGATAGTTGTAATCTAGCTAGTGGACTTTTGTGGGTATAGTCAATATGAGAGAGAGAGAGAGAGAGATAGCGAGAGGAGTGGGTGGATGGGGTTGGCCGCAGGTACACAGTAACAGTAACAGCAAGTTATTATAAATACGTGTATGGATCGAAGCATATGACTCAACGAATCTAAGTCCCTCTCCCTTCACATAAACCCTCACATTTTTCTTCTGATTTTTCCCTCAGAAATCAAAGTTACAGTAATTATTAGATGTACGTTGAAGGTCGGGGCTTAGTTGGGGTAAGAATCTGTGAAGCTCAGGAGGGATAGCGCCTCCAATACATATATAATACAGCGAGTATTGCATTGTTCGTTCTTATATTAAATTAGTTAGGCGCTATCCATCCTGAGTTCCATGGCTTCTAATTTCTCCTCCGTCTCTTTTCTCTCTCCTCTGGCCTTGATTCAAAGCTCCTTCATCATCATGAATGTATGCTGCACAAACTCTCTTGGTATATATTAGAACTCATCGAGTTTGCTTGTTGAGGGGTTTAGACTTTTTGACTCAATTAAAAAATTATAAAGTTTTTTTATAAGTTGAATTTTTATAATAACTTTCTACTCCAAAAGTCATTCTTCAAAAACTAATTTTAGTAATTTTTTTATTGCCGTTTTGCAAGTTAATTTTTTATCTCACTTTTTTTAATAAATAATTAATTTTAACAAACACTTTTCTTATAAACAACTAATATAAACAACCAATACAAAACATTTAATACAATTAGCCAACAACTAACAATTAATTCAATCAATTAATAACTAATAACTAACAATTGATTGTCAAATAGGACCTTTATGTAGGTGTCAAGTAACAGAGTCGGCAAAATCTTTGAAAATTATTGCTAAGGACCTAACTTTGAATCTCGACTATATTAATTTTTGTGCCTTATATAAAAAATGATTGAGCTTACTATTAGTCGTTAATTGACATACAACTCACAAAACACTGCATGCTTTTCTTACTTGTTGTTTGGTTTGATTTTATGACTACTGTAAAGGAAGCTGACCAATAGCATTCTAGCCTTCTTTCTTGCCTCCCGCACCCGATCCCAATGTAGGTACTCTGTGTTTTGATTGTAGCAAAATTAATGGTCCGTTTGAATAAATTGTTAAAATTAGTTATTATAACGGAAATGAGGTAAAACAAGTTAAAATGATTAGATATTATAATTTTTATAGTTGTTATAAGTTGAAATGATCTAAAAGAGTTGAAATAAATTAAAAGTTATTATAAATATTGGTATAAATATCATTTTGAACAGGCCTAATTAGATGTGGCAAATAAGTTCATTTGTCGTGATTAGGATATACTTATTTCATATTAAGGTATATTAGGTTGATGTAAAATCAAGCTAAATTTAGATGGGGTGGGTTTAACTTGCATCAATTTATAATTTGCTGATATTTAACCAAACAAACTTATCTGATGATAAAAATAGAATTGTCTAACAAATATGAGAAAATTAGAGATATGTGAAGCTTAAAACACTCATACAACAATGATATGCATGTTGATTCGGACAGCTAGAAAAAGTTGAATATGGGTTTGTCAAAAAAGGGTTTGTTAATTTTTGTAGTTATAGAGGTAAATTATAATGTGATAATTTATATAATTTTTCAGGAATTTCTAGTAGATTTTGTTCAATAAAGTAGTAGATATAATAAATTAAGTTATTTTATGATATATTAAAACTAATATATGTTAAGTTAGAAATATATGTAAAAATTATGCGCATGCACGAAGACAAGGCAAAGGTAAGTAAAATTTGATTTATAATAAAATATAATGCATAAATTGTAAATATTTTACAATATTTATCACAGAAATATGAAAAAATGCTTCAAAGAAAATTCTCAAAGAAATCTTCAAAACACTCAAGACAATAACACTTTTTACTCCTTACAAATACTCTTTATTTTCCGATTTCCTCCAAATATGAAGATTTCTTTCCTTTTCTTTGTAAGGATGAAGTTTGTATATTTAGAGGGCAATGAAAAATAGAGATTATTTGTAAGAAGCAAAAAAGTGTATTGTCTTTTTTGAGTACTTTGAAGATTTCTTTGAGAATTTTCTTTAGGCTTTGTTTGGACCTAGGAAAGTAGGTTGGAAAAATAATTCAAAGAAAAAAATGATAACAAAAAAATTGAGAGAAACTTATTTTTTTTCCCTTGTTTGGATTAGAGCAAAAACACAAGGAAAAGAAATTGATTTTCCAACTAACATTTTTTCCATTGTTTGAAAATAGGAAAATTAATTAGAAAAATTAAAAAAAAACCTAACCTAGTGAGTTTCTAACTTCATTAAATTATTGTACTATTGTATGCAAGCTCTCATATCAGTGATGTAAGTTAACCATGACTAAATCAATCACTTGCTTAAGAAATTACCATCATGTTGAAAAAAATTAAAAACAAAATTTGACAAGGAGCTCATAACAGTTTTTAACATTGTCATCAAAAACCAAATGTTAGAATTAAATCCCCAACAATCTCAAAAGTAACACTATACCCTCCATAATCTCTCCAAGCATTTTAAAAATCAAACACAAAATTTATAATCTATAACAGATAAGATGCTAACAAACATTTTCCTCATGTTTTAGTAGAGAAAATTTTTACACTAGCTTTCCCTAACCTTTTCCCATATCTTTCATTTAAGTTTTTTCTATCTCTTTTTCTTGAAACGTAATTTTAATGCAAACAAAATTAGTTGTAAATAAATTAAAGTAATAATACTTAAGCAGGAAAACTAATGAATGTTTAGAGTACTTGATGGGGTAAGATTAACTCTAACCAATGAAGATCAATTTGGATTAATATGGATTTGCTCAAGAGCCAACTTGTTGTTGATTATGAGGAGACTTTGAAATTTAAAATATTTACATTTTACCGCCCAATAGTATCCACAAATGATAAAAATATCTCTCATATATCGTCAATAATAAATTAGTATCTTAAAATATGTGTTTTTTAACAATTTACTAATCTGAAAAATCACACTATAGGATACTAATTTATTATTAAGGAGACCTAATAACTTTTTTTTTTATCATTTGTTAATATCATAGAATAGTAAAATGTCAATTACTCTTGAAATTATGACATATAAATTTCATTTTCAAAAATATACACGTGACACTATTTTTAATCACCTAATTAGATACTTGAATGAACGTAGTAGAATTTTCGATTTCGATGATTACACGTGGTTGTACATTCCATTTTATTATATGTGTCCAAACAAAACCAACCATATGTTTAAATAAATAGTAGGTTTATATTTTAACACTTGGCAGTAAACAATTGGTTAGAATAACAACTTTAACTTGATCACCAACTCGAGTTAAATATTTCAAATAAAAGGGCATCTATCACTGTTATAAATAAGAGGGAAGAGGCAGCAATACAAAGGGGGCTTGGCGCGAAAGTTCGGCGAGGGCTGGAGTTCAGCCGTAGATTAACTTAGTTTTAAGTTGAGTTTAGTTTAATTAATTAGTTTTCTCTATGAAAATTTTAAATTCCAATAATTTAGATTCAATTTTGGTTTTAATTTTAGTTATTAATTCGATTCCTAGTATTTTCAATTCAGTCCGATTCGTTCTTGGTAACTTCTTCCTTTTGTCTCTCCTTTCTTTCTAGTTTGTTTAGTTTAGTTTAAAAATTCAATTATTATTATATTTTGATGTTAGTAGTAGTTATATTATTTGTTTAATTTCATGTTTAATTTTATTTTGTTAGTTTATGTCGTTATTCGAGTCAATTTTTATTAGTAGTTATTAGATTAATTGTGTTTCATGTTAATTAGTTGTTAGTTTGTGTCACTTTGGTTGTGATTAGCCTCTCAATGGCTAATTGATCTCGTTTAGGCCTTTATTTACCTAGTTTATGCTAGCATTTTGGGATTGTTTCTCTTACCTGCCACATGTTCGATGAGATGTCTAAAAGGGTCTTTTCATCTTGATTTTTAGGCGGTTGTTTTGTCACTAAAAGGTGGAGCCAATTAGCTAGTGTTGGTAGAGAGAATAATTGGGACTTTGGCATGAAAAGAGCCCGAATCCTAATTAGGTCTAAGATTGCTATTTTTGTAGTCTAATTAAGCTAACCCCACAAAAGTAGGTGGTTAGAACAATTAAATTAGCTCATGACCCTTGAAAGTGTGGTTTGAATAGGTTTTGATGGTGCAACCGACCACTCCTAAATACTTGTATAAACTTGGGTAGATTTAGACTTGGCTTGATTAATTAGTTTATTAAGCGGTAAAATCACAATCCGAGTATATTTTTTATTACTTTCTAGGTTAGTTTAATCATCATATATATCTCATCTCGTGCTGATTCGCCTAGATTGAAAGTTTAAGTTAACTTTGATATTTGAAACACAACTCTATGTGGACACGACCCGTGCTTGCCGGCTAGCTACAAATACGTCGTGCACTTTCGGTTGCAATTTTAGAACTCAATTCTTCCTAACAAATAGTTCCTTCTCTAATACAATTTAAATATACTCCACTGTTAATAAGAGTAAGTGTACTTCTAGAGAAATCACTAACAACCAACTTGACTAGAATACTATTTTTGATAGGTGACTTGAGAGAAAGTTTGTATGAATTCATCATATGTAACTTCTTCTGTCAAGATGATAGGTATAGAGTCAACACCTTCTAGAATGATAGAAGAACTTAGCTTGTGAGACTCTAGAATAGAAAATTTTAATTTCAAACTCTCAAAGTCTTTGGTATTAAGATCTAAAATCTCTTGTTTGAGGATTCTTACTTAAGATTTTAGCTCATTAACTTCGACTTGAATACCTTTTGGAATAATTTGTTGAAATGGATTAGGAATTATGTATTTCTGGTAGGTTTGGAGTTTCATAGTCAAGTCTAATGAGTTTTGGCTATTCATCAAGAATAAGTTGCTTTAGCTTTCCAAATATTTTTCTTTTTGTTTGTGGATCATAAATTTTGCCTATTAAATATCTAATAAAAAATTCTTTTGGCTTTTGTCGGTGATCACATTAAGTTGTTTTATGGGAGAAGACTCATAGCTTGAACCTTCATCTTCCATACTAAGATAATAATCTTCCTCCTTATTAGAGTTAGAAGAATATGGGAAATGACTTGTTCGGACGTTTATACTAGGAATGGAATAAACATTTTAAATTCCTAGTTTTGAAGAAAAGGTAGGGAACCATATAAAAGGGGAATATTAGCGGATAATTTATACATATTTGTTATCCATTCTGTTTTGATATAATCTTTAAGATTCTTATCACATTGGTAGAATTATTTTCTGTAGGAAATATGTTTTTTTTAGAATAATAGTCTTCTTTTAGAAAAGACCAATTAATTTTGAATCTTATTTCGTGAGGACAATTATTCTTCCTCTTATCCTAGAAGAAGTAAGAGATGAAAAATCTTGTATTGGCTCTGGAATCGGAGTTATAAACTTATATCTTTGAGAACTATCTAGAGTTTTTATTCTAATAGAAGCACAATCTGAAAAAGCTCTTCTATAATTAGAAGAACTAGGGCTAGAAATATTTTCCGCTACTGATTTAAACCTTATAAGACCCTACCATCAGGCTCTTCTATAATTTGATCGATATACTTTTCTCTTATAATTGTATAGGAAATTGAGCATTTTCTAGCTCGAGCATATTTGGGATAGTAATTTCATCCCATTTAAGAAGTTTTGGAGTAAAAGCAGTAGGTTAGTAGGTTTGTCATCTGCAATTTCAAGTAAAACTATCTTTTGAATTTGAGGAAAGATGACTTAAATTTGTATTAAGGTTTGTCGACATGAGTCTAAAATAAATTTTATACATAACTATAAAATTTTTGAAATCATAGAATTCGTCACCTTGTGTATGAACATCAAGTTTTAAAAATTTTATTGTCATTGGACAAGTAAGATCAAGAGGAAAATTTGGGTAGCAATTGTAGAAAATAGTTTCATTGCAAAATATTTGTATTTCTTTAAACATTTATCTCGAAGAGACATATAAATAGAGGCATTAATACTCTTACGAACAAAGGGTTTAACAACAATTTAAACAAGATCTATGCGCATCAATCAGTAATTTCCTTTTTAATGACTATAATAGATTATTGTTTAATAAATGAAAGTATTTGTAAACTATTTTGCAAACTAACAATTTCTTCATGTGTTTTAACTGAACAAACTTTATAAAAATCGAAGGTACCTATTTTATAAATTGTTCAGGCTTAATTTTAAGTATAGTCCAATTATGATATTCATTAGGAAATATAGCCTTAACCAAGGACTTTGTCCTGTCTCTTGACTACTAATTACGTCAATAGTACTACTATCTGACCCTTGATAATAACTTTCATAATTTAGAGGTCATTGTCAATGCATTATAAACACAATGCTTATGCAATTGAAGGGACAAACGAGATTACCTATCGGGACACCACTACAAGTTGATTAATATATTTAAGGTTGCCCAAAGTTTAATCAACGCCATAATGCACAAAATGTATTTATACATAGTAACACTAAATGGATCTAATACCAGCTTAGTAAAATCCTAAACACCTATGCAACGTCAATAATGTCAATAGCAAGTGAGCAAACAAGCGTGTGTGCTTGCGTATGTGCGTGTGTGCACGTTTTTAATGAAAAAACATATCAACTACAATTTTAATTTATAATTTATAATTTATTTGAACTTCCTTTTGTAAACATGGAATGATAACGTTAAACTCTAAATCCTAAAATTCTAAAGTTGAATCCTAAACCCTAAACCTTGAAAATATATAATATTTGTCGCTTCTTTTAGATTTCATTTTTATAATAAAATCCCATATGATCTCAGAGATATCCGAAAAATCTTCTCAGAGCCAACCACTGAACATAGGGGCCATGAAAGTAGAGAAATCCATAGTAGGTAAATTGCTTTCATTGAGAAGAGTGGAGGAATCCACATTGATACAAAGAGTAAAACAATGGTTTCTCACAAAAGGAGATTCAAAAATGCCTACTTTCATGCTTGTTTGAAAAACAGGCAAGCTAAGTCAATGATTAGATGTTTATTGGATCATAATCGAGGAAGAATTACACAGCAAGCACTAAGTAGGGACCAAATCCTTATAGGGTTGAGGAGCTTCGTGAAACATGTTTTTCTTATGGGGTCACTCTTAATAGGGATCAACCAGAACAACTTCTATCAATTCGACAACACAGGAAATCAAGCAAGCTTTATGGAGTATCACTAATGATAAAGCACCTGATGGCTATAACTCATGTTTTTTCAACAAAAAAAAGATAGTGGAAGATTGGAGAGGAGATATGTCGAGCCATCTAGGATTTCTTTGGTAATGGTAAGATGTTGAAATATATCAATTGAACCTCATAACCAAGTTGGAAAATCCTACATATGTTCATGAGTATAGGCCAAGCACCTATTGCATGGTTATTAACAAAATCATTGTTGAATTGTTGGTGGCTAAATGACATAGCATCTTGGGTCTGATTATTAGAAAGGAAAAAAGTTCTTTTGTGCAGAGGAGATGAATTCAGGATAACATTCTGCTTGCACATTAACTGTTTCATAAATATACCAACAAACACATATCTCCTAGAGCTATGATTAAGGTTGATATAAGAAAGACCTATGATACTTTAGAATGGGAGTTTGTGTTCCAAGTTCTCAAAAAATGGGCTTCGTTCATGAGTTTATCAATTGGATTGAGCAATACATCACTTCTTCCTATTTCTCTATCATGATAAATGGGCACCAGGAAAGGTGGATTATGGGGAGAGATTTGAGGCAAGGACACCTTTTATCGCCCTATATATTTGTCATTTGTATAAAGTACTTGAGCATATTTTGTAGAAGAAGAGTATGATCCAAAGTGCAAGAAAATATCATTGACCCACCTTATTTTTGTTAATGACTTGCTCTTATTTACAAAAGGCAATGTTTCAGCCATCAATCAAGTCATGGGTATTCTCCAAGAGTTTGATGATGTCTCTAGCCTTAGGGAAAGTATACCCAAATCTAACATTTACATTGGTGGAGTAAATGACGAGATACAATAGGAAATTGACAAGCACAGGGCTTACTCATGGAGAAATGCCTTTTATATACTTAGGTGTCCCTCTAGAGGATGCCAGACTCACTTAAGCTATCTGTCAGCCTCTTCCCTACGAAATCTTGGCTCAACTACAGCACTGGTTCACAAAGATGTTATCCTATGCTAGTAGGAAGAAATCACTTGACTCTATTATTTTTCAGCGTAAAAAACTACTAGGTTGTGGTATTCCTTCTTCCTAAATGAGTTATTCAAGATATTGCTTCTTATAGAAGATTCCTCTGGCCAGAACACTGAAATCAACATAGTATTACATTAGTAAGCGTGGAAAACATTTGCATAGGCTATAAAGAGGGTGGATTAAATTTCTAGGAATTACTTAGTTGGGACAAAGTGCTGGCTATTAAAGTGTATGGTGAGTAGCAGCTAATAAGGGTGGCATCTGGGGTGATCGGATAAAAGCATGCCAGTTGAATGGAATTTTAGTATGGGAAGTAAGAAAAACTATGATTCATTCCTCGGCATGGAGGGATTAGAGATGAGTTGTTCACCATACTTAGAGGATTTGATGTAATTAAGGGACATTTGGAGATTTCTCACTTCTCTGAAAAGGGAGTGTACCAGTTACTCAGAGGTGGGGGCAGAATAATGAGATAGGTTGGGATTGTGTAGGAGCCCTTATGTATGCCAAGACATGATTTCCTTACTTGCTTGGCAATGGAGAAGAGAGTGTTAACTAGGGATAAGTTGCTAAAATCATGCAAAGCAATGCTGAAACTTCCTGATTTTTCAATGAATCTGAGACTACTCAACACTTTGTTTTTTCAATGTCCGTTTAGTCATCAAGTTTGGTGCACCATCTTGACTTGCATGGGGGTTGCAACTAGGAAATGCGGATGGAATCATGAAGTGAACTATTTCATTACAAGAGTAAGGGGAAGAGCATAAAAGCTAGAGTGTTAAGATGTGCCCTGTGTGCATTAGTGTACTATATTTGGTAAGCTAGGAACAAGCTCAATCTTAGGCACCAAAGAGTTTCAGCTTAGGCTATTATACATCAAGTTCAATACTTGACTTATATTAGGCTAGGTTTTATTACTAGAGATGAAGGGCCCTAATAGCCTAATATAGTTATCAGGTTGTTTCCCTAGATATGCCTAGGGTTCAATGTATTTAAATGCTTACTTTTGGAGCAATATACTTAACTTTTTATTCCAAAAAATAAAATTATGTATAAATTTTTGGGTTAACATATATAAATTTATATATGTCACAAGCGACGTTAACTAATACTCTAGTTACTACACCTAAATTGTAAACACTAAAACCTTATGATCAAGCACTCTACTAATAGTATTAAAACTTGTTTAGTGCCAGCATGGAAGAATGGATTGTTATCATCACCTTTTTGGAGAAAATTTTCCTTTGTCCTTTTCCTCAATACAAATTCTTCAATGCATCCTTAGTATAACCAGCCAACGGTGCATTCTCAAATTCTTGGAGCTCTTCAGACTGGGGGTTGGCTTAGAGTTTAGTTTGGATTTGAACTAAGTTATTGTAAAGTTCCTCCACTTTAAGGCTGATACCCCTAAAATGAGCAAAATAGAATATTTAAGTTTACTTTTCAGAAGTTTGAGCATTTCTACCACTTGAAACATCATACAACTCCTAATAGGCATATCGCATGTCTCCTTTACCAATAGCATGGACTGAGTATGTTCTGTCCAAGCATTAAGAAATTTGAAAGGTCTTTAATACCCTTAAATTGGTTTTAGATCTCTACCAATATGGCACAATGATCAGACACTCCAGGAGGTAAAAATTCCACTCTAAACAGTCAAGGGCAGTTATGAATACCAAGACCAGAACACACCCTGTTAAGTTTAGACCAAACCCTTAACCCACAAAGTTGCTTGTTTGACCAAGTTGTAACGCCCCAACCCGTAATCACCGATTTTAGTCTAAATAAACCGCTAGCCGATGATTAGCGCAGCGGAAAGTAGGTTGGGGGCATTACGCCGCCCTTACCGAGAGGAAAGGGCAAGGCTATAACAATATATATTTTTAACCTTGGTTACTCTTGCTTACTAACAACAAGTGAATCATGATGAAGTATGAACTATAACTTATACAAAGATTAAACATACGTATAAACTACCGTCTACTAAACATCCGTAATGCCCCAAACCCATAATCACCGGTTTTAGACTAAGCAAGCCGCTAGCCGATGATTAGCGCAACGGAAAATAGGTCAAGGGCATTATCGCCGCCCTTACCGAGAGGAAAGGGCAAGGCTATAATAATATAAATATTTTTAACCTTGGTTATACTTGCTTTGCCACTAACAATGAGTGACTCATGATAAGGTATAAATTATAACTTATACAAAGATTGAATATATGCATAGACTACAGTCTAATAAACTATGACAACGACATTTAACCCTTGATACCCCAACAAGGTTGCCACTGCGAGCCTCTAAGTCCCGAACAGAACTTTTCTCTTACTTCATGCCTTCGACATCTTTACCTAAAACAAAACAAGAAAATATTTTCGAATGTGAGTCGAAGCTCAATACGGCCATAATCATGCTATAAAATAAATGTTATGAAATAGTTGAGTTGAGCGCATGCATTTCAATTCATTTGTAAATGAGGAGAGTGAACAATGTAAAAGCTGTTGCTAATTAATTATCCGAATGGATCCCTTTACGATCATCTGGTTTCCCTAAACGCATGTACACACACCCGGACCGATCGGATAGTCCGGTTGAAGGCGGTCAGCGATTACTGATGTTACCAACTCGAATATTAGGCGTACCAAATAATGGCACTTGATGGGCGGGTCCATATTAATGATGGCAAATATTATTTGCAAACAATTCTTCAATGTTTTATTTACAAACCAAGGTCGGATATGGCCAACATTAACAACAATGAAGAATTGTTTGCAAATAATATTTATAAGCACCTATGCGAGAATGACCGTTGAGTGCGGTTCTAGACTTGTGATCTTCACAGCGGTTGTAATGGCTACTCCGAGTCACTCGGAAAAGATCCGTTGGGATGTGAACGTTGTGCAACGGCTCGAGATAAATGCATAATTGAGTCTTGAGAATGTATGAGGCAATTTCTAGGAATATGTGATCTCTTTTAGGGAACTCTGTTAGGTTCTCTCGGTTGTATTCTATTCGAAGCTATCTGCGATCCTTATTTATTGAGTTTCTAGACCCCTAACCACGCCTCGCATCGCCGCTCCTGTAAAACCTGCTGGGCTCGGTATTTTTACCCAAGGGTTTGCTACTTCGGACCTCAGTATACAAATGAAACCTATCCATACATGTCCCCAATTACATCTTCCAAATCGTCCACACTAACAATCCATCCTTCTCCGCCAAAAGGTGATTTTCCCAAAGAGGTGATATTTGGATCTATTTTGTATCGTTTTGGCGGCATGGCCGAGTGGTAAGGCGGAGGGCTGCAAATCCTTAGCATCGCCGGCCTCTTACGAGTCACTCCGAGCATGATTAGAAGAGATCAACTCGGGCTCTTTGTTGTCGTGATCCTCGGGTTGAGCAACTTCTTCCCCTTTGTTTTCTTCTTTTTCTTCTCCCTTTTCAGCTTCTCCTTCTTCTTCCTCGACTTGACTACTTTCTTAGTTTCAGCTAATGGTGATTTAGCAAGGTTGGAGGACTCCTCGAAGTGTCGGTAGTTTATGAGTCCTCGGCTACCTTGGACTGCGCTCCGGGAAAGTCTTATCCGATCGCGTTGTTCCTTAATGATCTCCTTGAGCTCGGAAATTAGTCTTGGTTCTCTTAGAGCAGAGGCCGAGCTTGTTTTGCATCGGAACCAAGGTTGGAATAAAAGTTTTGAAGATTTTCAAAGTTGATTGAAAATCCTCCGCCAAGAAGCAAATTTGTTGGCTATTTATGCAAATAGCTCAACGGAATGAGTAAATTGAGAAGCGGAAGGTCCAGCGATCGGTAATAGGACCTCCGAAGTCCGAGGAGGAGGTGGTGGTGAAGGTAACTTAGACATATGAATTCGGACACCAGGTTTGACTTCCTGGTATCTTAGCCCAGTAAGCTCATTCCTACCCAAACAGACAGCGGGTTCCAAGCAAGCCATGGGGTCAAAGGAAGAGGGACCTAAAACTTCTTAAAAGCAGTTGTCGAAGTGCCCAGAAAGAAAAGGAGTAGATTCATTAGAACGAGCGAGCACAATTTCCATCTACTCTAGAATTGAAGGAAAGAGGCTGTACTTCGTAGCCCTCGAAAATACCATAGAGAACCTTGAGAATTTTGGAGTTGGGGTTCTCTTTACGGGAATGATGAGAGAAGAAAGTTCTCATTAGAATGAAGGAAAGAAGTCTTGCTTCGACTTCATCCGAGTCCTGAAGAAATTCTTTACGGACTTAGGAACCTCTTTAGCGAACTTTTCAAAGAAATCGTCAGTAACTTTATTGAAGGGAACAGGGTTGGAGTTTAGAAAAGGAGTCTTCACATCGAAGAGTTTGTAAAGTAATGCAAGGTTGATTCGAACGGTCTTACCCTAAGCGAGAGAGTAATGACTCCTTCATTATCGAGTCATATGAGAGTAGAATTCGGACACTAGGTGCGGATAGATGTATTCACAAAAGCAAAGATAGTTGTATACACCAGCTTTGTTTATATGTTTCAACCAAGAGAAAGAGGCGGAGGGAAAGAATTTGTCATCTAAAATGAAATGCTAAGTGATCAAGAATTTTGGAGGATGCGAGGCGGGTTCTTTTCCCTTACCTTGTGAAATCTCGGGTCGAGTAGACTTAGTTACGGCCTTTTTAGTGGCCGAACCTCCTTCTTGAGCAGCACCTCTCATAGCCATGTTTGCAAAGAGATTAGAGAGAGAGTGAGTGATCGAGAAAAATAGAGAATAAAGAGGCTTAAAATTTAGAGAGAGAGTTTGGGAGCGAAGAGAGCAAGAGTGCGAGAGTGAAATTAACAAGTATGCAAAGTAGAGAAAAGAAAGTGAAGCGGTTCTATTTATAGCAAAAAGGCTTCCAACTATCTTTCGACCCAAATACCAAGCAACGGTTCTCATACCGTTGTGTCACTCTGCACCATAACTGGCTAGTTTTCCAACAACTTTCTTCCAATGGCTAGTTTCTACTAAATGTTCGCGTGACGAGAGAGAGAGATAGACGGAAGAAAGAGTTTTCGAAAAACATTTCTAAGATTCTCCATTTATCTAGAGATGACCTTAGAATTTTGATGTCCATTTTGCTCATAATCTGAGTCTAACTCGGTAATTTTCTAAGTGACTAAGAACACTCAAAGTAAAAATAACTTATAGCTCGGCTTCACTCGAGTCAAGCTGATCCATTTGTTATGTATTCAAAGCATATAATACAAAATCATGAAAGTATAAGATATGCAATAAATCTCATAATCATGCATTAATCATGCCAAGTTCATTCCAAATAAAATAAAACTTATCCTCACTAAGAGGTTTAGTGAAAATAGCGACTAAGCTGAAACTTAGTAGGAATAAATTCAAACTCAATATCACATTTCTTAGAATGGTCTCTCGAGAAAATGATACATGACCTCAATATGCTTAGTCTTTGAGTGCTTGAACTGGATTCTTAGTGATGCTAATTGCACTTTAATTATCACGCTTAATTGGGATGGAAGTGAATGATAGTCCAAGATCCTTCAAGTACTACTTGATCCGAGAGAATCCGAGCATAGCAAGCTCCAGCTGCAATGTACTCGGCCTCGGCATTGATAGAGCAAGCGAGTTTTGTTTCTTTGAGTGCCGGGAGATGAGGGATTGACCTAGAAATTGGCATGCTCGTGAAGTGCTCTTTCTATCAACCTTGTATCCAGCATAGTCGGCATCTAAGTATCCGGTGAGAGTCGGTTACGAGTCTTTTGGAAACTATATAACAAGATTATGAGTTCTCGTAAGATATCTAAACATTCTCTTCATCGCAGTGAGATGTGATTCTTTTGGATTAGCTTGAAATCTTGCACAAAGGTAGACACTGAACATGATATCCGGCCTACTAGATGCGAGATAAAGTAGAGATCCAATCATACCTCTGTAGAGTTTTTGATCTATAGTTTTACCTTTCTCGTTCGAGTCTAGTTTCAAGCTGCTACTCATAGGTGTTGCTTGCATGCTTTATATCTTGTAGCTTGTATTTCTTCAATAGCTCCTTGGTATACTTAGATTGATGAACATAAATTCCATCCTTGTCTTGTTTAATTTGCAAACTAAGAAAGAAATTGAGTTTTCCCATCATACTCATTTGGAATTCATGTCTCATCAACTTAGAAAACTCTTAGCACAAAGTTTCATTAGTAGCTCTAAAAATGATATCATCAACATATATTTGTATGATAAGAAAATCACTCCCCTTCGTTTTTAAAAAGGGTTTTGTCAATCGACATCTTTTGAAATCATTTTCAACTAAGAAATTGCTTAGTCTCTCATACCAAGATATGGGAGCTTGTTTAAGACCATATAAAGTTTTTGCAACTTGAAAACATAATTTGGTAATTTTGAGTTTTCAAATCCAGGGGTTGCTCAACATATACTTCTTCTTGAATAAAACCATTGAGAAATGCACATTTGACATCCATTTGATAAAGCCTGATATTCATGCTAGATGCAAATGCTAAGAGAATTCCGATTGCCTCAATCCTAGCAACAAGTGCAAAGGTTTCCCCACAATCAATTTCTTCCTCTTAGTTATATCCATGAGCAACTAGTATAGCCTTATTTCTGACTACCAACCCTTCCTCATCCATTATATTCTTGAAAACCCATTTGGTTCCTATTACTAGGTGGTCGGAAGGTCGTTTGGTCAAAATCTGGACTTGATTTCTATTGATTAAGCTCTTCTTGCATAACCTCTACTATTTAGGTTCATTTAGGGCCTCTAGTGCATTCTTAGGTTCCGTTAGTGATATGAATGCAGAGAATGCACACAAATTATACAAAGAAGATCGAGTTCTTACCCCACTTGTTGATATCGGAAAGTATGTTCTTAGGTGAGTGACTAGATGCATATTTGAAAGCTTTACCTACCCTCTAATTTACCAAGTTTGTTGGTTAAATAAGCTGATCTTCGGTTGGTTATTCTTACTGAGCCTCTGCTTTTTCTTGTTCTTCAACATTCCGAGCTGGCTCTTGAACTTGTTCAATCCGAGCCACGGCATTTTGAGTTGCCTTGTTTTGAGTTTCCTCATTCCGAGTTGCCTCGGTTCTTCCGTTTTGACTCTTTACGAGCTCGGCTTCAGCAAGGTCATCTTCATCTCTATTAAGCTTGAGATCCGAGAATGTGGATTCACTTATTCTGCCAAGATCAATCTCATCAAAGACAACATGGATACTTTCTTCCACTTTGTTAGTCCTTTTGTTAAACACACGATAAGCTTTACTATGAGATGAGTAACCCAAAAATATACCTTCATCTAATCTAGCATCAAACTTAGTCGGATGTTCCTTACCATTGTTATGCACATAGCATTTACATCCAAATGGTCTGAAGTAGGAGATGTTGGGCTTCTTTCCCTTTTACAACTCATAGGGTGTCTTTTTCATAATGGGTCCGATGAGGCATCCGTTGAGTGTATAGTTTGCTTGTGTTGATTGCCTCAACCTAGAAATAATAAGGTAGATCATTTTCAATCAACATGGTCATTCTTATTTCTTCAAGAGTTCTGTTCTTTCTCTCCACTACTCCATTTTGTTGAGGAGTTCTTGGTGTAGAGAAGTCGTGGGAGATGTCATTCTTGTCGTAGCAATCTGCAAATTCCGAGTAGTCAAACTCTCTTCCATGGTCGGTTCGAATCCTTCTTATCCGAGTCCGAGACTCCACTAGAATTTTCCTGCAGATCTAAACTCTTTAAAGGCTTCATTCTTGTTCTTCGGAAAACATACCCAAGTAAATCGTGAAAAATTATCAACAATGACAAGCACATAAGATGTACCTCCTAAGCTTTTCACAGGAATTTCACCACAAAAATCCATATGAACTAACTCTAGTACTTTGGATGTAGAAACAGATTTCGAGTGGTTTGCAAGATGGTCCGACTTGCTTTCCTTTCGTGCATGCTTCACGATTTTGTCTTTCTTACATGCACAGATTAGGTAAACCCCTAACCAATCCATGAGATGCAAGTTTCTTGATAGTATGCATACTAATATGTAACGCCCCAAACCCATAATCACCGGTTTTAGACTAAGCAAGCCGCTAGCCGATGATTAGCGCAGCGGAAAGTAGGTCGGGGGCATTAACGCCGCCCTTACCGGAGGAAAGGGCAAGGCTATAACAATAGATATGTTTCTAACCCTGGTTACTTGCTTTTGCCACTAACAGCAAGTGTCTCATGATAAGGCATAAACTTTAACTTGTACGAAGATTAAGCATAAGTATAGACTACGATCACGGTAAACTACGACAACGGCACTTAACCCTTGATACTCCAACTAGGTTGTCATCTGCGAGCCTCTAAGTCCTTAACAGACCTTTGTTTCAAATCTTCCACACCTTTACCTAAAACAAAACAAGAAAACATTTTCGAAATGTGAGCCGAAGCTCAATACGTTTACTATCATGCGGTAAAATAATAGTTATGAAGTAATTGAGTTGAGCGCATGTATTTCAATTCATTTGTAAATGAGGGAGAGTGAACAATGTAAAATTGTTGCTAATTGATTATCTGAATGGATCCCTTTACGATCATCGGGTTTCCCTAAACGCATGTGCACACACCCGGACCGATCGGATAGTCCGGTTGAAGGCGGTTAACCGATTACGGGGTTACCAACCTGGATATTGGGCGTACCAAATAATGGCACTTGATGGGCGGGTCCATATTAATGATGGCAAATATTATTTGCAAACAATTCTTTATTGTTGTTAATGTCGGCCATATCCGGCCTTAATTTGTAAATAAAATATTGAAGGGCACGATCAATGAACGTACCTTGCTGATGTTCCTCCTTTTTCTTTACAGGCGGAATCCGGATGAACGCACGACGCTAATGTTCGATGACCTTAATTAAGGACATAGGAGTTTTATTAATAATTGAATTTTTATGGCTTATTTATTTATTAAATCATTTCATACATGCTTGAAGTGAAAATTAATAAAGTTAGCTTTTACAAAGGAATACTAATGAGATCCTGATTCACACGATTTATTTATCTTATTTTATACTATGCATGTATAACTGTATGCATATGTATATATATATCTATATATATATATATATATATATATATCTATATATATATATATATCTATTTATGGCAACTTTAAAGTATATATATATAACTTTCTTCTAAGCACATATATAAATACATGTATACAATTATATATATACATGAGGTAACCTCAAATATACATAATTTTCTTCTAAATGGTATATTGAACATTTAACTCCTTTACTCATATCTTTATGTACCACTTTCTAATCTTATTTTATTTATAAAGGCATACTAATTCCCCAAAGATGCCAATTCCTCACATTTCGGTTTTACAAGCTGCCCAAACTTAGATATCATCCTCAATCTTTTCCTTAATCTCCTTATTAGGTTAAATACTTAAACTAACCAAAAATATTCTGATTCAGAATTATTTGTGACTGTCCTTTGCACAGGTATGTCTATCAATATCCCTCATACAGGGATTTGTCCACAAATATCCCTCATATAGGGTTTTGTCCATAAATGTCATTCACACAGAGATTCCTTATACGGAGATTGTCCATAGTTTTTCTTCAATTTTCAGTATATCCCACACGTACCTATTATCATCAGATTTTCTTAACTTTCATGGATCAGTCACAATTAAACCATAATCCAGTTTAAATCTCCAAATAGAAAAGAATTCCAATTACAAGTCAAATAATTAAATTAAAAGTACTTGAAAAACCGAATCCGAAAATTAACCCTAGAAATTAATTAAACAAACTGAAACCGAAATCTACTCTAAGGAATTAAATCAAAGCTGAAAAATTACCCTAAAATCCAGTGAACGGGGTTAATTTTTAAGGGTAATGATTTTGAGGGTTTGAAGGGTTGAAGATCGGAGGATGACTGAAGATGAGGCGGATGGCTGCGGTCGCGGCGGTCGTCGGTGGCAATGAGCGGCGCCGGTGGGCTGACGAGGCGGCCGAGGCCGGACAGGGGTTGGAGGCCGAAGAAACCGTGACCAGCTGGGCAAAGCCGAGGCGGAGCAGGTGCGAAGCGAAGTACAGCCGGCGGTGGGCTGGCGTTTGATGGCTGGGATGACGACTGTAGGGTAGTAGAAGGTGACGAGTGGTTGTCGGTGGTTTCGGGTGGCATCTCCGGTGGCTGAGATGAACGGAAAGAGGGAGACGGTGGAGGCAAGCGAAAGAAGGGATAGGTTTTTGGGTGTTTGATGAGGGAATCGACGAAGATGCGGTGATGGTGGTGGTGGTGGCTAGCCGGCGGTGGTTGTCGGCGTGGCGAGAGGGCCGCCGGTCTTGTCGATCGGCGGCGAAACAGGAAAGACGTAGAGGGGGCTCGGTGGCAGAGAGAGAGGGAGAGGGTTTTGAGTTTGATCTCGCTTTAGGTTTAGAATAATGAAGCTTCTTAGGTTAATTTTTGCTTTTATACTCCCCCTCCTCTAGCCTTCCTCTGAATGGGCCGGTTGGCTCTACTCAAATCATCCGGCCCAATTCTCATTAGTGCTAATTCTAACCCAACTTACTCATCCTCAATAATTTCTTAATCTTTTAAATTTATTATTATTTTTCTCATTAAACTTATCTTAATCTAAGAATTTTATTTTTAGTAATATTAAGTTTACAAAAATTATATTAATTTCATTTGTTTAAGGATTTTTAGAATTCAAAATAGATTAGCTACATAATAATGTTAATTATCTTATGAGTCATGAAAATTTGTAAAATATATTCATGCGTCGTTGTTGTCATCATCCGGTTCCTGCATTTAAAACAACATTGACATATATATTTATATATATATGTACACATACGTATATACACATGAGTAATATGAAAATATTTGAAATTTGAAATGCACGCGCTCATGCTAATCTTGAATGTATTTAAAGTTAATCATTTTCTTAAGGACGGCGTGTTACATAATATGACCTAGTCTACGATGCCAAGTCCATGAATCATCATTCAAAGATGCTTTCAAGTATGATAAACTCGACTAGAATATGAAAGAGAAATAGTATAATTGTTACCCGACCTCGGACACGAGAGCTTTGTCTCTTTGGTGATTGCATCGAAATATAGCAGTTGGTCCGAGTGAACCTTACCTCTTGGCCTTTGTCACATAGTTGAAAGATGCTAAAGAGATTGTACTTAAGCCCTTTTACAAGGTAAAGCTGGATTGATCGAGTTATTTCCTTAACCAATCTTGTCAATCCCTACTATCTTGCCTTTGCTATTGTCTCCAAATGTGACTTTGCCTCCTTTCGGATCTTCTAACACCGAGAAGAGCCTTAAATCTCCAAACATATGGAGTAAGCAGCCATCTGTCTAAGTACTAGTGACCCTTTCGTTTCGAGTCACCTGCAAAACGGAAACAAACTAACCCGTCTTACTTCCTCTTACAAACCCAATAATTATCTTTATTGTGGTCTTTCTCCGAGGAAGAACACTTTTGGGAACCCAGATTTGAATGATTTTGGAGTGCAGTCCGATTTTGAGTCTTTTTTCTAGGAAATTGAGTCTATGTCTCTTTTCTTTGAAAATCCTTTCTTTTACAAGTGAATAAGACTTTTCCTGTAAACTAGTGCAGGCTCAGTTCTCTTTTCATGAGATTGAATGGGACCGTGCTCGGCCTTCTTGAACTTTACGATTCGGAATCGGTTTTGCCCGAAAGTTGGCTCAATGACTTCATAAGTCTTTGTTTACCATGCTTATGAATCTTAAACAATGATCTTTGCTTGTGTTCTTAGACAATGAAACACAATCCTCATTTAAATAAATATGAATTGTCTTATTTCCCTCATGTTGTGCCAATGTATATGTGTAACCGTGTCTAATTATAACTAATGCAACCAACTCTATAAACAGATTGCTCAAATTGCTTTTTTAACCTTCCATCTTCAGCCATTATCAATTGACCCACATCACTACTCATATGAGCACTACAAATATTTGTATGATGCCTAAAATTAGATGTACCATTACTAGTTCCTGAAATTTAGGGTTCCATTACAATATTTGTAATGAGCACGAGGAAGGCCATTAGAGAAAAACTTCTCTTCTTTTATGCTATTAGTGCTTCCACACCAAGGATGTCCATCGTCTTTTCTTTGGTGAAGAGATATCTTCATCCGACTTGACGAGACAATGGTGTCTTCGAAGTTGAACTTCATACATAGATATTTAATCAAGAAAATAAGCGAGAATGAAACTAAGAGACTCATAAATAAGTAAACTACAATAAAACTAGACACTAAATTTATCAACTAAATAACAAAATAGCAATTACCAACTATAAAAATCCAAGACAAGAAAAACTACAAAATATCCTTATTAAAATCATCAACGAGTAACTACAAAATCACATACATACCACATATTGCAAGCTTAAGTTAAATGTCATACCAAGTAGTGCAACAACACTCAAAATGGTTGCTTTCCATCCCTACGAGATGAAATAACTATATAATGCATATCTATTTAACAGAGAGTTAGAGGGAGTAAGTACTCATTTCATAGTAGTAGCATGTGTTATGCATATGCCAAAAAAATTGACATGAACTAACTATTAATCCCAAAACATTTGACATATCCGAAAAAATCACTATACCTATGTATTGCGAAGAATCAATTTAATTTATTTTTACGTAAAACAAGTAATATTTTTGCTCATGGAAAATTCAACAAACGAGAAAGATAGAGTGAATTAGAAATCACATCTATAGGATAAGTAGAACATAACAAACTACAAGCAGAAAAAGTAGAGAGATATAACAACAAGAAGTAGATGAATACAGAAACTAAACAAAGTCGTGAAATAAGCAACATTAGCATCATGTTAATCATATTAAAAAGGCAAGAAAATCCCCAAAATTGACGGACTAACGGTCGATATTCAATTCTATAGAAATGACAAAGGACACTAACACAACCACACAAAGAGAGAAAAAGAGACGAGAGAGAGAGAGCGTGCGTGCCAAGGTTGGATGAGAAAAACCTGGTGAGTCGGAGGGACTTTTGACTATATTATGTCAGCCTAGAGGAGATGAGTCGGTCGATGAACTACTAGCGATGGTGGATTTCTTTCCACGACTACGACACTAAATCAATGAAGTGTCATCTTCTTAGATTCGATCTACTTAGCTTTTGATGGAGAAAAAGTACATATCTTCATGAGCCTTCAAAATGAAGATAATAGGCTAATAGTTATCGAAGTAATAGGGTGTGAGGACTCAAGAAAGAGAGATAAGAGAGATTTAAGAGACTAACCGTGTGTTTGGATAGAGAGTAAGAGGGAGTAAGTACTCCCCTTTACCCTTGCTTGAGAAAAAGACTAGGAGGGTAAATAGGAGTTGAGAACTCTTATTCGCCTCTACTCCCCTTTAATCACCATTTCTTTACTCTTCTATTTGGGGGTAAGGAGGAGGAAGGGGAGGTCATTTACATATTTGCCCCCATAAACTACTATATTTTAATCTATTTAGTAAGGACATAAGTGTCAATTCTTTCCTTTACTCTTATTTACTCTCATATTCTTCCAAACAAGAGTAAATGTTACTCTTCTTAAACTTCTACATAAGGGTAAACAACTTACTCTTATTTACTCTCCCTTACTCTTACTCCTTATTCTTATTTACTCTTACTCGTCTATCAAGGATAAACAACTTACTCTTGTCTACTCTCCGTTGCTCTTACTCTTGCTTATTCTTATTTACTATGACTCCTCTAACTTACTTTCATCCCAAACGGAGCCTAAGATTTGAGAACTTGAGACTAAGAGAGAGAGAGAAAGTGGTGAATAGAGATGAGAGAGAGGGGTAGAGATAGAAGTAGAATCAATGAGCTAGGGTTTGTTTGCCTTTTGTTTTCTCCATATGGACCATATCTCAAGGCTAGCAAATAGCAAGTGGCCCAAGCCTAATAGTTTTTTCATAAGCCCGATTTCCTTTGCACCAAAAAACACATCCACCAACTTTTAAAATGGTGACCCAACGGGTCGACCCAAATCCAACCCGAAAAGTCTTGGATTTTTCGGGTTCGGACAATTATAAGATTACGGTCGAATTTTCATGTTCGGAACCTTAAAATATCGAAGCGAGTTTGGGTCGAATTTTCAAGTTGGGTCAGTTTTTTCTAGCCTATAGAAAACTAAATAAACACAAAAATCAAAACACACAAACCCACAAGGTGAACATCAAAAGACTATTTACAAATTATATGATAATCACAAATTTATAAACTTGAACTATCATATATGATATTTTTTTATCCTTTAATAGATCACCCCGATTTTTATGTTCCTTATTAGGATAGTTTCAAAATACTTACGTCATCAAGTTTATCGATCCAAGTTGATATTACAAGTGAAATTAATTGATTCGAGTTTTTTCACTTTTTGTACCCTCCGGTATGTGAGTTTATTTTTAAAAATTTCAGGTATGTGAATTAATTTTAAGGTATTTTGAAATATGATGAATTTATTTTTTTAACCCTCGGAAATATCAAGTAGGTCACTGAATGATGAGAATTACATTTTATGCCTAATTTTTTTATAAAATAAAAAGAAAATTAAAAAATAAGAGGTTTTTTTTAAGAGATATTTCACCCAAATGTTTATTTGTTGTTTCTCTCTCTTCTCGTGTCCCTTAGGTTCAAAACCTAGAAAAACTTATGCAAGAGCCGAAATTCAAATGAAATGACACGCATCCGAAATATGCTAACTCAAAAAGTGGACTCGAAACCTTAATCGAACCGAATTGAACCGAAACCAATCTAAAATTTCTAACGAGTTAGTTTTTTATAATATAAACTCATTGGACGAAATTTTGGTTGATTCCAAATCAATCCGACCTAAATCCGAAGTGGCCTAAATTAAATGGACGTGATGACACCGACCCTCCTTTTAATAAAATAGACATACGTCGATTATATGTTCACTTCAAACTGTGCCAAGGCTAAATGCTCATGAAGGATTCATGTTTCAAGGTTATGCAAAGAAGTCTCTTTTTAAATTTTATAAATAGGGGAAGAGTGAGGAGGGGGTTGGAACCCCAAGGGACACGAGAAGAGAGGAGAAAGAAACAATAAATAAATGGATTTGCTAAACGTCGCCCTTAGGTCGATAAATAAGGAGTATTAATATTTTATTTTAGAAGGAATCTTTTCTAATTAAATTTTAACTTTCCTTTTAATCTAATTTAGTAAGGGAAAAGAATTAATAAATGATAAAATTTTCTCACTGGGACCTACCCTATTGCCCATCTTCTATGTCCACCTGCCCACTACCTAGAATTTAGCAGCAACAAGTCTGTCATTATGATGGTTTTATGGTCGCGCGTAGACCCCAAGTTTGGTTCGCTGACAACCTGTGATGATTACAATACTTCGACCTGGCCATATTTTGCTCTCCTCCCTTTACTCGATCTCCTTTCCCTTCAAAACTACCCCTTCATAAAAGTTACAAATTCCACATAAAAATTTATCACAACATTATCCCTTTCATATAATTTTATGACAATTTATTACAAATCAATCCCGTAATATATTAATTTTGCTCTACCATGGCCCCAATTCTACACCAAGCTCCATCCCTAATTTCATAATTTAACTTTCTAATTCATCTAAAATGGTATTTTGGCACCGAAGCTAATAGGGACTAGGAGCATGCTTGATAAATATGAATATTACCAATGTATAAAACTCATAAAGTAAAGAAACATGCCGAATAAAATATAAAAAAATTGAAAAAGAAATATGAAATCCAAAAATAAGACCAAAGTTTCATAATTCTATAGTTGAGATCATGAATGCCTACTACGATTATGAGAAAGTTTTAATTAAATTAGATAATTAAAAATATTTTATTTAAAATATAATATTAAATAAATTTTTAATAAAAAATATATAATTAATTTGATAAATTTTTTTATATAATAAGATATAGATACCGCTTCTATGTCACTTTAAGAGTAACTCTAGCAAAATCGATAAATAAATATAGGGAATTTCATAGTTTGCCACCAAAATTAACTGTATAAAACAAACCAAACAAATTATACGAGAAACGTCTACTCTCTCTCTATCCCTGTCTCTGCTGCTGGCTTCACCTCCGCACTCATTGGAAGCTCCATTTCAGATGGCTTCTACGTTCCTTTGCGCTCACTCTCCCTCCTCCCGCCATTTTTACTTCCGCACTAACCCTTTTCCCCATTCAAATCCCTTCAATTCAATTTCTCTCAAACCAAATCCTAAAAATCCATCATTGCGTCTAAGAGCTCGAGTTGTCCCCGAATCCGACGAACCCGACTCCCCAATCCCAATTCCTCCTTTTCTTCGCGTCAGGTACTGTCTAATTCCACTTTTAAGCAAGTAATTGGAAAAGGGAATTTTTTCAATCGAGTTTTGATTTTTGTTTTCTGGGTTGATGATTTTTGAAAATTTCAGAGATGCGTTTAAGTTGGATGAACTTGGTCGGGAGATCTTGTCAATTGCATTGCCTGCTACTTTGGCTTTAGCTGCTGACCCCATCACTTCACTCGTCGACACTGCATTTGTTGGTCATTTAGGTACTTGGAAACATTGATTTTTGATTGGTCTAAACTTGTGTTGTTTTTGTTGATTTGAGCTCCTTATTTCTGATTATGATCAGGGATAAATTCGTATGTGTTTGTGTTACTACTAACTATTTGAAGGTTGGATATCAAGCTTATTTCCCAATATCGTCCTTTTGCATCTATGTGAATTTATGTAATGCATTGCTGGGAGAAATGCAAAACTACCATAGAAATAGTCACTTTTATTTATTGCGATTGGCCACAGACCCTGTGTTTTAGCATTCTCTTGTGTGTTTGAAGTTCATGCTTGGAAAGTAGCGGGGCAGATTATGGAAGTGGGTGTCAGTGTTTCACTGAGAATTCACCATTTTTTGTTCGTCTTCTAGGGTCTGTTGAATTGGCAGCTGTTGGTGTGTCAGTATCTGTGTTTAACTTGGTGTCGAAATTATTTAATGTCCCATTGCTCAACATCACTACGTCATTTGTTGCTGAGGAGCAGGCTCTGATGAGTAAGCAAACTGAGGATTATATTCAAGCTGCAGAAGGTATTTGATAACACGTACATCCTTTGAACCTTCATGCTTGCTGTTGTGCCTTTGACAATTGACTGAAGTTGGTTTAAATCTCTTGTTCTTTTGTCATAGACAATGGCAAAAGCAGAAAAGCCCTTCCTTCGGTATCCACAGCTTTAATTCTCGCAGTTGTTCTCGGATTTGGAGAAGCTGTTGCACTGTCTGTTGGATGTGGATCTCTAATGAATATTATGGGTATACCTGTTGTATGTATGACTTTGCTATTTATATATCTTATGCTATTTTGAGCTCAATACTATAGTGGCCTTCTCTGGATTCATGATTGATATTGGGAGTATACCTGTTTAAGGTATGATCTGGCCATTTATTTTTGGTTATCTGAGTTCAACATGATAGAGGCTCTCTCTCTCTCTCTCTCTCGCTCACACACACAGAGGATGAACCATTACTGTGTATTATTCAATCATAAGGTGTTTTTATATTGGGAATTTCTGCTTGTAGGTGATGAATGAAAGACAACATTGTACCCCTGACTTGTAATTTGCTCTGCTAATTGTGTTTAGGTGATGAGTGGTAGATCAACTGTGGAGCTTTATGATCATACAGGAGTTTAATGATATTTGCACTTAGTAATACTTCCTCAAAATTATTGTTAAATTCTGTTTTGAGGGTTTGCTTGATTAGGTTCATTTCCTTGAAATGTTTGAACAACTTGGGCCTTCTTATTTTCTTTTTCCAGTACCCCTATGCTGCCCTTGCATGTTGATTCAAAATATTTTCTAGTAGTAATAAATTTATGTTTACACATGGCAGGATTCGCCAATACGACAGCCAGCTGAGCAGTTCCTTACAATTAGGGCATTTGGTGCCCCCCAATTGTCATTGCACTTGCTGCACAGGGAGCTTTCCGGGGATTTAAGGACACTAAGACGCCTTTCTATGCAATTGGCAAGTGTTCTTTTGTAGCTTCTTCCTTGAATGTTTCAGAATCATGTAAATATCATAAAATGAACCTTCTTTCGACTAAACACACAGGTTTCCTGAGTTCCAATATACTATTGCGTTTTCTTCAGCACACTAGAAGCTATTTATTGTCGACAGTTGATAGACATCACTAATGTTTGTGGCTTGGTGGATCAGTGAGAAGCTTGTGTTGTATTCTTGCAAGTCATCCATTTGGTGTATCTCTTCGTCTGTCTGAAAATCTAAGGGACGTGCTACCCAAAATAGAAATGCAAATTCATTTTTTAATCAGTCTGTTGGTTGTAAACTTTGTTTAATCTAAATGCATATCCAAATTTTCATAAGAATTAGACGGAGTCATATAATTTAGGAGTATAGTGCCTAATTGGAAACTATTGTTGAAAACTTGAAAATTTGCGTGATTATATGTTGTGCGCTTACAATTCAATATTTTTTTAATGGGGAATCTGTGTTTGCTATAATAAGTTGTTGGCAGCATTGATATGCACTTTCTATTGGCAGGCACTGGGAACTTATTGAATGCAATATTGGACCCAATCTTAATATTCTTTTTGGGTTTCGGCATTGGTGGTGCTGCAATAGCCACTGTAATCTCCGAGTAGGTCAATAATAGTATTGTGCTAAACTTTTTCTGTGAGATTATGTACATGTGTATCTCTTGCCCTCCTGAAGGGCTTTTTATGTTTGTCTGTTTTTCTGTTCTTTGGAACTCAGAAGTTTGTTTTTCCTAGCAGATATTTGATAGCCTTGATCCTGCTCTGGAAGTTGAATGGAGAAGTATCTCTTACAGATCCAGATATTGATGGCAGAAAGTTCCTTCAATATCTTAAATCTGGTAGGATTCCTGCGGAGGAAATCTCACTTTTTAATTAGTTGTTTGCCATGCTTGTAAATCTAACTTAATGAGTTTTATCAATGTTATAATAAGCCAAGATTATCAGTCTGGACTGGAGTACAAAAAGGCTGAGTACATCGATCATATTTGGCATTGTAGGCTAGCAGTTAATTGAGTCTGTATGCTTTGCTGATGAATGGTCAATCATCAGAACAGCTCATATGTGCTTTCTAGTTTTTTTCTGACATGGCTCCTGTAGACATATAAATGTCAAGATGGCTGAATAATTTCCTTAGTAGTGAGGTGGAATTCAGTATATAAATAGAGTTGTATGACCGATGTCAAGTATCAGGAACTTTTGGACGAAAAATCATTAGTCATGATTATTTTTCCCTGTTAAGCCACAACATGACGATCAATTAACAGCCAGTCCTGCTTAGCCATTCAGGGTATAGTTAATTGTCATTCTTCAATGGTTTCGTCACATCACGTTAATCTCTATATATACATATTATTGTATATACTTATGGCCCAGACAACTTGCCCTGAGTTTAACATTCTGCTGTCCTAACTATAGGAGGGCTTTTGATTGCAAGGACCTCTTCAGTGCTTGTTCCTATGACATTAGCTACGTCAATGGCAGCAAGACAAGGCCCTATATTTATGGCTGGTCATCAAATTTGTGTGCAAGTTTGGCTGACTATATCATTGCTGACTGATGCTTTGGCGATTGCTGGCCAGGTAATGCCCTCTTCTCCCCATCCCCAGGGCACTGTTTGGCTTTGTGTAGTTCAGGTTGCATAGGAAGCCTACTATGGATAGCTGACTTAACATTCTGCATTTTCAACTGTAAGCATTACTTGTCTAGTACTTGTTTTCTGTTGTTCTTCATTTACTACTGTGTGCTACAAAAGAGAAGTTCTTGTTGATTTCTAGGCTTTAAATTTTGTTCAGTACCTTCCACTATAAGCGATAGAGAAAAGGATGCTCTGATACCAATTTGATAGAGATCAAGAAGGGGAATGGGGGAGAACAGGGAATTTAGAGAGGGCGAAGGAATTGAGAGGGAAAGAGGGAAGTTTAGAGGGAAATAGGACGAACTCGTTTCTTTGTGCTTTGTTCAATTCAATTGTCATTTGATGATCCCAACAAGACTCTACAACCCATTATTTATAACAAAATAATCCTAGCAGCTTAACAACACTACCCTAGCAACTTAACAAGAGAAGGACAAAATAAACAAACTCCTTATGCAAGTATAACCTAAACCACATAAAATACTCCTCAATAACTTTATCGTGACTATTCTAAACTATCATATAAAATAACCTACTAAACTTATGAAAAATATCAAAAAACTTATTTCCATTCCTATATTCTTTTTTATATATATAATAAGGTGATTACTTTATTGCCACTGAAACCAGGCCTGTCAAACAGGGGAAATTACATCATATCCGTCATCACCTACATATTACATCTCTCCATGCTCTAAACTCATGGTTAAGCTTAGACAAGTAATCAAATCTACCCTCAATGGCTTTCTGAATGCCCTCGATTATATCTTCTGCTTTTCTCTTTGCAGCTTTGAACATTCTTTGATTTCTCGCAGCCCATATATCATGTATTACTGCTTGAATTTGCTGTATCAACAATCCTCTTACATAGCTTCCCTCCTCTGTAGTTGATCAACCAAGTGTATAATTGATCCAGGTCATTAACATTACAAGATAGACCCAGCCACTTAAACAGCCGAGCTTTGATTGTAGATGTGCACATGTGAATCACAGCTCAAAAACACTTGCTTTTCTGTTTCTTCTGCAACGTTACAAATCACACAAACTGCAAGAATTACTAATTTCTTCCATAAAAGTAGACAGCCGAACAGATGTAGGTGTCCTTTTGTTCAGCAAAATCCACAGGACAACAGAATGCTTAGGGTAATTGGTTCTATTTTACACCAGCTTGTTCTAGGAGACAATTGTTGTTTGCTCTTGGAGCCAAAGAGAGCCACTTTTGCTATTATACTTGGACTGTGCTGCTATTCCCACTGAGCACTATAGCCTTCCTGGAAGTGCTTCTTTACCTTGCGGCTGGAAATCCCACCAGCTAACTCTGTTCAGGTAATGTCCATGGATCCATTGCACCCATAACTTATTCACCTTATATCCCAAGTATATAATTCGCAATCAGTGCCTTATTCCACTGGCTGCCATTCTTTAAACCAATCCCTCCTTGTCTCTTTGGTTGACAATGTCCCAAGCAAGAAGCAGTCTTGTGTTGTATTTATCACTACCACCCCGTAAAAATTTTTGCAGACAGCCTCAATGTTTTTGAGCACCTGCCTAGGTAGTATAAAAACATTGCACAGGAACCCACAACTCCCATCGGTACACAGTTGATAAGAACTCTACCAAATAAGAAAAGTTTCCATCACTCCAATCTTCACCTTAGCTGTGATCTTATCCACAAGGAAAGCGCAATCATTGGAGCTCAATCTAGCTGAAGTAATAGGTACCCCTAAATATTTAAAAGGGAGGGCATCCTTAGTATAGCCACTTTTGTGAATAATCCTCAGTCTCTAATGATTAATTTGAGATTTTTCTTGACTGACATTAAGCTCTGATAATGCAGCAAATTGTGACAATGTATTAACGAGTGACATAATGGAACTCCGTTGGCTTTACACAAAAGAAATTATCAACAAACATAGGGTGGTTTATTCTCAGCTCTTGACACTTGGGATGGAATCTGAAATCAGGTTTGTCAGCTGCAAGAACAACATTATTTAGATAGATATTCCATTGCAAAGAAAAAAAGTAATCGGAACTTTGGATCTCCTTGTCTCAGACCTCTGGAACCATGGAAAAAAACCCTTGGACTCTCCATTGAAGAAATTTCCTATATTCTTAATCTCAAATTCCATCCTTTTATTCCTCATCTCCATTAATTAGATCTGATGAATATATAAAGAGGAATTTTCTATTGTGGACCTTTTTTGGAGGGACCATTTCATGTATTTGAGGTATGGGTATATTTTATGATCCCTCCCTTTACTGCCCAGTTTCTGGACTTCAAAGAGCTGTACAGTTTCGGCCATGCATATTTAAAGCGGATGCCACTCATGATGATATGAACTAGGATCATCCAATACTTCTACAGCCTATGCATTTTAAAGAGCATTATCTCTGTCTTTCAACAAAGTAGATGATGACAATGACAAGTTTTGGAGACTGGAGTAGAACCTAGTGTTTGAGGTTCTCACAAATACCAATCTCGTGATTTTTCATTGATTTTTTTTTCCTGGAACGATCTGTTCTTTCGGAAACAATTAGTTTGGATTAATGGTATCAAATCTCACTAGATTTTGATTATTGTTTTCTTGTTGCAATCATTCTTTGAGGAAACCTTGATGAGTCTCAGTAGCAAACAGAGATGGGTTTGATGCTGTTGCAACATAATTATTGAATGAATTTACTGTTATGAACTGCATTTCTGAGATTTAGTCTAATTGCTGAAATTTTGACTGTGACATGTACAAAAGGTTTAGCAGCAGTTATGGATTTATTAGTGTGAGTGGGCATTGAAAAATCCAAAAGCAATGCTAGTGTCTTTGTTTATACCAATCTTAAAGTTGACATTTGTTTCATCGAGTAAACAGTATGATTGAGTAGTTTCTAAGTGGATGAATGGACACAAGTCTAGAAGGGTGTTAGATTAGTATATGCCTGCAACAGAAATAGCTTATGTGGAGAGTGGACTCTATTTTTATGCTTTGACTCTTTCAAATGTGAATTTGTTGCTCTTGAGTTTCTTCTACCTGCCCTTTCAATTTGCTTACTTGCTGATATTTGAATCCTTGACCTAGATTCTTTACTTATTTTTAACCCCCATCTCACTTGTTGAGTGTGGCCCAAAACCCCATCAAAGGTCGAATGCGTTGCTCAACTCGAGCTCGTGGACAACTCTTGGCAAGGCTCACATCCCGTCGGGGTAAAAACCGGGACAGCAGAAAGGGCGCAGAGCCAGAGATGTGGCACGGCCATGACCATGCCAGGATTTTGGCTATTTGTGGTGTCTTCTTACCGCGGCTTCCGGGGTTGTTTATTTAGGTTATTTTTAACCTAATTTGTCATTAGCCGCCTATCGAGTTGCTAGGGTCTTACTTATATTAGGTTGGGGTTTAACCCAATTACAATTGTATGAGAGCTAATTCCTTCTCCCTATTCCACCTACCTAGTTGAGGGAGTCTTTGATAATTTTTCTCTTTTCTTTGATCTCATTGAGCACATCGCTCCGAAGATCATACCTTGTACTCACTTATTATATTAGTGGTTTATTTGCTCTTCGTTGTCCGTGGTTTTTTCCAATTGGGTTTTCCATGTAAGCCGGGGTCTTTGTGCTCATCATTTTAATTATTGTTCTTGCCTTTAACTTCTTGATATCTCCATGTCCTATTAATTTGTTTCCGCTGTAAATTATTAGGTTTATTTCCTAACATCATTTAATATGGTATTTCTCTTGCCAGGCTCTTCTGGCTGGTTATTATTCCCAGGGTAATTATCAGGAGGCGCAGCAAGTTATTTATAGAGTGCTGCAGGTTAGAACTATAATAGCATATCTCCAGACTTTCAAGTTTCATATGACAATTTGTCTCTTATCCCGGTCTTGGTTGGATAGTCCTATATGAGATTTGGTATCACTTGTGCTGTTGCATGGATTATTTGCAGGTTGGTCTAGTGATGGGAATTGGTTTGGCTGCCGTTTTGTTCCTTGGTTTTGGAGTGATTGTCAGCTTGTTCACCTCAGATTCAGACGTCCTAAAAGTTGCCTGGTCTGGTATCTTGGTATGAATTTGCTTATACTCTTGCACTATATTTTGGAACCACTGCCTTGTAAATGCAAAGCAACTTCTGCTTCATAAAGATAGAACTCAAGTTTGTATGGAAGTTAATGGCTTAATGCTGCCTTCTGCTCTTTGCTACACACAACATGTGGAAGTCAAAGTGAAAAATTATTCCTTTAAGCTATGTATGGTTGGAAGATACTGAGAATTTACAAAGGATGAAGCTGTTGCAGCTTTACTCCTCTCCACTGCATATCTTTTATCAACTCAAATAGTTAGAATGCTTAGCTACTTTAAACCTTCACTTTTAACTGGTTTTCAGGCCTACATAGACTAGGATAAATTGGTTGTTTCTTGGGTGTTTATATAGTTGTCCCCGTATGTGCAAAACCGTTGTAATGCCATCTCACCATTTATGTGGTGTGTTGCATTTTCATTGTTTCAACCTTCTATTCTGCTTGTTCAAGCTTTGGAAGCCACAACATTTAGGCTGCTCTATGCTATCGCTAAAACCTTGTAAATATCCGTCTATTAGATAGCTTGTTTGGTCTTCAGTGCAGTAGGTGCCGCTAATCATGATATGTTTGAAGTTATTAATATGAGCACTTCTCTAGTGGCATGCAAGTAAACCTGACATTTACGCGATTCTGCAGTTTGTTGCAGGATCCCAGCCTGTGAATGCAATTGCATTTGTTTTGGATGGACTCTATTATGGTGTTTCAGATTTTGAATATGCAGCATACTCTATGGTAAGACAATCTTATTTCTGAGATAGCTTAATTCCGTCTCTTAGTAATGCAGGTACTTTGTTCCTTGCTCTTGACATGGAATTTTCATGAGCTCCTTCTTTTGCAGGTTGCTGCTGCTTTGATTTCTTCTGCCTTTCTTCTACTTGTTGCTCCTAATTTTGGTCTCCCTGGGGTCTGGATAGGGTTGTTTCTGTTCATGAGTTTGCGTGTAGTTGCTGGAAGCTGGAGGTAAGTTTTCTTATTACTTATAGAAGGAATATAACTGACCATTTGTTCATTTTGCCACTTGATAATTATCAATTTCAATTATGATCATTTTAAAACAAATTTTAAGAACTTTTTAATTGGGTTATGTCCCTTCAATCATACATAATTCAAACTTCACCCCCCCAAAAAAGAGCCAATTTCTCATGCCCTTTCAAATGTTTTGCGATGTTTATAATTTAGATTGAGCACAAGAAGTGGTCCGTGGGTAAAGATATGGATGCAAATGGAGTAGGAGAATCGGAAGATGATTTAAGCAATGTCCAAGGTTATTGCTAGCTTTCTCAATCAGAGTCAGAAGCTTGTTGTCATATGGTACTCAGTTACTTGGCCCTGAACTGTCCCATGTTAGGCATATGATCAAGTCCATGTCAACCCCATTGGATGATGTTGAAGCTTCAATACTTTCCCAAAGGCCGTGCGAACACTATGTGATGAAATGCAATATGGTGCAACTTTCACACAAACTAATCTTCAAAAACTGTTTCAATGAGGGATTTATACCAGAGGAATCACTGTTGAATCTATGGCTTAATTTGGCGCTGTTGCTACCCACAATAGTTGAGGTACCTGCTTTTTAACTCTTGTTCTTTGGAACAACCAAGAATTGTACATAGATGCATATCTGAAGTTGCACATTATGCAGAAAAGTAAATTTCTTTTTTATGATTTGCTGTGTCCATTGTTCTCCAGTTGTTTTAGATGTGATTGTTTGTTGATTGAAGTTGTGAATTATGCCTTTGAACATGAGCTTAGCAGGAGACTATACTTTTCTTTTGAAAGACATAGCGAAGATGAACATTGTCACTTATCTTCCCTAAAAGAGGCAAAAGCAGATTCAACCCTAGTCTGAAATAAGGCAAGTTCTATTCCAGATTACATATCAATCTGACTTATATTTATTCGATGCAGAATTTGTCTGACTAATATTCATGGCATTTTTCTCAACATATTTATTAGAAAATTACTAACGGATACCAATTTTACGTGAAAAAATGACCAGATCCGAAATGTATCTGGATCCATACTTTCCAATATCCAGGTATATGTTATATCGTGAAAGCTAATGAGATGATATAGACAAGAAACTGAAAATACCTAGAGCATGAGAAGTTTGCAAATTATAACACTGTACCTACTACATCCACAGTATTTCCTAGTATCTACTGGCTACTGCTAAAATCCTACTGAAAACTGAGGGAGATCCTATCCTTTTGTACCAGTTTACGAGTATATATATAGCACTCTGTGCCAATGTACAGTTCCATTTGGTTGATGAATTGGTTGATGAATTAAGTGACGTGAAGTTTAAGAATCAGTATTTCTATTCATCAAAATATCCTCCAGATTTCCAAATCTACAGCTCCGTGAACAGAGCTTTTATCATGTCTTCAGTGTCTTCTTCATCGAAACTGATCGAATTAATAGCATCATCCACGTCTAAAGAATCCACCTCTACCTGATGCCAGAGCGTAAATGGTGAAGAAATCAGTTCTGTCTGTGACTGAGTGGAATAAACCCCTGATTTCTCCAAAGCTTGCGCATCCATTGATTTGAGCAAATCATTCTGCCAATCAAATATAGGGCTCATATTGAAAGATTCAGAGAATGTGCAAACTGGTTTAACATCTTCTTCTTTAATCATCTCTTTGTCCATCGTATCTTTGGCCATAGGTAGTTTCTTGATCTCAAAGAGCTTAAGCTCGGGAGCTTCATCTTGAAATCCTTCCTGAAAATCCGGGGACTCAGTTTTCAAACAATTGATGTTTCCTGCTGTTGCTAATGAAGAAGAAGATGATGGCCCCGTTGTTTCGGAACCACTCTGATGAGGAAAGTTGAGAATTGCTGATGAGCCATAGAAAACCCGAGCAGCTTCATCATAAGCACGAGCTGCTTCAATGGCAGAGGAGAAGGTGCCAAGCCATAGCCTCCCACTACCTTTCCTGTTGTTCTCTGCATCATTTGAGACCGGTTTTCTGATCTCCGCTACCCACTTGCCCCAAACCCTCTGCCTTACCCCTCTGTATTTGCAACATGAGTTCTCTGGACCACCTTTTCCGGGCATGCAACCCCTCTTAGAACCCTTTCTCAGCTGTTTTTCTTTCCTTCAGGGTTATCCTTGCCTTTCCTCCAATTTGCAAGTACCTCTGAAACTGCAGTACGTGCATCATGGGGCCGTCTTTTCTTTTGCTTGGAATTTGTTGAACTATCCATAAAAATATATCAATAACATAAGTTATTTCATCGAAAATCTGGACGAAATTATCCTTACATACATGAATCGATATCGAAGAATCAAAAACTGGAACTGTTCGAAAACAGGCAAACAGTTTGAAGTATCAGAGGGAAAATTAGCTGTAGAAGATGCCGAAGGTGAAGTAGGGAGCTTTTTCAAATTTGCTTGAAATAAAATATTTAAATTTTTTCACTGTGGAATTGGTAAAAGTTGAGAATGTTGAAGGTTTCAAAAAGCCCCAGTAAACATTTCAAGGGCGAAAAAGAGGCATCTGAATCTAGCACTACAGAATTTAAGGCAACTAATAATTCAAAGAACTAAGACAACCCACATGAATATTACTAACTATTATACAAGTTGAATTCCAACCCACTATGTATCAGGAAGGAAAGAAGGTGAGAGAAGTGAAATTGCCAAAGAATTGAAGAGAGGGAGTTTTAAAAGGAAAAAAAAACCTACCTTTGATCTCTGTCTTCATTTCCAAACGACATGGCTTTAAACTTGTCAGCAAGTTCCAAAAACCCTCTCTTTCTATTTCAGTGCACTTACAATGTAGATTGATTATCTTTCCCCTTCTCCCCTGCTTCTCTCGCTCTAAAATGCCAATAAAATGTCTTCAGAGCATGAAACCAAGGTGATGTTTAGTGGGTTTTTTCTTGGTTTAGTAATCTTTCTATCTTTCTGTGTGTCTGTACGAATTGAAGTTGGCAGAATCCAAGAGGGGTTTAAGGGGGTTTTGCTATCTGTGTACGTTCTTGATTTTTTATTAAGTACGTGAGGGAGAGAGAGAGACAGAGAAGCAATTGAAATATTTTTTTCCTGAAAATTGTTCTGACAACGTGGCTTAGATAAACATGTTAAATGAGAAGCTGACCTGGGAATTTCTTGGCCGCTGGTATTCTGAGATCGTAATCGCTTCCGTTGGTTAGGTTTTTTCCCATTTGCATTCTTTTCTTGGGCGCCAAGGCATTGTTATTTTCCCCTCTTTTTCTTTAATTTTTTATATATTCCCTTTTCTTTTCTTTTCTTTTCTTTTATAGGACCCTTTATATATATTTTTTTGGTAAGCGGCCACCCATTGAACCCCTATCTTAAGAAAGGTCCAACGGGTTTAACGAGGTCGGGGATAGGAGAGTGTCAGCCCATTAACCTCCACTTAGGGATGGCAATGGGTCGGGTCCAGGTCGGGTCCGATTGGATCCAGACCTATTTAATTTTTTAAACTTGGACCCGGATCCGACCGGACCTGGACCGGCGGGTCTACGGGTCTTAAACGGGTCTAGTATATTTTTATCATATATGAGTTTAAAAATCGGTATTTTGTGCCCTATTTAATATTATTGTAAATTTACAAATAATTTTGTTACGTATAACCTCTTTAATATTATACTAACATATCTATCAACCAATCTATTGTACAAATCAAAAACTTAGTTCATACAAACCAAATACACCAATATATTAAACACAAAGTTCATCAAAGTTTGACACCATAAAGTTCAAAATCCATCAAAGCTTAACAATAAATTTGTATGAATAGTGCTTGTTAGAATTTTTTTAAAAATAAAATTAGTGATCGGGTCTTAAACGGGTCTCGGGTCGAGTCCGGGTCTTATTTTTGAGACCCGGACCGGACCCGAGACAGCTTAGACCAGACTCGACCCGGATCCATCGGATCCAAATTTTTAAACCCAAATCCGATTAAATGGGTCGGATCCGGGTTGGGTCCAGGACACATCTGTCATCCCTACCTTCACCACACAATATCCTCACTGGATGAGAAATATTGCTCCCACCCAAATTCGAACTCAGGTGGGGTGAGTGGAGGATAGAGCCGATGGCACCTCCTCGACAGGACCCTTTATATTTGCAAAAATTCAAGATAGGATTTTTTTTTTTTCGTCTATACTTTTTCTGGGTTGGAATTGGTTCCCCTTTGTAGGTGGACTGCAAGTAACAGTGTGTTCGTTGCGTGTTTCCCCAATTCAGATAATCCTTAGCTGCGTTGTATTTCAGAGAGTAAACGAGCTTTTTCTCTTTTTAACTTCAGTATTTTCACGTTTTAGCTCCATGCATTGGTGATTTTTTTTCTTTTTTAACAAAATGTGTGGTTCGAAGAAAGTGCATATGATATTTAGTTTTATTTTTCTATTTTTTAAAAAGTTGTATTAAAAATGCTCCTAAAAATAAATGTGTGGTTCAAAGAAGAAAAATCAATCGATAAAGAAAATAGAAATAATTAGTAAAATACTACTAACCAATATTTATTCTAGACACTTACATTTCTTTTTTTTCGATAAATAATGGCAAAAGCAATGAGCAATATCATACAACAAAAACAATAATTGTAGGTACCAGACAAAACCTAGCGACTGAAAAAAAACTAAACAAACAAGAAAGCAACAAAAATTAAACCCTCTGTCATACATAATCCAAACCACCTAGACTCTTACTGAAAAAGAGAGTCAAAACGCGAGCCTATGAGTATAACAATCTCAGTCGTGGAATTTGACATGGTGACGTTAAAATTTAAAATACACTATTTGTTGTTGTATTCTACATAATATACACTTTTATAAGAAATTAGAAAGGGGCATACCTAATTATTCATTATAGATTATTATCTCTTTACATATATGTACTACGTGGTGGTGGATCGTTGCATAAAAGAAGTTGTGCATGTAGTTAGCAAATAGCCAATTAGTACCTCTCCACTTCTGTAAATGACTATTACCATTAAGGAAATTAAGGGATTATATTACATATATGTACATCGCATGCATGTATGTATATGTATGTTGACAAGATATAAATTAAACTAATTTAATCTGTCACAATTTACGTAGGTTGTTAGAAATATGTGTTTTAGTTAATTTCGTATACATTGACTTTCCATATAAAATGCATAGTATAGGTCACAAGTATATGGTGATTTCTCATGTCACATCATTTAACTTGTAAATTTTCATGTTCAAAATGAGAGATTCGAAGAATAATAAGTACCTTGAGTTTCGAAAGTAATCAGTCAATTTGTTTATGATATCATTTTCCATAGACATATACTAGAAAAGTCGTCTTTAATATTCCCTCCATTTCATTATGATTGTCCAAAATAATTCTTTTTTTTTATTAATTTGAATTAACTTTGACTATATAAATTAAAGGAAAAATACAATTTGACATTTTGATGACTTGTAATCAAAAGTATTACTTCTAAAGTTTCTAAAATATTTTTTAGTGACATAATTTTTTATTTAGTTTGTGAGAAAATAATAATCAAAATTAATTTATATGAACTGTTAAAAGTAAACGATGACAATCATAGTCAGACAAAGGGAGTAATTTATGTAAGTCTACTCTTAGTTTTCTTAATTAATAGGGTATGCAAACAAATAGTTTAGAAATCTACATCAAAGGTAGCTAATTCATTCACTCATCACACTTTATATATATATTCCCTCTGTCTCATAAAAGCTGCATGGTTTGACATTTTGCGATCTTTAATGGATCACTTTGACCATCAATTTTTAAAATTATGTAATAGAAAAAATTACAAAAATAGCTATCTTTCGGATGCCTCATAAAATTATGTAATAGAAAAATTAAAAGAAACTTCAAAGTTCGAGACACATGGGAGTAAACAATTGTAAAATAAAAATTGATTATGAAAAATGGCAAGCGTGTTCAACTGGTATGACGATTCGTCTTCCGTATGTATTAACATCAAAAAACGATAATCATAATTTAGATTAGGAGGCATTAACATACAATATAAAATATATATGCATATTTTCTTACCTAGAAAAATAACTATCTTTCGGATGCCTCATGAAACAAAGTTTTTCCTCCCAATCAACCGATGTAATGAAGTCAATATGTCGTTCGACTTCACCTTGGCGAGGAGGCTCCATGACAAAAACCCATGGTTGATCTATATGGAAATCGAATATCGCATATAATGAGATATCGTCATATTCTCGTGTTACAATATCAATTTATTAACAACATATATAATATATATCTATTATATTATATATAAACAAAGTATAGGAATACAATAATTAGAAGTTCACCTTTGCAGCTCATGAACTTAAGAACTCATCGGTTGTACGAAGAAAAATCGCAGCAATATGTTGAAGAATTATAAAACTTTGTATGCCCGTTGTGTCTCCGATTTCAACGACAAAGAAAAATCTAAAAAGGAAAAAATAAGTAAATATCAATGTGTAATGTACCACAATGCCAAAAAAGGGAACATAACGAAGTGATGTCACAAAATATTTACCTTGGCGAAGTATCATGTGTTGGATTTTGACATGTACAACACGGTAAATTTAGCGAAATAACATCATTGTTGACATAATCGTTGGAACATAGGTGACAATATTCACAAGAGTTACAAACTATCGGGTAAAAATTATGAAGTATGCAAAGATACAATAGTATCTTACCCGTAAATAAATATTATGTATGGAATGAAATCGGTAATTGTTTATACAAAATATACGGAAAAAACAATAAAAGCAATAATAAATAATATTAAACGGGTATCATGGATTTGTATTATACATTTTCCATAGGCGAGTAATCATTTATCATAATTTACCTTGTAATGAACAACTTTTCTAAATGATGAATACGCAACCTTCTTCGACGAATAAATTGAAATTTTCATGGTACATGGTGAGCGAGACTCTTCATCGGTCTACCTACACAATATAACAAAGAAGAAGAGCAAGGTAACATTATTAACAATAATATCAACATTATTAATTTGAACGTATTTCATTAAAAAAAATTGAACATACCATTCCTCAAAGTTTTCAATATCTTTGGTTGTTGGATTAATTAATAATCTGGTTTTAGGTGATGTAGATAGCTTGATTCCTGTGGAGCATGTTAGGTTGTATATTTATACATAAGTTAATTAAAAAGGTAGAGATGAAACTCCCAAATGTAATAACAAAAAAGTACTATTATACATGCCTTTATAATATCTCACTAATACTTTAGATGTAAGAAGTACATTATCCTGATTCAGATTTTGCAAAAGTTCATTTCCCTCAATTTCAGCAAAACTCCCGGAAGGTAAGTTTTAGTGCGTTGAACCTACATAAGACATAAGAGTTGTTTATTTTTAAAAAGTAATTAAAAAACTAATCCCTAGACTACTTAATAATCAATAAAATTGGTTATCTTTAGGTAGATGGAATTACATACTCCATATCACAAATGAGTATTTCTTGCTTGAGCGTACCAATAGGTATGAACTCGGCTTGGGAGATAGTAACAATGAATCCAATGATATTTACACAAATAGAATAGTCGAGATATCTACAAAAAGAAAAAAATTATGTACACTTTGAAAAATGATTGGAAATCAATACATTGTATTTACCAATAATTTGAGCATTTGGATGTAAAAGTGCTTGGCACTTGATTAAAAGGAACAAATGGAGGAAGGTGCTTGGTATGGAATTGCATCACATTTATCGAATAAATCAAGATGTCGAGTACGATCGGCGAAGAACAACTTAAAGTTGTTGTCCACTATGGCTCTATCCCTATTAGTGACGAGTACCCACGGAAAATTTAGAAAGACGTAGAGCTTCAAAATAACTTTTCATTTATCTATCTCACCGTCCTTCACGATGCATAAAATCTCATCGCACTACGGATATGTAACGAAGTATATTATATTATTTATTTATAAAAAAGTTATAAAAATAATGTGTTATAGACTTGACGCTTATTGTTCTCATCATTGTAAAAAATCATAATTGAAAAATTATAATGGGTACATAACTAACAAATTTAAAATACCTCCGAGTTCATAAAACAATCTGTCACACTGTACGATTGTTGTAGACTTGAACATTCATTATTCTTATCAATCTGGACAAAAATACATATATGTCATATGTATGGAAATGCCACGAATTGGCACACAATTAGATTGAATTTCAACGCCTGCGATGGTATAGTATGAATGAGCATGTGTGTTTAAAAATATAGATTAATTTCTAAAAATGATAATATGTTATTATCCAAATAAAAATAGAAATCCAATAAAAATATTCTGAAAGATATCACAATTACAAAAGCACATTGTGGTGTAACATAAATGTTATTAAAAAACTAAAAAAAACATAATAATATAATTAATTAAAACATCAAATAAATAATAAGGATAACAAATGTATACAGTTTTCACTTAAACAATGTCATTGAAACATATAAAGGGACATATTTAATCATTTAATCAAATGATAATACATAATTCGTTTAAACTCAATTAATAACACATGATTCATTTGAACTTAATAATCACATAAACATTTTGTAAATATAAATACATATTTAATAATACCAAATAATGAATTGAACATATATAAATAACTACATTTTACATATAAATCAATATGTTAACTATCAATTATAATAATCTATCTATTAATAATAAATAAATAAATTTTATATGTTATACTATTTTGTAGATTATAATTGACAATATCATCGCTGTTTAAATAGATATATTTATTTTATTATCTAATTATAATTTTCAAATTATATACCAACTATTACTAAAAAAACAAAAAAAAGTGAGAGGTTAGGGGTGGGGCATTAATCCCCGTTAGTGGGTAAACATAACCCACTAACTCAGGTCGCCGCACGAGAGAGAGACAGAGGCGGCGACAGGCAGGCCTCCCGCCCGGCGGTTCGGGAAGGCGGCGGAAAGAGAGAGACGGCGACACCTGCCCGGCGGTACGGGTAGACGGCGGAGAGAGAGACGGCGATAGGAAGGCCTCCCGGCCGGCGGTCCGGGAAGGCGGCCGATCATCAGCACCGATGACAGACCATCCGAGCCAGAGAGCAAATGAGTAATAGAGAGGGCAACGGCGATAACACCAGCAGCCGGCAACAACCCCAGGAAGGCGGCCGACCACCCAATTTAAGAGAGACCCAATTTAAGAGAGAACAGGTTAGTGAGATAGAGTTTGAGCGAGAGAGATAGTACCTTTGATTTAGTTCACCCATCAGTCCTAATTGAATTCAGGGGTTTTGGGTTTTGGGGTATACGGGATTTGTCCAATTGAATGGTAAAGTTCATCTTGTTAAGAAGTTTTAGATTATCTAATCGATTGTACTGAAAAAAATTGAATTTGATGGTGCCTTCCATGTGTTTGTGTAAATGTGTGAATCATGTCCCATTCTGTCTCACTTGCTATGGAAATGTCTCAATTTGATGTTGCCTTTCAATTTGATTTAGGAGATAAAAAGAATTGAATTGAATCAGACCAGGCAAGTATATTACGACTAAGGAAACTATACTTAATTCATAGTCCACAGATTAAGGTTTTGTCTATGCAATCAGACTAATTTATATACTTGTTGTGGCCTATAGATTAAGCTTTTGTTGACTATTTGATAAAAAAAAATTGAATTCTTTGCCACTAATTCCGCAGGTACAGTAAATGTATGTTACGATTTGCATAAAAAACGTGCATGAATTGTACCTTAAACAATCTGAATTTGCTTCCTTCTCTAATAACCGGTAGGTAAGCGCTGTCAAGAGATAAAGTAATAGGGAGAAGTCCAATTAGATTATAAATGAGTCAAGAGGAAAAGAAGTACTTTGAGGGATAGAATATGTTTACATGAGCAGAGAGAGGCAGGTAGAGTCATTGTTCCTCACTGCGGGAGACTCAACAAAATAGAGAAATTACGGGGAGAAGATGAATTACTGAAGTGGGGGATAAAGCCTCCGTAAAATAATGAAAATTTGACAAAGATAGATTAGTTATTTATTTGAAGAGAGGGGTGTTAATCTATTAACTGGAGAGAGATAGAGAGGCACTTCCTAAATTTGAGGGGAGGGGTGACGTGAGATAGATGGGTTGAGAGGAGAGACGGTTTTGGGGGGTGTTAAATGTGTAAGTGGAGAAAGAGGGGGAAACAACAACATGAGAGAGGAGGGGGAATAGCAAAATTATAAAAATGATTCTATGAGAGAGAGAGGGGTATAATAAAGCCGAGAGAGTGAGAGAGGGAGACGTGGCCTTTAGTAAGACTAACAGTTATCAATTATTTGAGGTCAATGTGAATTTTCATTTGTTGAAATGATAAAATTTAAGAATGAATGGCTTTGATTTTTCAACATATAAAATCAAGGGTTGAAAAATAGTTTTATCCCTACAATTAAGGGGAGAGAAGTCAACCTAATTTTGCTTTTATAATATATATATATATATATATATATATATATATATATATATATATATATGAGACTCCGGAAAGGGTTCAAGTAAACACCCCTCTTTTAGGTACACTCCACCCATTAGGTAAGCACTATAAATCCGGGCCGTTCAATCTTGATCTAACCGATGAGATTAAAAGTGCATTTTTAAGCAAAAAAAAGTAAAATTAAAAAAGTTTCAGGGAGGGGGTTTGGTTGCTGGCCGACATTTGCAATTTCCTAGTCTCTGTTTTTGCTTCTTGCTTCCTCTCACTCCTTCTCGTCGGCGTCCCTCTCCTCTCTCTCTCTCGTTCGCCGGTGTCGGAAACCACCTTTACATGTGGCCGGAAAACGCCTCTCTATTGACGATGTTCTTGCTGCTCGCTTGGTCGTTGCCTATGGTCGTCGTCTCTTTTTCTCAACTGAAGCTCTCCCTTGCTTCCTCTCTTTCTATCGTCCGAGTTTTCGCTGGCGTCGTGCTTGTTGTCGCCGGCCACTCCGCGGTTAGCTCTCCCTTGCTTTTTTGGGCGAAATTAGGGTTTTCAAAATAATGCGAATAGTAAATTCAGGTTCTATTAGGTAACTTCTTTCTTCTCATCTTCAATTTTTTAAGGAAATTAAGTACAACTTTTTATTCAAATTGTGCTAATTCAGGTTCTAATTCATTCTTTAGTTTGCGAAATTTGGTTCTCTCTCCCGTTGAAATCTCCCGTGTTCATTCTCTTGGATTGTATTGGGTTAGCATACTAATTTGATTTTGTTTGAATTCATGCGTTTGCTTCTAGTTTTGTTGGCATGAATGAACTCGCTGTGTGTTTTGACTAAAATCCCCTTGAAATACCCCCTGAAATGCCTTATGACAAGGTTTTGCGGTTTGACTGCCTTGTTTCTGCTTGGTGGTTTCTGCTTTCTAGGGTTAGTAAGCTTGTTGGCTTTTGTTTTCTACTTGATTCAATTTCTGCTTGTGCTCAATTCTGGTTTCTGGTTTGGTTTGGAGAGTTAGTGTTGGTGGTCTGTTTTTGGCTTAAATGCTAACAAGCTCAATAGTTGCTTGGTGGTTGCTAATTAGTGATGCTTTCTAATAGTGACATATATGTGCTCAATGTCTGATTGTTGGTTTCTGCTTGTTGCGTGCTTGGTGGTTGCTATATGTGCTCAATTTCAGCTCAATAGTTGCGTGATTCTTGATTGTTTGCTTACTGTTGGGAAAAAGGGTAAACTTTGTGAATATATGGTCAAGAAATGGTGAACTTACTGTTCTAGAAAGCCAATTAGTTATTACTTTGTGAATATGTGCTCAACTGCAATGGAAACCAAACCCCCTCCCTGAAATTTTTGTTGGGTGTTGAGTGTTGATTTAAGATTATAGTTTCTTTGTTCATTTGATGTAATTGATTTTGTTGATAGACAAATTTGTTCATCAATCCTCGTTCCAAAAAAAACCCCAAATTCAACTTGATAAACTAATCAATTAATTAAATTTACCTTTAACAAGCAAAGTCATGGAAAGTTCCAACCAATGTAGAGTCTATACATACACCTAAATTTCATTCATTTATTGGCCAACAAATAAATTTGAAACAACATTTGATTTACTAAAATCAACAATTGACCACAAATCACATAATAATAAATCAACAATGGGTATATTCATATTGGGCGTGTTCGGTAAAATTAGTCTGTTTCAGTAGTTTTATTAGCGATTAGCTGTTATTGACTATTGGTTAGTGGTTAGATGTTCAACTAGTGATTTGAGATAAGTGTGTTCGGTAATAATAGTCTGTTTAAGTAGCAGATTTGTATAAAATGACTTAAAAGGACATAATTGATAAAAGATTTTAGAAAATAAAAAGGAGAATAAAACGTTACTTTGAGTAGCTTTTCAAAAACACTACCTAAAACTCTACTCACTATGTCAAACACCACTTTGCCGAACACTTACATTTTTAGATAAGTAGTGTTTTGCATCTTCCAAAACACTAATCACTACCTCAAATACTATTGCCGAACACACCAATTATTCCAACCCCTTAAATAACATCCACAATCAACAAATATCAAGTTATCAACTAACTATGAGTAATACACAATTCACCCGTCATAATCATCATTCATCATTCACCAATCACCAAACAACATTATAATAATTCACTCAAATCACCAATCACAAATCAATCATTTATAGTTCACAAATTAAAAAACAAAAGAGAATTGCTACTATAATTCATTCAAGATTCTAGAACTAAAAGTCAAAAATTTTAAAAATTAGAAACCTTAACCTTATAGTTCAAAATGATCTTGGGATTTGAGAGTCAAGGCTCGGCCTCTGGGCGCAGGGGGCATCCGTTGACTCGAAGGTGGGTAGGCCGGCAGGGGGTCACAGAATTGGTGCCGGTTTGAGTCACTGGAGGCACTCGACAGGAGGCGTGGCTGTGCGGCTGTAGGCGTGAGTGTGGCCAACAGTGGGCGTCTGGACAGGGAAGAAGTGGGAAGCACTCCGAGATGGGTAGGGCGGCAGGGGTCGGTGAGTCAGCGCCGGTGAGTCGTCGTGGCTGTGGTGGGCCTGGCCAGTGGCAGAGAGTGATTGAGATGAAAGAACGACGGCACAACGCGAGAGTCAGGAAGAGAGAGAGAGAGAGTAGTTTTGGGCCTAATTTAGAGTGTTATTTGGAATTGCATATTTTTTTAATGGGTTCATGGGTATCCGCCCTAAATTTGGATATTAATGATTCAACATTAAAGTAAATTATTGATCATTATTTTTTAAGTTGGGCATTATAGTTTTTTAAAATTAAAATACATTTCAAATCAACTACCTTATGAATTAAATCATGCAAAAGAAGTACAACATGTCAAGGTTCCACTTAGCTCGATGAAACACAACTCGGTCAAAGCTAGCTTGAACTATGTTTCACCAAGCTCGGCTTGGTTGCTTGACAACCCTAGTCCAATTTGGGAAAGACTTACTTAACAAACCTAATCAAACTCACCATCTTTCCACAAATTGACGACCACTAAAAGACCAATTATTAGCAAGATATGTGCTTTGAACTGAAAATGAAATAAGTAATTATTAGCAAATGGAGCAGATGACCTCATGAAACCGGCTTCTAGCTCGAAGGTGAATGTGTCCCAAATACAGCAGAAAGTAGTACTCCTAGGAGTAAAAATTTTGATGTTTTGAGGGATGACGGGAGTATAGAAAGGAAGTTTTGTGCAAGAAAAAAAGTTTGGAGCTCAAAAAGCATTCTCTTTGTGGACTTAACAACAAATATTTCGAAAATCCTAGAATTACTTTTTTTTTCCAGTTTTGTAGTTTTGTAATCTTATCAGCAAATATCCAAATCTAGAGCATCTCAGAACTCCCAGTCTATACCTTTTCTCTTCTCATCATTTGAAACAAAAGTGGAAGCAAAATAGCAAAGCTGCGGCAACCCGAAACAAAAGGAATTGTTCAAACTATCCGAACTTCAAAGCAACCTTCTAGTTCCATTAAAGTAATTCTAGAAGTGAAAACCACATTGCATTGATCCACAACACACAACCATGTATCAAAGCCTCAAATTCATCCACAAAACCTCAAAATTGAGCCAACAATCTCCCCCTAAAGCAATATATTGAAAACAATCACCCCCCAAAAGAAATATAAGCCAACAAAATTTTCCCAAATCGTAAATTTCGTGCAAGCAAAAGCGATATTAGAGAACAATATTCTCAATTTATTAAGAAAATGGAGAAGAGGAGGAAATGCAGCTATTATTACAATTCATAAGGCAATGAAGCTCCGAACAACAGGCAATGTCAATGAAGCTCTAAGTTTTTTATTAAAAAGAAAAATATTCAATGTCAAGAGTGTCGACTTCAAAACAATAGACCAATTTCAATTGGCAAACAATACTTAATTCCTTAAAAATCCGAAGATGAGAAGAAAAAAATGACCTCAAGCAAAATTGTGCGGTTAGGCAAAAAAACCTTATCTCAAAGAGGGGCGGCCGGATGGTGACGAGATGAGGATAGAGATTGCCGGTGTCAGCAGCGGCGACGGAGAGAGAGGGAGGCGACGAGAGAGAAGAAATCGGTCTCGAGAGAGAAAAGGTATGGTTCGGGGTTGCTTAGTTGAAAGAGAGAGAGAAAGAGAGAGGACGGAAGAAATTACTCTCTCTCTCTCTCTCTCTTCCTCTCGCGTTGTGCTGTCGTTCTTTCATCTCAATCACTCTCTGCCACTGGCCACGCCCACCACAGCCACGGCGACTCACCGGCGCTGACTCAAACCGGCGCCAATTCTCCGACCCCGTGCTGCCCTATCCACCTCCGAGTCCACAGATGCTCGCTGTGCCCAGACGCCCAACCTTGATAAATCCCAAATTCATTTTGAACTATAAGGTTAAAGTTTCTAATTTTTAAAATTTTTGACTTTTAGTTTTAGAATCTTGAATGAATTATAGTAGCAATTCTCCCTTTTTTTTTTTTTGATTTGTAAACTATAAATGATTGATTTGTGATTGGTGATTTGAGCGAATTATTGTAATGTTGTTTGGTGATTGGTGAATGATGATTATGATTGGTGAATTGTGTGAATTACTCATAGTTAGTATATAACTTGATATTTGTTGATTGTTGATGTTATTTGAGGGGTTGGAATAATATGAATATACCCATTGTTGATTTATTATTATGTGATTTGTGGTCAATTGTTGATTCTAGTAAATCAAATGTTGTTTCAAATTTATTTGTTGGCCAATAAATGAATGAAATTTGGGTGTACCTATAGACTCTGCATTGGTGGAACTTTCCATGAATTTTCTTGTTTAAGGTAAATTTAATTAATTGATTAGTTTATCATGTTGAATCTGGGTTTTGTTTTTGGAATGAGAATTGATGAACAAATTTGTCTTTCTGTGTAAATTTTTGGTAAGCTGCATAGATGATTTATGACTCTTTTGAGTGATTTTTGGTTGCCCTTTTTCAGGCCTCAAAGATGAATGCCCTGCCTAAATCAGTTAATTTCTGCCAAACATTCGTGTTTTCTTCCTTCTTGTCTGTTAATAGGATTGTTAATGCTGAATTAGTTCATGGAAATTCGTTTAGTACTCTGCTTGAGGCTACAACAAATCCAAACCCAGAAATATCCGGGCAAGTTTTGGCAATTTCTGAGCTCATAGCTAAGCAGCATTGGCGGGAAATGAGGAAAATTCTCGAAAATTCTCAAAGAAAAGAGCTCGGATGAAGTTTTGCAACAATTAATAGATTCCGAGGCAGACCCATGTCTCACTGCTCAGTATATTAGGTGGTTGGAGAGAGATTTTGGTGTCGTACAGAGCCTTGATATATACTGGAAACTGTTTCATTTGCTAGCTAACAGGAGGTTATTTGGGGAAGTTAGGAAACTGTTGAATGGGTTTGTGCAGAATAAGTACTCAATTTCGGAAATTTTTCATAAACTTTCGATGTTTGGTGATTTGTTTCGAGCAAATTCAGTTCTCGTTGATATGTTGGTGCAGGCATATGTGCAGGGTTCACAGGTGACGTTGGCAGTTGAGACCTTAGAGCGAGCTTGGGATTATGGCTTTAGGTTGTCTGTTCTGTCATGTAATCCATTGCTAAGTGCATTGGTTGATGCAGGTGATATTAAATGCATGGAATATGTTTTCAAGGGGATGATTAGGAATAGAATTCAGCCTGATATTATAACATTTAACACCTTCATTAGTGGCTTTTGTAAAGCTGCCCAATTGCAAAAGGCAAGTGATCTCTTGGAGGATATCAAAGCTTGGGGTTTGTCTCCATCAGTGGTTACTTATAATGTTCTTATTGATGGATATTGCAAGAAGGGAAGAATTGAAAATATGTATGAAGCCGATGCTTTAATGAAAGAAATGGTATCGATGACATTTGTCCGAATGAGATCACCTACAACACTCTCATTGATGGGTTTTTAAGGGATGAAAACTTGTCAGCTGCTATGAAAATTTTCAAGGAAATGCAGGACCAAGGATTGAAACCTGGTGTTGTGACATGTAATTTGCTCATAAGGGGATTTTGTGCTGATGGTAGGATGGATGATGCTTTGGATGTGCGAAATGTCATGTTTCTTCTGGGCTTGATGCCAGATATTGTGACGTATAATGTCCTTCTCAATGGCTATTGTAAAAGGGAATGCTGAAAGAGGCCAGAGAGCTACTGGATGAAATTGATGAAAAGGGTTTGACTCCTACTGTTATAACTTTCAATACTTGGATTAATGCTTACTGCAGGGCTGGGTTAATGGATGAAGCTGTTGCACTGCAGAAGGTAATGATGGAGAGGAATGTCCATCCTGATGTTTCAACTTACAATTGCTTGATGGGTGGCTTCTACGGAATTGGAGATTTTCAAGCAGCTGGTAACCTTCTAAAGGAAATGAAAGAAATGGGGCATAAACCTGATACTGCGACTTATCACATAAGGATGTGTGCTCTATGCCAGAAAGGGAAGACAAGAAAGGCAGTGAGACTACTTGGTGAAATGCTTGAGATGGGTTTGACTCCAAATCATGTGATTTACAATACAATAATTGATGGCTACTGCAGGGAAGGGAAGATTAGGGCTGCTACGACTTTCAGAATGAGAATGGAAAAAGATGGGAAGCGAGCAAATGTTGTAACATATAATGTGTTAATAATAAAGGGTCTTTGCATTAAAGGCAAGCTGGAAGAAGGAAACAGACTTCTTAATGAGATGTTGGAGAAAGGTTTAACCCCAAATCGGACCACCTATGATATTATTAATGTTGAAATGGTGGAGAAAGGATTTGTTCCGGATATTGATGGGCATCTTTGTAACCAGTCTGCTATGCATTAATCAGGCAGGTGATCATGCTTAATTATTACTTTCTGTTTTTCCATCATATGCTTCTCATACTGGTCATTTATGCTATATCAAGCAATAGAGAATATAGGGAAATTTACTTAGGGGTGTTATTCATATTTGAGTATTTCCTATGGATGGTGTTGTTTCAATTAGGTGCTCTTTTAACTCTGAGAAGTTGGTGGCCCACTTTATGTGCTTGTTAAGTGGGTCAGTAGTTGCTGGTTGTGTAAAGCGTTATCCAAGCGTCTACAAATGAGGATATTTTTTTTTGAAAAGGGAAGGGGCCTTGGAACTGAGGATATTGTTGTTGTTTTATCGTAAATATTTCAAAGGGGGTGGTCCACTATTTGTACCTTTTTCTTCAAAAGAAAATAAATATAAGATTTTTTTGTTGGAGAGGGGGGATGGAACGAGAGAGTTGACGAAGTCTTTTATCACCTTCCCGTTTCCCTAAACTCTCAACCCCTTTTACAGCCCATGTTTCCTTTAACGTCTAGTCTTGTTTTGATATGATTAGTGATGTAATTTGCTCCTTCACTGTGAATCTCATTCACTTTCTGACTCACTCTCTATATTTTCGTCTCTCCCCCCTCTCTCAGGGTTGTCAATCCTAGGATTAAGCTTTTGATTGTCCAAACGCCGGAGCCACTTTATGCTGCCGCTTGCTAACTTCACCTTGCGTCACTAAAGTTTTGTATGCCACTTTTATACCATTGTGGCATAAAATACGGGTGAGTGGCATAAAATAAGAGAAAATGCTGATTAACCTGAAACCTTCAAAAGTTTAATACTACTCGAATTCGAAATACATCTAATCCGTATTTTACCAACCCGCTCAAATTGATAGGTCTAGTGATGACCTCGTCTGTTAAGAGACATATGGTGGATTGGTGATTGATATGTACGAATTAGTATACTTTTTTCAGTTTTATCCTTTGTTTGTCTGATTGCGGTTCATTGTTGGTTGGTATCTCCTTAACGCGTTCTTTAATTTATTGTGTAATAGCCTGATAATTAGGTGTGACTTCTTCCATAACTGAGTTTTGCATTCTTCTTGAACTCATGGCTTCCACTAGCAATTGCAAATTTCCTACAGGCTCCCTTTGTTTACTTCTATGTTCCTCAGATCATTTGCTAAGCATTTTCCTTATGCTTTTTGTTGGGCTACGTATACTGATCTTGTTGGGGTTACTCAGAGGTTCATATCTTGCAAATTGGCTTTGATGATGGGTTTTTTTTCTTTTACCTTTTTTTTTGGGGGCGCTGGGGTTGGGGGATTGGTCACTGTAAGTTAATACACCATGTCTGGGGCTGTATTCTATTTAATAGGGAATTGATCCATGAGTTGGCTTATTCGGATTTGATACATAAGTAGTGGAATTGCGCAAGTGATGCAAATGAGTGCTGATGGATTCTTGTTCATTCCATCCTTGCTCCTATTTTAGCTCTTTTGCACACAGTGGGTTGTCTTATCAAACCTGGTCATTTCATCTCACTTTTTAGATTCTGTTAGTAATCTCTATAATCATGGATAGTCCTTAAACTATATGTGTGATATCTTTTGTTTAGGAGTCAAAACTTCACCTGAGAACCCCTGCTACGGGATAGTGCAGTAAATGCCAAGCTGTGGTTGATGCATAGCAACTAAGGCCGAGGGAGCTAAAATCTGGAAGAGTGTGGAAGACAATTGTGGCACCGGTCAAGCAAAAGGTAAAGCTTCTGAACTAGATTTGTCAGCTTTGTTGTTTGGATTGAAGGAGAGTTTAAGATGTCTATGTAGTTAAATTAAGTGCTGTTACATCCAATCTGACGGTTTTAATGAGCTCAGGCTGCACTCTTTAAATGTTTGATGAAATTGCAACGAAGAACCCCTTGCCTAGATCGTTTAGGTTTCATCCTTATTTTTTCTCTTTATTTAATTTAATTTTGTGGTCTATTCTTCTTGATAAAATCTTGTTTAAAACCCATCCTCTGCAGGTAATTGGAAGAGGCATGATTCTGGGAGCTGTACAAGTTAAATGGACTTAAGGAGGACTTCTGACATGCCTGTGCTATTTGACTGCTTTGCTTGTGCTGGTAAGTCGATGTGTCATACTATAATATTATAAATCAGTTGCCACTTTTCTGACACCCCTGCCCCCAAATTATAATCAGAGAATTTTCGAAGGTTTCTCACTGGTATTACTTATTGCCTTGAAGAAGGTAGCTTAAAAATAAATGGCATAGCTATGCCTATGCCTACGTTACACTAATATAGTAAGAATTTGACCTCAGCTGTGCTATGCCAGATGATTAATATGAAAACTTTTTATTTGAATAATTGGGTATCTGCTAACTTTTAGGCACCCCACGTCTCAAAGTAACTATTTGAATAATTGTGGAATTCAAGTGGCCAAACCAGTAAAAAATGTTCCCTCACATTTGCAGTCATGTAGATATAATATACTTATTGAATAGCAACTGATTTTTGTTTGACATCCTACATTGTAAATTACATCGGTGCAACCTGGTTTGAGGCAGAATAAGAGATGATATAACCCAATTCTACTGGAAACTGGTCCAATCTAAGACAAAAAAAGGGGGCGGGGGGGTGGTGTGGCTAAAGCCTAATTGAAAATGAAAGATCATAATGTGATCCTACTTCTTCCAAAATTTGAAATTGAATCATAATTGATTAGATTCAGAGGTGCTTTTTCTCTTGTACATAAGTGAGGGAGGTACTTCTCATTCAACTTGGTTCACCCCACTCCTGCAGCAGGTCATGCTTTAAGATCATCATATTGTGGGAGAGCATCTTCCTTTTATTGTAGTTGTGGAAGACTTTATTGTATTAATGGATTTTTGGTTTAACTCTTTATCTGTTGTTGTGAGGGAGAGTCTTCTATGATTCTAAGATTGTCATGCTGGTCCTCTATGAAACACAGTTAGAAGCAGCAAATGAACTAATCAAGAGTCCCAGCAGAAAGAGGTGGTGAACCAACAGGACCAGAAAACTTGTCAGTGTCGCAGAACCCAGCAAGGATGCGGCCTTCTTCACCGGAAATCCCGAGGATGGTCAACATGGATGGCCAGCAATTATTGGTTATGACCTCGATGGCAAGGCGGCACGGGCGTCAATGTCAGCTTGCCCGTTGAGGAAGAAGCCGATGATCTCATTTGAGCACGATCTCAGCTCCGATAGGGCAGCCCAGCGGTCAGTTGTGGTGGTATTATCATGACTCTCCTGTAAATGTAATCTTGTGGCAAGGTCTCTCATCGACACTGTAGCACTTGGCATGCTTAGCGCTATGCTTAATAGCAGAAAAACAAAGCTTTGTGTTGCCATTGCCATTGCCATTGCCATTTCTGATTTTCCTTTCCTGAGGAGGGGAGAGATGGAGGAGAAGGATGGGAATGTGGGTGGATTTATAGAGGGATGGTTTGGGAGATGAGGGGACGGTGGGTGGGTTTGAATGAGTGGTTTATTACATGGGGAGATCACGAGATGATTGATTTTCCCAGTCTGCTTCAATTACCAGCTTGGTGACACTAATGAGATTGATGAAGGCTAATCAAAACAAATTAAATGCGAAAGGAAGGCTCGAAATTTTTTTAAAATAAACAAAAAGAAATCATAATTTTATTTCCAATATCCACCTTCAAAGGCCCCTCCCCCTTGAAAAAAGGAGTGGATTTTTTTTTTTTGGGAGCAGATAGCCTAATTTGAGGCACTATGCATTAAGACATTACTTGTGTGTGAAAGGCATGGAAGAGACATAGGGAAGGAGGAGACTCTCCTATATTTCTGATGGAATTTAACCTCATCATATTTCTCTTATTTGGAATATAGAAGTACTCACTTAGAACTAAAATAAATTATTAGATAGAACCAAACTATATTCTTGTTGTACCGGGTGTAGTAGTCGCATTTCCCCATCTGTGTTATTATTAATCCATTGAAGTTATTAAACTTTTGATCCGAATTTTACGATCCTACGATTTTACGATTCAAAAACTCTTTATCGATCCAACTCTTATTAGAATTTTAATGAATTAAAATCTTACGATCCTAATTTAATTCAAAAACTTTATGGCAATATCATAATATAATTTTACGATTATACGATCCGATCCACGATTTTAAATGAATTTCACAAATTGCTAACGCAAAATTTTATTCGAGAATTCATCACAATAGTATGTTTTTGAAACAAAATCTTCGACAAAGTATAGTTAAATTAGGTTTCTATAAATTTTTATAAATATTTGCTAAGATTTTTATTCTTATAAAAGAAATTTCACCATTACAAATAAATATTAGAATCTTATGATTCTCGATCCAATTCTATGATTCCAATTCTAACCACCACCGATCGATTCTAATTAGGATCCCGATTTTAACAACCTCTTATCTATAAGTATTATTAGATGTTTTTTTTTTGGATAAATTTTACGCGTAACAATTTAAAGAGAATTGAACTTTGTTTTTTAAATTAAAAATCAGTAATTTTATCAAGAGACTGCCCCAAAGTGCAACATTATTAGATGTTAACTAGCCTAACTGAAGATTTTGCAAATTTTAGAATAAGAATTTTTTATTTTTAGTAACTGAAACGACCAATTAAAAATAAGTCATAATACTATTTTTCTCTCTTCGTAGAAAGCACAAGAAATCTTTTGGCAAATGGATTATCATTTTTTAATTAAATGGATTAAGCATTTTAAGAGAGTAGATCAATTCAAAAGCAACTTGCAAATAAACCTGATTAGAAGTCCAATTGCGGCTCTTAATTAAGTATATAAATGGTCTACCCCCGCAGCAAAAACTTTCCCTTCCACACTTAACTTTTTTATCCGGGAAGGTTGTTGGCAATTCTCACACAATGTCAAAATTTCAGGTTCAAATTTTCCGGATACACTAAATTGAATAATGTTTAAATTCGGTCAAAATATTTAGCCCATATTCGATTTTATTCGGATTCAAATTACATAAGCCTAAATTCAGGTCAAATTCAGGCTTAGATTATATTAATAGCAAAAATCTTTCATCTAAATTTAATTTAAAATTGAATAATGTTTAAATTCGGTCAAAATATTTAGCGCATATTCGATTTTATTCGGATTAAAATTACATAAGCCTAAATTCAGGTCAAATTCAGGTTTAGATTATATTAATAGCAAAAATCTTTCATCTAAATTTAATTTAAAATTCATACGAAAATTTCATAACCATGCTTACAGCTGTATAATTTAAAATTTTCATCCTTCTTTGTCTTTTTATAATTGCTAAAAAAACCATATTCCAACGAGTTGGTTAATAAACTAAAACATAGTAGGAAACTTCAATATATTACCTATTATACAAACAAGAAGAGAAAAGGAACTCCTTTAGATACATTGACAATAACACCTCTTAAAGCATTATTGTTCACGTTGAAAGAATAAAGAATGCTAAGTGCAATACAGCTTAAAATGCCAAGATAAAAAGAATTACAAGACCTATGAAATTCATCACCTGTGTACTGAAATAAATAAACAAATCAATAAATAAATAATGACACAAGCATATAAACATATGGGGAACACCCTGTATTCCTAGAAGAAAATCATATGAACCCTGATGCTTCTTTTACCCCCATTCAGTGATGGGCTCTTTTCAAGCAGACCCCTCAGTAGCTTCAGCAGCCAACTTAGGATTAATCTCTTCTAATTGCTGAAGAACATGCTGAGCTTCTGGCCTTTCTTCAGGTGAAGGATCAACCAAGTGCAAGGCCAACTTCAATGTGTTAAGCATCTCATCCCCTGTCGTTGAGACATCCCTCATCAGTTCCAAATCGAACACCTCGTTAGTCCTCTCATCCTTCACCATTGAGGCCACCCACTGCGGCAAATCCGAGCCATCAGTTCCCTCACTGGGGGACTTCCCTGTCAAAAGTTCAAGCATGATCACACCAAGGCTATAAATGTCAGTCTTTGTTGTGGCCTTCTTTGTGGTTGGGAGCTCAGGTGCACAGTATCCACTTGAGCCACCAGTTGTGATCAATTCTGCAGAGTCCGCCATTAGTCTGTGGATTCCATAGTTTGTAATTTTGGGATTGTTTTGCTCATCTAAGTAGACATCAGTTGATGTGAGATTGCCATGAACCAAGTTCTCTTGGTTATGAAGGTGGTTAACTCCACGCGTTATACCCATAGTTATCTTCATCCTCATAGGCCAATCAATTATGGTTTCTGGTGCTCGAGCTGTGAAGGAATCCGTATATACAAGCATAAGTGCGTAACAGATTTTGAACTTAGAAAAACAATGACAGAATTTTCTTAAATGACATAATCATGACATGGCAAACAGGTTGTTTGATTCAGGTATTTATAGGATATATCAGATCAAGCCAAGCTATGGATGCATCATATCTTGGTCTATTATCTATCAGTGTGTTCAATAATATTCTCAAGAAAATGCAACTAATATTAGTTAAATTATGGGTTGGTTAGATCTGGTATCTGGTTTGGTTTGATACAAGTCCAAGTAAAAAATGGGTGCCTTGTTTGGATTCGGGTTGGGTAATTGGATATTGATCAAGTTTGCCAAGTCTACGAATCACTACTTAAGTATGGTTGAAATTTGCTTACCGTGAAGGAAAGAAGAAAGGGTACCCTTGGACAAGTAATCAAAGACAAGTAGCTTCTCCCCTTTGGGTCCCAAGTAATAAGCCCTGAGGGGAAGGATGTTCGGGTGGCGAATTCTTCCAAGTGCAACAGTTTCCTTTTCAAACTCCCTGGGACTCTTTGCGAGCTTCTCTCTTAGCCTTTTGACTACGACTTGATTTCCATCCTCGAGCGTAGCCTTGTACATTGTTCCATAAGGGCTCTTCCCCATTGTCTCTGCCGTTGCGCTCAGTAAATCATCTGTTGTGAACACAAATGCCCCGTCGAACAGCACCAGTTTGCCGCCATCTGGTCCAGCTTCATCCTTTGAGGCTGCTCCTCCTCCACCTCTAGGGCTCTCGCCATTTGTAGCTTTTGCATCTGCCCTTTTCCTGATCAAACAATAAACTAGAATGCAAGAAAGTAGAATCAAAATTGCAAGGAGGGATCCCATCACTATGAGGATTATGTCCTTTATGCTCAATTTCCTATGATGTTTTTTAGGCACAACTGATGGGGAGGGACCTTGAGCCATAGGTGGTGGAGAAGGGCAAGGACTTGAGCCACTAAACCCACACAATTGAAGGTTTCCCACAAAGGAGGTTGAGTTGAATTTCTTTGAAAGGCTCGGTAGGACTTTCCCGGATAGCTTATTGTAGGAGACATTGAAAGATGTCAGATTGGAGAGGTTTCCAAGAGAGGCCGGAATTTGTCCAGTGAGGTTGTTTTGGGATAAATCAATCAGGGTGATGGAGGAAAGGTTACCAATTGAAGGAGGGATAGACCCAGATAGATGGTTGTCGTTAAGTCTAAGAGTTGAGAGATTCTTCAACCTATCAAGCCCTTTTGGGAAACTCCCATTGAGATCATTACTAGACAAATCCAAAACCCTAAGCCCTAAAAGTCCAGTTATCTCATTTGGGATTGCCCCGTTGATCTTGTTATGACTCAAAGATAACACCTGAAGATTTCCCAACTTGCCCAAAGAATGTGGGATATTCCCAAAGAGGGAGTTATACTCAAGTGTCAATGACCTTAATAGGTAACTCTCATTACTCCTTGAAGAAGCACCCCAAGAATCCGGGACGAGACCAGAGAAGTTGTTATGCTGCAAAGCAAGGAATGCAAGTGAAGGGGAGAGAGAAAAGCTAGGAGGGATTGAGCCCGATAGAGAATTGAAGCTGAAATTGAGCCTATAAATCCTAGAAGAGCTAGAAAGAGAAGGAGGGATAAACCCAGAAAGGAAATTGTTGCTAAGATCAATGGATTGCAGCTGAGAAGAGTTCCCAAGAGGAGGGATGGAACCCGAAAGGCGGTTGTTGAAGAGATAAAGGCCTCTGAGATTAGGGAGGGACCCTAAAGATGAAGGGATAGTACCCCCAATGAGATTATCATGAAGGCTAAGCCTCCTAAGCTCTTTTAACATTCCAATTTCAGAGGATATCCTCCCCTCCAAGGACTTGAAGGGCAGGTGTATTGCAACAACCTGTCCCCTGATACACTTGATCCCTACCCAGCTCCCTGAGCAAGTTCCATTCCTGCTGCCACTCCAACTCCGCAAGGCGCCTCGAGGGTCAATCAACTCGAGCCTGATTGACTGCAGGGCTCGGAAATTAGAGAGAGAAACTGGCATTTCGTCTCCTTGCTGGCCTGTGGCAGAGTGTGGAGAGAGCATAAGTAGATGAAGACATGAGAAAAACAAGGCAATTCGATGCAGTTGTGATATGGGTTTGTGTTTCAGCTTATTGTGCTGATTACCCATGAATGGAAATGATAGAAAAAAACAGAAGAAAAATGAAGAAAAAATCAGTGGAAAAATGCTGAATGTGTGAGGAAATTGGATCAAAAACCCATGGCAAACTACAGCAGATACAAAAAGGAAAAAGAGAGAGAAAGGTGAAGCTATTCCCTTGTATGTTTCCTCTGTTTCTTGTTTGCAACAATTTGAGCTCTGAAGCAGAGAAGAAAAAAGAGCAGAATTTGCCCGGGGGAGAGAGAGAGAGAGAGAGAGAGGAAAATTGAGAGAGAAGAAAGGAGGGAGATATTGGGATTAGTTGATTCCAACGGCTAATAATAATTTTTTGTTGTTTTTCGGCTTGAAAATATTGGGGCTGGTTCTATCACTATTACCAGTCAAATTAACGGCCTTTTGCATTGAAGTTGTGTAAGTTATATTCTTGGGGGTGGGTCGCTCTTGTCGTATGGGCCATGGACACTGTCGAATTGTTCTCACTGGTCCTCCGTCTCAGCTATAAAGCCTTACTATACTCATAATTTATTGTCTGTTTTATAGAATCCCATCTATACTCATGCTTTCATCTCTCATATATTCATGTTCAAATCTCTTTTATAATTTGTAATTGTCTTTGTACTCTCTTCATCTAGAAAATAAACAATATCGATCAAACAAAATAAAAACAAAAATAAAAAAATAATTTAGGGTTTTTGAATTAAGATAAATTGTATGTTGGGATATTGGACATTTATATACTAAATATAAAGTTGATCGATCATGTATTGTATTTTGGGGTGATTTTTTCTAAACCACTATCGGCTTAGGGGTTGGCAACTCGATTTTTATGACGTGTCAAGTTGAGAAAAGAGGAATTACTGTGTCACTCCTCACTAAATAAGTTATCCATTCCCTTTTCTCGACTTAACATGTTATAAAACAACCAAGTTGTCACTCCCTAAATTGGTGGTGGTTTCGGAAAAAAATATCACCCTCAATGTATGGTGCATGGTCGGTTAATTTATGGTTTAGGTATATAAATGTCCGATACCTTCAAAGTACGCAAATTTTACCATAGTCATTCAAGCACCTAGTTAGGTGCTTGAATATACTTGCTACGTGTAAACTCAAATTTATATATCATGAATTTTCACACTAAAATGATGAATTTTTTCAAATTTGATGAATTTTTGTAATATATAATTTTTTTGTATTTTGGTGAATTTTTTAATAAAGTTTACTCACTTAACTATACTTTTTCAATACACTTGACTCAATATTATCGGTACATACCTGGTGAATTTGATACAAATATAATGAATATTGAATTAAACATATATATCTTCAATTTTTGTTAAAAAACACTCATAAATTTATGTGCATATGTATACTTCTTTTACTAAAGCACTATTAATTAAAGTTTAATCACTTATTTACACCTTTTCAATGTACTTGACTCAATATTATCAATACATACTGACGAATTTAATATAATATGGTGAACATTTGAATTCAACATATATATCTTCAACTTTTCTAAAAAACATATCGATATAAATATTTATTCATTTATATAAAAGAATGTACAAATATATCAAATAAATTACATATGAATTTATAATAAACTAATTAATTTTATAACAATACTAATAAATTTTACAACAATATTGATGAATTTTTAAAAGTACGCCTACACTTATACATATTCATCCATCTCTTTCTACATATTCAACACTTCTTTTCTCCAAGAACTTGCATGAATTTTTGTTGCTTAGTTCTCTCGCATAAATTTATGAATAATTAATAAATATTCAAAATAAATACTTAGTATATTCATCACTAAATTTGATATATTCATCTAAAAAATAAGCAATCTCCTTCAATATAAGATAAATTTTTGATTAAAAAAGAAGATAAATTCATCAACGATTAGTAAGTGTTCATCAGTATTAATTAACATATTCATCACTAAAATTCACATATTCATCAAACAACATATCTAATATAATATCATATCCAACAATAGAAGATTCGGATTATCAAAAACACATTAAAAAATATAGAAGACAAGCTCATCCAAAAAATATCATATTCATCTATATAAAAAGCAAATTCATTAAAAAAAATCATATTAATCAAAAAAAAAAAAAATCATATTCATTGATACGAGAATAAATTCATCAAATTCAGAAATTTCATCCACGTAACCTGAAAAATTCATCAACTTCATCTATAAAACCTGTGAAATTCATTATATAAATTCATCAATGAGCAAATTCATCCATAGAAATTCATCAAATTCATTAAACGGAACGTGATAAATTCATCAATTCATTAAACAAATTCATCAACAAATTCATCTAGAAATTAGTTAAATAAATTTATTAAATTCATTAAACAAATTCATCAAATCAATATCATATTCATCAAATTCATCAAAGAGCGAGAAATTCATCAATATCAAATTTATTAAACAAATTTATCAAATTCATCAAACAAATTCATCCACGTAAGTTGAGAAATTTATCAAATTCAAAAATTTCAAATTCATCAATATCATATTCATCTAAAAACAAAAAAATTCATCAAAGATCAAAATAACTCTGAGAAATGAATATATAAATGAATAAATATTTATATCGATACGTTTTTTTCAATAAAGTTTAATTCAAATATTCACTCGCTATGCACACATCAAAATCAAAATCCAATCAAACGCATAGCTCTATAAGATTTGACCGAAGCCGATCGAAACGGAGGAGGAATTGATAATTGATTCTTACTTAGTCACCGGAGTCGTCGTTGCCGTCGAAGAGAAAGACGCAGTAGTAGACGAGGAAGAGGATGAGGAGGAGGATGAGTGCGACGCCGACGGGGAGCCGCCGGCCAGGTGGATGGAGTTAGGTTCACCGACGGAGAAGAGAGAGGAGACGAAGGAACCGTGGTCGGAGGCAAGGAACTGGATAGTGAGGAGGAGGATGGCTGGGACGAGGAGAAGGCCCACGGGGCTGAGCAGCTTTGCAATGGCTTCCGTGATCACTTCGCTGTCGCCGATGAGCACCGTAGCACGATTTTTTTCAGCGAGATATAGAGAGAAAGGAGAGAGAATGAGTGAGGAGAGAGAAAATACAGATTTAAAAATATAGATAATATTTGAGTTTAAAAAGGATTCTTTTTCTTTTTTTCTTTTTTAATTTTTAACTACTTATGTAGGTAGTTTAATCACTACCATATACTTATTGTTCAACACAATATAATTGACTCATATCCAACCGAGTGTAATTTGTTTGAACTTAGCTTATCTAACAGACTAAGTACAAGAGTTTTAACTAGGTCCATGACTAACAAATTCACTTTTAAGTTATAATTTTTCTTTAAGTGTTATAATATGGGATTATATATTTGACTTTCTTGTTTTTCGGCTTTAAATATGCATGATATTTGGTGAATGTTATATGTTTGTTACAATTAGTGGTATGATTTTAACGAAATGTAAAAATCAGAAAGTGAAATTAGAGGAAACACTAGTTGCCTCTTTCCTTTAAGTTTTAACAAGTTTCATGATAAATTAAAGTTATATGCTAGACATGATAAATACGTGTGAGTCCTACAATAATCCCTTCCATTAAAATCGTACTAGCTTTGAATTGCACGTAATACGTGCATATTACATTAAGTTCAAACATAATAGTCACTACTACAAAACTATAAAATAGCGACGGAAACAACTCCGTCGCCCGATGGCGACGGAATTAGCGACGAATACCGACACAAAATGACACCTGGATCATCCACCGAGCGGAATTAGCGACGGAACATGACGTCCGTCGTTATTTTGGGGTCGCGACGGATTAGCGACGGAATATTCCGTCGCTGATTTTGTTAGCGGCAGATTCCGTCGCTAATCCGTCGCTGGTGGACATTACAAAACTCCGGAGAAAAAAATTTTAATTTACTAATTAGCGACGGAATATTCCGTCGCTAATCCGTCACTAATTACAATTTTGTAATTAGCGACGGAACAGCGACGGACGGTTCGTCGCTAATTACGCATAAATCCGAGCGGCTTCGGCCGGTTCGTATATCGCCGCACAAACGAGAGAGCGAGAGCGAGTGCGACCGTTCCTCCGCCGATTCACCACCGCCAACAGCCACTAATGCCGGCGACTACGCCCGCCGCTGCAGCCGGCCGCCGCCCTTCGCCGCCGGTTGAGGACCACCAAGGCCGAATAACCACCGTTCAGCTTGGTTTCGCCCGACCCCTGCACCGCCGCTCGCGCCTGGGTGGAGGACACCGTCGACGCACCGCCGCCGCTGCCGCCACACGCCCGACCTTCGCCGTTGCCGCCGGTGCCGCCCATAATTTTGAGGTATGCTTGTGTTGATTTTTGTAGATTTATGGTTTTACAAAATTGAAGTTGAAATTGATGAATATATGTAATTTGTTGGAAATTAATGTTGTTTGTGAATGAATTTGAGAAGAAAAATGTGAAATTGTGTTGTTTATGGAGTAAATGTTATTGAAGTTAAATTTAGGGTTTTAAAAAATGTAACTTGAAATTGACGAATATATGTACTTTGGTGGGAATTAATGTTGTTTGTGAATGAATTTGAGAAGAAAAATGTGCAATTGTGTTGGTTATGGAGTAAATGTTATGGAAGTTAAATTTAGGGTTTTGAACATTGTAACTTGAAATTGACGAATATATGTAATTTAGTGGAAATTAATGTTGTTTGTGGATGAATTTGAATAGAAAAGTGTACAATTGTGTTGTTTATGGAGTAAATGTTATTGAAGTTAAATTTAGGGTTTTAAAAATGTAAGCTGAAATTGACGAATATATGTAATTTGGTGGAAATTAATGTTGATTGTGGATGAATTTGAATAGAAAAATGTGCAATTGTGTTGGATTTGTTGGACATTATTGTTGAAGTTGAGGGAAATGGTTTTTGTGATTTATATATGTCTAATTGTTTGTTGTTTATTTGTGTGAGGTTGTTCACGCTAATTAGGTATGCTTATAGGTATGATTGCTTTACTTGTATGATAAGTTTAATTATATGTATATGAGTTTATTTATGCTAATTAGGTATGATTAATTTAATTATGAAATAAATATTTAAGAGTAAAATATAAAAAATAAAGAAATCTATGTATAATAAAAAAATATATAGATGCATAATGGTTATATATAGATTATGTTCGTTATAGAAAATATGTAATCATATAACATCTCCATGTGTTGGTATTCTTAACTAATAATGTAATAAATTGTTAAATGTCAATCATAATATATATGGACAGGCCTACGCATCGTAGATAGATGTATCGTAGGTTATTACCCGATAGAGTTGGGTATAGATAAGAGTTTTTAGACGGGGTTGAGGAGTTTGATACACATGCTAGAAGCCAATCGGAATTTGTGCATAATCAACAATATAGGTGTCCATGTCGTAAATGCGAAATCGGAAGTATAAGGATCCCGATGAAGTTAAGTTGCACCTCTATCAATATGATGAAAAGCATGTGTACTTGATGCAACTAGCTCAAGGTCCTTTAAGGAGAGTGAAAACATGGACAGCATACACGGTGAATGGAATGTTATTTCATACTAAGGCTCGAAATGAAGGGAGAATGACCTTCAATTGTGGTGTCTCGTGTGAAAGGAACCGATGGAGGACATGTTCAAAATAATTACTACGGCATCTTGCAAGAGGTTGTTGAAGTTGAATATGTTGGTGAACCAATAAAAAGGTGTGTGCTATTTAAATGCGATTGGTTTGACCCAAGGCATCCTCGGGAACTCGGTGCCATAAATTTAGTTCGTATGTCGAAGTGCATCGTACAAGGCGTTATCGTAAGTACGATCTTTTCATATTTGCTAGCACCGCAACTCAGGTGTATTATATGTCATATCCACAAAGGGTCCCTAGACAAAAACTGAATTGGTTCGTCGTAGTGGCATTAAAACCAAGGGCCGAGTTGATGACCAATATACTATTCCTCGTGCATTCCAAGAGGATAGTATGGGTACAGATCGATCCAATAATAGAAACTTTGCCGAAACTTTGGTTGATAACTTAAACTCAGCAGAAGAATTAGTTGATGATGTTATTTTAAACCGAGAAGATGAGATTGAGGATGTTAGTGAAGACGAGGAAGGTGAAGAAGATGAAGAAGGTGAATGGGATGATGATAACATCACCGATGACGAAGAAGAACATACCCTATTCAATGATGCCGAAGAGGATAGTGAAGAAGATGATGATAACACTGATGATGAGGATGATGAGTAGTTGATAATGTTCTTTTGTTGGGTTTGTTTTATATTGTACAACTTTCATTTATGTTGTCATTGAATGAATTCTTATTAATGTAATGAAGGTGAAACAATTGAAGCGTAATTTATTCACATGCTTCGATTTATATCTAACGCTTACATGTTTATATGTTTACTATTGTTTATATGTTGTTTTATATGAAATCACTTGAACCGTTGGATGTTTACTAATAGTGTGAATTACTTGTTTATGTACGAAAAATGGAGAGAGGTAGAGGCGGAACCAAAAGATCAGCTACTCGGGGAAGGGCTAGAAACACCACTACCGATGGGGAATGTAATGATGTCAGCACTTCTACCTCCTCTCAAAACCCTCGGAACCTTCAAACTCCTGCCGGTGGAGCACTATCTCCACATTCCCCTCACAACCAAACTCCATTGAGGGGTCATTTATTCCCAACCCTCCCTTTTTCCAACTCCCAAACTTCCCACACATGCAAAACCCACTTGGGTGGGTCTTTCTTTCTAAACCCTCCATATTCTCGAGCAACCCCATATGTACTCAAACCCGTCGAGTACATATGCATATCACCAATATGGTACAAGTAATGTACCACGCATCCACGTTGGTTCCGAACAACGACCACCACAAATGCCTACAAATGAAGGACCAACTGATACAGGGAACGAGGATCCTTGTCTTCAATCAAGTAGCGCTAGCAGCCGAGAAAAGATCCGAATTAAGCCGGATGGTGAAGGGTAAGTGTAATAATAAATAATAAAATAAATTAAGCATATTAATTATTACTTGGAACTAACTATTTTATATGTTTATTGATTAGGTTCTACCCCATTGACAAAGTTGTGGGTACGATTTCCCACATCTTCCAAAGCAAGTACGATGGAGCTTGGCCTACATGGGGTAAAGTTCCTCGATCACAACGTGATCGGTGGTTTTCCGAGTTTAAGGTAATGACAAATCACTAGTTTTCTCAAGTTCGGATAACATAATCACTTATTGTGCATGTTCGAACATTATATTATAATTTCATAACTTATAAACTACGTTTTTATTTATATAGAAATTTTTCACTTGGTCTCCAACCGATGAAGTCCAAATCGAAGAAATTTTGAAAAGAAAGGCAGTGATCGCTTGAAGGACTTCATGCTCAAGGCGAGGAAAACTAAGAAGAAGCCGAAATGGTTGGGTGACAACTACGGCGCGAGTTGCTCGAATATTGGGAAACTGCCGAATACAAGAAGTTCCGCGAGCAAGCTCGGAAAAATCGTCATGCTCGATCGGGGGACTTGGTTCATCGCTCCATACTTGTGGCTCAATCCCTATGACAGAGCATAAGCGGCGATTTGTACATACCCTTTTCTTATTGATTACGCATGCAACTGTTAACATGTTCATATTGGTAAATTGATTCTCTACTAACTTGTTTTTAATTTTAGATGAAGGAGTTTAAAGGAGTTCACCTTCTACCGACCCAACTATTTTCATGAACGCACAAAACAAAAAAGGACGAATGGGTGGACAAAAAATCCAAGGCCATTTACACGAGTAACCATATATATGAATTCCGCATATTTTTCTATCTATTGTTTTCGTTAACAGTCTGTGATATTTACATGCCTCAAATATTTATATTATATTCGGGAGAAGTTTCAAAAAGAGTGGGAAGAGTTGCAAAACACTCAACCCACTCAAACTTCCAGTGATGACCCCAACTCTTCCGAGGATCATGTCTCCACCCCTTCACAACAAGAGTTGTGGGTCAAAGCCAATGCGAACAAGAAAGGTCGCATTTGTGGACTTGGATCCGAGGCTAGAAACTTGAAACCAACAACGCCATTCAAATCACCGAAACCGTCTACCGCAGATGACTCGGAATGGAGAGAAAAAGTGCATACTTTAAATTATGAGGTACAGCAATGGATTGAGCATTGTCGGATGCTTGAGTTGCAAAATACGCATCTTAAGGCACGAGTCGACAGTTTCGCTGAGCCAATAGCACGTATGAACGAATTTCTGCAGTCTCGGCAAGCATCCGGATCTCACCGTCGACCACCACAACCACAAGAGGAAGAGGATGAGGATGAGGAAGAGGATGAGTGAATTCAAATGTGAACTTTTGTATATATTGGTGATCACCACTTTGCGAACTATTTAAATATGTTTGAGGTTTCTTGTGAGTTATTGTTTGTTTGTTGTGTTGAACTTGTGAATTTGTTTTAAGTATGTTATGGTTGTTAATGATGTTGAACATATAAGTTGGATTTGTATATCCAACTTTGATGAATTATTTGTGGCCGGCATATGTAAATGCCAAATGTAAGTGTCACATATGTGAATGGTGGATTTGTATATCCATTCACAATTTTCTGCACTAGGGTAATGAATAATTAGAAAATAATATTCAGAATTTTTGACTGAACAGCGACGGATCAATGACGGAACAGTACCAATCAGCGACGGAAAGTAGCGACGGAAAAACCCCATATTCCGTCGCTAAAAATCAGCGACGGAAATCCCTCACTTCCGTCGCTAAATCAGCGACGGAATGTCGTTCCGTCGCTGATTTCCATCGCCTACGGAAATGGTATCCGTCGCTAATTAGCGACGGAATTGAAAATTTCCGTCGCTGATATTTAGCGACCTGCTTTTAGCGACGGAAGAGTTCCGTCGCTAATTCCGAAATTCCGTCGCTATTTGCCGACATTCCGTCGCTATTTTCGTCGCAAATTTGCAGTTTTCTAGTAGTGAGTTTTTATTATATTTGAATATTATGGTAATTGTCAAATTGAACCCTAACCTAATCATAATATTCAAATATAATAAAAACTATTATGTTTGAACTTAATTTAATCATGCACGTATTACATGCAATTCAAAGTTAGTCACAATAAAATAAGCCTATAATAGAAAAAAATAACAAAAGATTAAAATTCATACGTACTTAGGGAGTGGGAGAAAATATTACCTAAATAATAAAGTTAAATATTTTTTAAAAAAACTTAGGAAAATTTATACATACATTAAAAAAATAAAAAAAATATGTACTCAATTAAAAATTATGAGTTAAATTAATAAACTTTTATATAATCTAAGTCCTGATAAATTACTTAAGTTGTTTAATATAATGCTATTAAATTTATAAATTAAAAAATAAGAAAAAATAAATATTTTTAAAAAAACTAATTAATCATATCACTTGTTAGTTACTATTCTAATGAAAATATATAAAATATTTATAAAAATAGTGAAAAAGCATTAATAAGGATAAGAATAAAGCTTGATGTGAATATTACCTATATATATATATATACACTTCGCTATTTGCTTTTTATCTCTTGTTTAAGAAGGTATATATGAAGTTTTATTTAGGTATTTTTTAAATTGATACATTTTACCGTTTGGAGAGAGAAAGTAGGGAGATGGGAATGTGGGAGAAGCAAATGACTTGGAAGGACATTTTTTTGTGATTCCCTGATTTGGCAATAATGCTTTTATTATTTGTTTTTTTAGGATTATTATTTGATATTTATTAGTTGCTTAATACATGGAGAAAATATTTAATTAGTAAGGCTATTTATGTCTAAAAAGTTCTACAGCACTAAGGCCCTCTTAACTTTATATATAACATAAATATAACATAGATAGATAGATATATAAAGGGAATAAATTATCCAAACTTTATATATTTTATTTATTCATTTATCCAAGTTCTAAACTGTATAACTTAGACTTTATTTATTTTTAATTTTGCTATTATCCAAGGTAATTCATATAAGGAGTCATATTCATAATGTATCTTTATAATTATGCTAAATAAAAATAATTAACAAATTTGATAAGAAAATAGTTAACAAAAATTATTTTTTAAAAAAGGATACATAATAGAGAGAGAGAGAGAGAGAGATTAATGGTCGTGGTGTAACTGCACGCCGGGGAGGGAGCGGGAGAGAGAGGGGGTAACGGTTAGTTAAATTTTAAGGGTAAATCTGTCCAGAAAAGTTATACAACACTAAATCCCTTCTCCCTTTATATACAACATAGATACATGTGGACTTAAAAATAACCTAATAGAATCAATACACTATAAAATAAACACTTTAGCAATGTCGATATAAGTGGCCTGAAAATTTTAAAAAATATATTTTTATAAAATGATGAGTATTTTTGTAGAATGTGTGCATGTTATAAAATTGAGTATAATTAAAAGAACGTTATCTAAATTGTCCAAATGTATCTAGAGTAAAAATAGAATCCTACTTAAAGAAAGAAAATAATAGAACTAAAAAGTGTGGGAATATAAAGTATAATTCATGGAGAAAAAAATTATCATAGAAATAAAAAAGGACAATGTGAAATCATAATCTATAAAGCGAAATATATTTATATAGCTTGTAATTGCAGAATATGAAACAAATCAAAGGACATATTAAATTTAATTACGGAACTATATTATCATGCTCAATACTTTATTAACTTTCTCAATAAACTTGAAATTATGAAATTGGGTTTCAATTGTCCTTTTATCTATGTATGCCATCTTTTAAAGATCTTTAGGGAACTCAATTTGTTAGAATCACATAACTATCCATGTCATACACAGAGTAAAGATATCAAATATAATTAATATTTTAACTAATTGTAGTTTATAATTCATGAAAAAGATATATACTACATTACATACAATGAGTAAGGTGATGAATGATGACCTTCGATGTTAATATTTGAGTTTTAAATAATATATTATTTACACCTTATCCATCCACTTTAAAAATATAAATTAAGTTAAACTTATACACAATAATTTTGAAAATTTACTTTAAAAAAGTTAAAAAATTTGTTATATACTTTTGAATAAAGTCTTATACATATTACCTATATAGAATTATTATTAATTCAATCACAATAAAATAAGTCTATAATAAAAAAATAACAAAAGATTAACATCTATAAGTACTTTTTTTTAAAAAAATGAAAAAAATATGTACTCAATTAAAAATTATGAGTTAAATTAATGAAACCTTTATATAATCTAAGCCATGATAAATTACTTAAGTTCTTTAATATAATGCTATTAAATTTGTAAATTAAAAATAAGAAAAAATAAATATTTTTTAAAAAACTAATTAATCATATCAATTGTTACTATTCTTCCCTATTTGCTTTTTATCTCTTGTTCACGAAGGTATATATGATTTTTTTGAGTATTTTTTAAATTGATGTATTTTACCGTTTGGAGAGAGAAAGTAGGGAGGTGGAAATGTGGGAGAAACAAATGACTTGGAATGACATTTTTTGGTGATTGTCTTATTCGACAATAATGTCTTTATTATTTGATATTTATTAATTGTTAAATACATAGAGAAAATATTTAATTAGTAAGGATATTTTTATTTAAAAAAGTTCTACAACACTGAGGCCCTCTTAACTTTATATATAACGTGAATATAACATAGATAGATAGATATATAAAGGGAATAAATTATCCAAATTTTATAAGTTATATTTATTTATTTATCCAAGTTTCAAACTTTATAATTTAGACTTTATTTATTTTAAATTTTGCTATTATCCAAGGTAATTCATATAAGGAACCAAATTCATAATGTATCTTTATAATTATGTTAGATAAAAAATAATTAACAAACTTAATAAGAAAATAGTTTAACAACAAAAATTATTTTAAAAAAAGGATACATAATTTGGGGTGGGGGAGAGAGATATTTCTGTGTAACTGCACTTAATGGGAGGGGGATTAATGTCTAACTGCACCCGGGGAGGGGGTTAACTTGTAAGGGTAAATTAGTCCAAAAAGTTATACAATATTAAATCCCTCTTCCCTTTATATATAACATAGATTAATGGCTGTGTAACTGCACGTAATGGGGGAGGGGTGTTAATGTCTAATTGCACGTGGGGAGGGAGAGAGAGAAGGGGTTAACTTGTAAGGGTAAATTTGTCCAAAAAAGTTATACAGCATTAAATCCCTCTTCCCTTTATATATAATATAGATTATTAAATTGAAAAGCAAGCATACTTAAGATGGGTAATATGATTGAAAAACAAATTGCATTGAATTCATTCTAATTTTTATTATTAAAATCCCCATATTTTTATAATCACGTACTTACGCTTGAGAAAAATCACATACTTATAAGATGGGTAATATGATTGAAAAACAAATTGCATTGAATTTCAATTGAAAAATAATGTGAGTGGTTTTTTAATTTAATTTTTTTGAAATAATTATTTTTATGTATGAGTAACTAATCTTTATAAGTTTATGCAAAATAAAGGTATATTTGCTAAATTAAAATTTATACAACAATAAAAAGGCCTTATCTTTATATATAACATAAATAAGTTTAATGATTTAATAATTTGTACCTTAAAATATAAGTTATATGAAGGGTAAAAAAAAAGAGAAAAGTAAAAGTTATAAAACAATAGAGAAGTATTGGCCCTATATACAAATAAATAGATAGGTCGATATATAAAGGGAATAATTTATTTAAATTCTATATGTTATAAAGGTAATTTATATCAATAATATTTATTTATTTATCCAAGTTTAAACTTTAATTTAGACTTTATGTATTTAATTTTTTAAGGTAATTTAATTTTCTTATTTTATCAAGGTAGTTTATATAAAAAAAATAAATTCTTTATGTATCTTTATAATTATGTTAGATTAAAAATAGTTAATAAATTGCACCAAAAAATAGTAATAAATTTGATAAAAAAATTATGGGACTTAGGTAAGGGTAAATAAATGCTAAGAGAGAGAGAGAGAGAGGGCAAGCGGAGAGAGGGGGCTTAACTGGAGAGAGAGGGGGAGCTGGAGAAAGAGAGAGAGAGGAGGGGTGGTTAATTGGAGAGATAGAGAGAGAGAGAGAGAGAGGCAGGTGGAGAGGAGGGGGATGGGGGTTAACTCGAGAGAGAGAGGGGTAGCTGGAGAGAGAGAGAGAGGAGGGTGGTTAATTGGAAAGAGTGGGTAATTACATTAAATATAATGATATTTTTATGCTTAAAATTTAAGTTAATAAAAGGATAAATATGGCAAATTAAAATTTATACATCACTTTAGTGTTCCCTTTATACATAACATATATTAATAAGCTTATATAAAAATGCAAATTACAAGCGTCAAAAGTATAGTTAAACCAAAAATCTTAAATCATGTGAATTAAAAGTATCGAAAATGATTGTAGTAATTTAATTGTGAAAAAATATTCAACTTGACACATTGAGATTTCTACCATTTCACTTAGACTTTAAAAATATCCAACCAAATCATTATCACAATAATAATTTTAGTTTTTTACCATTCCACTAGTTATTAGGCTTTCATCCTTAGATAAACTTATCAATCAAAACATCAATTTCTTTACATAGAACATTAATTTCATAATATTGTCACTAAAATTACATTCAATATCCAAGATAATAGTTGTGATTAAAAAATAAGGTTTCCCAACGAAAATTTGAATCAATCTATAAAATAATTGCCAATGAAGCTCTTTTTATATGAGATTATATGCCTTTCAAGTCTGAACTAGTCAATTCTCTCTTTGGACAATCACTCGGATGTTCCCCTAACCCAACCCAGGAATTGATCGGAGGGAACTGCGACATAGAGAATGTCCGCGTCTCGTCTGTATTATAAGAGTCAACCATTATGTATATATTAATACATATACTGATATTTAAAAAAGATATATTAAAAGTGAGTGTACATTGTCATCAAATTATCAGTTCATAAAGAATTTTCACTTCCTCGATTCAAACAATGATTTATTTTTCTTTTGAAAAATCAAATTTAAAAAATGTCATACTGATAATTGAGAGACTAAAAATCTTTACAACAATATTACATTACATATACCTCCTATGCATAATCTTGGAAATAATATCCCAAAATTACATTACAGAACAATTTATTAAAAAATGCTCAGTATGTGATTAATTAAGATTCTCTCCTCCGCACCAAAAATCATCATCAAATTAAAGATGACCCAGAAATAACCCTCCAAATCAAATCAAACCCTGATTCTCTCACCTCAAATGCGAGGCGGGACGGATGTGGCCACGCCCGCTGCGACGTTCTTGGTGGCACCGCCGAGGAAGGACAGGAATCCGGTGGTAGCGCCGCTGGGCTCCTGATCGTCCAGGAAAAGATCCTCTGGAAACCTGAATGCTCCATGCACGCAGATGATGGCGACACCAATGACGACGGCGGACATGAGGATGGATCCAACGGAAGTGAGGAAGACAATGAAGACGGAGACAATGACGAGGAGGCCTAGGGTTTCCTTGTCGGAGAAAGATCGGCCGAAAAGGACGAGGGGCTGGTCCGAGGGGCGGAAGAAGTAGAGGAAGCACCAGGCAGCGAGGAGGGCGAGGAGGGTGACGAGAGAAAAAGGGTGGGCGAGGAGAGAGAATGCGACGATGGCGGTGAGGAGGGTGAGGTAATTGACGCGGAAGTAGGAGTAGTTCTTCCGGAGGCGGGTGGTGGCATCAGAGAGAGACTCGGGTTTGGAGAAGGCGGTGCGATCGGCTAGCTCGGCCCAGGGGCGGCATTGGGAGAGGCCTTCCTTGATCTGGTCGTGGAGGCGGCCAGCGAAGGAGCGGAAGGCTGAGGGGGAGGAGGGACGACGGAGGCGGTTGGCGTGGCGGAAGAGCTGGTGGGTTGAGGGGTGGAGACAGGGAGGATTGGTGGGGCTGTCGAGGAAGCCATTGTTGATGAGGAGAGTTGGGAGAGAAGAGAGAGAAAGATCTTTGGAATTGGGAAAATGAGGGAGGATTTGAAGGGAGAAAGATGGGCAAACTGGGGGAGGGAAATTTAGGGAAGATCAAATGGGTGTGACAGAGTAAAACGGGGGGAATGTTTTCTGTTGATGATTGTTGTTTCCTGAGGGGAGAGAGAAAGAGGACGGTAGTCCCTTCAGAAATAAGGGAGAAAAGTAGACCTGATAAAATTGACCCGATTTGTATCGAATGGGTCGACTCAAATGACCCTAAATTTAAACCAAACCGACATTCAAAATAGTTGAACCGATTTTGACCCGAAAATCGAAATGAACCGATCCGAAATCTAATGAACTCGATTCCGACCCGAACCGAAATGACCCGAACCGACCCAAACCGAATTAGACCCGAATCGATTTAACTCTGAATAAAAGTGATCCAACCCACATTTTTTTGTTGGGTATATCAAGATGGACTTTTTGCCTATAGTGGAACAATTTTTTTGGTGGGTACAATTATTAATCGATTTTAACTCAAAAAGTGACCCGATTACGATCCGAAGTTGACCCGATCCGAAATTAACCCAAATCAAACCCGAACTTGACACGAAGAGATTGACCCGAAGTTGAACCGAACCGAAGTTGACCTGAACCGAAACCGAACGAACCCGAACGAGATTGACCCGAAGTTTACCCGAACCGAAGTCGACCCGAATCCGAAACCGAACCGGACCCGAACAAGATCGACCCGAAATTAACCCGAACCGAACTAACCCAAATCGAACCCAAACCGAATGACTCAATTGCCAGCTATAGAGAAAAGGAGGGAATGACAGATATTATTGTCATTCATTTGATTTGAGAAGGTTATTTATATGTAGGGATTTATCTTCTTTTTCTTTTTGGTTTAGAGGAGAGATTTATAACTTTACAACTTTACAACTTTATATGGGTTATAAATTCAATATAAGCGTATAACATAAAGGCTAAAAAATATAAGCGTATAACATAAAGGATAAAAAATAACAGAATGATATGGTGAGTTTTTTTCTCCTTTTTTGTAAAAGGAGTAAGCTTTTATCATTAAATAAAATAAATATTAATAAAGTCGCATTGGGCATACCCAATAATCAAAAGTCGATAACATGCATATTAACTACCTTTATGCACTTTCTTACTTTGCCATAGAAAATTTCTAATGTTGCGTTTGGTTGGATATAATATAATTAGATTGTAATGTAATTAACCACTACAAAAAAAATGGTCAATTAGCTACGAATATCAGCGATGAAAAATATTTTTCGTTTTAAAATAAAATTAGCAACGAATAATCTTAACTCGGCTATGAAATATTTAAGCATTGTTGACTGCTACGGAATTACTTTGATTCAACAATGAAACTATTTTTTCATCACTATTGGTAACAAGACTTGGAGACGAAATTTATTTTTCATTGTTGACTCGCGATGGACTTTGTTTTCATCGTTGAGATCGTTGCTCATGCCCGGAAAAACCCAACCTGCAAAGCCTTTTCATTTCGCGCTTCAAACTTCTTCCTTCCTTCCTCTTTCCTTGGCGAAAACCTAATCCATGTCCGACCGATCTCTAACATTAAGTCTCCGGTGAAAAATCGATAAGGTAAGCGCCATATATGGTGGTTTTTACAATCGTCGCTGTTCTATCTCTCTCTCTCTATCGTTCGTTTCTATTTATCTATCTATCTGTCTCTCTCTCTACTTGTGATCTTTTCATGTGCTTGCAGTAGTGGCTTGACAAGGCGTTAAGTGAGATTGTCGGACGACTTACAAAGGTCAAGATTTTTGAATTATGTTGACATTCAACCAACCCAATTTCTCTCTCTAAGGGTTAGAGTTTTTGAATGTTTGATTGTGGCCTTTCACATTTTGCTCTATTTCAAAGTCTCCCTCAATCAATTTACTTTAATTGTATTCGATTTTTTTTCCAATTGTTATTATAAACCCCTTAGATGCTACGACTTTTTGCAACAAACCTTTTTTCATTGCTATTTCATCGCTAAACGTTTCCGTGACGAAATAATTATATGCAGCGACGAATTATTTTCATTGCAAACTGGAAGTTTTCTTGTAGTGAACAATATGTAATGTAATAAAAAGGAATGTATTGCAATGTTGATTGCATTCACATGTTTGGTTAGTCATTGAATAATTACATAATAAGGCAATGTAATTAGTATTCCCTTGCAACATTTGGTTTACTTTATTTGTAATATGTAATGAAATCAATTTTACATCCACTACCTTCACTAAAATTAATTTTGAAGACAAGACAAACTAATATAATCTCACAATTTTTTTCTTTTTTTTTCCGTTTTAAAATTTTTTTCTTGATAAAGAAAATTAATTTATCATTATCAATCCCTCCTTTCTATTTGTTTTTCCTTTTTCAATAAAGAAAAAATAATTTATCATTCTATATAATATGTAATGGATCATTAATTATACACTCTTTGCAAACATGCAAAACATATTTTTGTCGTTGTAAAACATATTCTTATTCAAATGAGTCAAAGTTTGAAATTACTAAAACTTTCATCTACACAATTCTCTAATATTTTATCATTGTAATAACAAACCACAAAATAAAGAAATTTATGGAAAAAAGGCTATTTCTACATTCTTCATAAGAGCCCCCATAGCAAGTAGCAACCATGTCTACCTTCTTCATCAACGAAAGATGAGTTGATCCACCTTGAGACAAACACAAAAAAATAGAAAAAAAAAACAAACACAAAAACCATTATAGTAGAGGAGGGCAACAAGATCAGGAAAAAGTAACTTTATTTGAAATTAAATAGCTAATTGATTTACTTCTAAATGTATCCTTGGAGAAGAGCTTGCACCGGCTCTTTTTTTTCTGAGTCGGGAATACTGAAAAACACATTTATAGTCTCGAGGCTCGGGTGTAATTTTTCTTGTTGCTCGATGTCTCTCCATTGTCATCAACACTAACTTAACCAACTCTTCATTCAATTTGGAGTGCTTCTTACTTAACTCGACATCAAAGCCAATAGCTTGACTGATTTTGCTACTTGCAACCCTTATCTCTCTCCAAGAATAGAACCAACTTCGATAAACCTCTACCCAAGTTATTAGAAGCTCTAGCTAGTTTTCCTAAGTTCCTAGACATCCCGGAACCTGCTTCAACCCCAAGAGGCTATTGAGTTTATGATTATTCAATTTCATCTTTCTTACTTAACTCCTTATAATCTTCCTCTTTATTAACTTCCGTTTCCATTTCTTCAAGGCCTTGAGCATCTTTTCTCGAAGCATGATCCTTACCAAACATGGTGCACAAATCCTCATAATACGGGCATGGTTTACCTTTCCAATCACCAGCTTTATGGTGATGCTATATTAAAAACAAAAAGCAGGGATGAACATAGCACTTTGGCATATACATAACAACAATCAGACCGCCATATACGCTATTAAGAAGACCTACATGTAAATAAGCAATAGAAACATGGACCAAATTAGATACTCCAAGCACAATTCAATAAATATACATAATAGAAAAAAATCAAGACACTAGTATAATTGAATACACATAATAGGGACCAAAATCAAGTCATCAACATAATTCAATACACACAATATTCAAAATAGAACACCTAATCCAGTTAGGCAGTCACCCAAAAAGAAGGGAGAAAAAACAAAACTTGCATCGTTGACAATATGTATTTTGGATAGGGATGACAATAGGTCGGGTCTAGGTCGGGTCCAACTGGACCCGGACCCATTTAACTTTTTAAACTTGGACCCGGACCCGACTCGAACCCGGACCCGGCGGGTCCACGGGTCTTAAACGGGTCTAATATAGTTTTATCATAAATGAGTTTAAAAATCGGTAGTTTGTGCCCTATTTTAATATTATTGTAAATTTACAAGTAATTTTGTTACATATAACCTCTTTATTATTATACTAACCTATCTATCAACCAACTTATTGTACAAACCAAAAACTTAGTTCATACAAACCGAATACACCAATATATTAAACACAAAATTCATCAAAGTTTGACACCATAAAGTTCAAAATCCATCAAAACTTAACAACAAATTGTGGGAAGGGTTTCCAAATTACATCGGGTCAAAATTTGTATGAATATCGCTGTTAGAATTTTTTAAAAAATAAAATTAGTGATCCGGTCTTAAACGGGTCTCGTGTCGGGTTTGGGTCTTATTTTTGAGACCCGGACCCGTACCGGACTCGGGACAGTTAGACCTGGACCCGACTCGGACCCATCGGGTCCAAATTTTTGGACCCGGATCCGATTAAATGGGTCGGGTCCGGCGGGTTTGAGTCGAGTCCAGGACCCACTGCCATCCCTAATTTTGGTTAGAGGTTGCATAGGCAATCACCCAAAAAAGAAGGGAGAAAAAGAAGGGACCCAAAAGAAGGGAGTCGCCCAAATCAAGTCATTTCTTTGATGCAAGCCGAGCGAGATCACGACCGTGTCGCTCAGCAAGTTGGAGCTAGCCTACCTTACTTTTGACAATATGTATTTTCTACACAGGGTTAGGGTTGGATTAAATTTTGGCGAGAGGTTACCTATCAAAAGTAGGTTCATTATGCAACTCCAAATTGAATTACAAGAACTAGGAGAGAAAATGAAATGATAGAGCAAAACATCAATTTAGTACACAAGGTCTAATTTAGTACACAACAATAGACAACCCAAAAATTAAAAAGGATGAAAAATAAAGTGAACTTTTTAGCACAAGGAATAGGACACATCGAAATTAAAAGTGGTGTCACATGGCAAGAAGCTTACCTTTAGATAAGCTTTCCGGACTTCTCTCTATCATATCATGCACGATACAACTTGTTTTCTTGTCATATCCAAATCCACTTGTACAGCCTTCCGACTACCATATCATGCACGATAGAATATATGCCTTTAAAGTATTGAAGCCATGAATGAACATGTGGTTGAGCTTTCAGATTTGACTCCGGTAGTTTGGCCTTAAGTTTCTCTCGCCATCATATTTAAAAACTCTGGTTTGAAGCCATTATTGGCTTTGAATTATATATGTTCCACCACCGATAAGATCCTTAAAAACCTCAATAAGTACATCGTCTTCCTCTTCTGTTCACTTTCTTTTATTTTTTTCTCGGACCACGATCTTTTGGGTGAAGCCATTGATGGTTGCACACACCTTAAGCTCACAAACAAATAAACAAACCGATAAATAAAGTCCAAAATCGTGTCTAAATCTCTCTCGCCAACAACAACCAAATTCATAAACAGAGAAATAGAAACCAAAATTGAAAAAACAACAAAGACGCGAAAGAAGAACCATAAGCGAAACTAGAAACGAAAAAGAAACCGTAATAGAAACGAAACAGAGAAGTAGACGTAGAACCGTAAACAAAAACTCAAACAAACTTGCGGAACCGGAAACAAAAAAGAAACAAAAATGCGAAGCGTAACCAAAAACAAAGAAACGAGACATCCGAATTAGAAAAAGAAACGAAGCGGAGGTACAAGCAGAGGCGTAAAAAGAAATGCGTAAACATAAATTGAAATTGTAACCATAACCGAAACCGAAATAGAAACCAAAATGGAAACCACTAAATAGGAAATAAAGTTGGCCAACAATAAACCCAAGAATGAGCATCATTCCAAATTATAAGTACTCCACTAAACAACGGATAAAGCAAGAAAAACAAGTAGATTATCTCTGTCTTTTGCTTGCTCTCCATCTATCAAACATCTCTTTGGCCAATTGGTGGCGTTTCTCCTTCCCTTCATCGGAAGATTCAATAACATCTATATGGTTCGCTTTGTTGCCTTGGTCTCCTTATATCATAATATTCTTAGGATCTACAGTCATTTCTCTTCTAATAAGATTATGAAAAAGGCAACAAGCCATGACAATTGTATCCACCGTGCCGATGGGATAAAAACGAGGACTCCTAAGAATAGCCTAAGACATCTTCAATACGCCAAAACATCTCTATATTACATTCATATAAGATTAATGCTTCATATTAAATGACTCTTATGGAGTTGCTGATCAGAAACCATATCTCCATTCATTTAGGTGGTATCATTGTCCTTTATAAGGGGCAAGAAAGCCTTTTGAGTTCATAAAACCCACATTTACAAGGAGATATTATCCTATAATATATACAAAAAGTTAAAATATTAACTCTTAAACTATTTTGGGAAAAAGAAAGGATTATTCTAAGTAATTACTTTCTTACCATGTAGGACTTTTAACCCATATCTTTGACTAACCCTATCCGAAGAACTCTAATATTGGCTGCGGATCCCTCCCAACCCGATAAAACATATATATTGCATGTCTTGTGAACAAGCAGTTAACAAGTTCACGGATATTTCACCCTTATGATTTCGATATCTAGCCTTGTCTACTTTCGACACCATTAACTTTATATATGTTCCATCTAAAGCCCCAATGCAATTCTAAGATCCAACACAACATCACTAAGGTAAAAATATCACATGAAAATACACTCGAAGAAAAAAAAATCTCAAAAGAAAATAATTGTTAAAGCATCACTAGGTACAATTTATACCTTGAACTGTTTTCATCGTTCATCTCTAGAGTTCTCTTCAATAGGCTCCAGTTATTTTATTAATACACTCGTAATTTTATAACGCCCTTCAACACCTTGTTAAAATACTCAGTGATAGTCTACCCCGACCTCTTAAATGAATTATGAACAATATGATTTTTTGTATGATAGGCAAGAATATTTAAAAACAAAGCCACTTGCTCTTCTAATGGGACATATTTGCTATCATCCAACTTTCTTATTGTTCTTAGAGTACTACACAGCTTAAAAAATTATGTCTATCCATTCTAAGATGGTCGATGTATTTCCTATCACTCTCACCAATGAAGCCATTTACATAATCGATTCTCCAATTTGTATGCTCCAATAAAGAATATGACTTCTTTAAAATTCAACATCCAACATCATAACCCACATCATTTTGTAAGCACAAATTGCATCAAATAATAAAATTCAACATAAAACTCCATAAAAACATAATGCTAGAAGTACAATAAGCAGCTGAAATTAGAAGCCCAAAGAAAAAAAGTTAAAATAAGAGAAATGCCCAGAATTCAGGAAAACATTAATTTTTACTTTAGAGAACTCACTTTGGCACTAATACACACACACACGATAAACTCATAATTCACAAATTCAAAAATTCAAAAATCAAATCTGTAACACCCCATCAATTAATTTAATTAAATTATTTGCAATTTCATACTAATTGTAAAATATATTATTGAGCCGCGTAAATTATAGACATATCGGGATATGTAAAAATTAAATAACTTATTCACAGATAATTATCTAAATATATAGATTCACATATATGTACATATATTAAATTTGAACATCATAGATTTTGAATCAAAAAATTTATCAATTTGCTTTATGATTAAGGAAAAGAAAAAAAAAGGGAAAAAGAAAATAAAACATGTGATTTTAAAACAAGCCAAGTGTGTGGACATAAATTAGCCAAATGGTTAAACATTTTTAAGATAAGTATGAATTATTATTATTTTTTGATAAACAAGTATGAATTATTATTGATTAGACAAAAAGAAAAAGAAAGGAAAAGGAGAAGAAGCAAAATTGGAGTTAGCAAGTTGGGCCTATAAATAGAGGCAAGGGTGGCTGGAATTGGGAAGGCCTAAGCATAGAAAATAATATTAGCCCACTATCTCTCTCTCCCAACTCCCTTACTTTCCTCTTTGATACTGCTTGCTGGCCTACAGTCCAGCCTACCGCCCGGCCACCTTCTACCCGCCATCTCCAGCCACCTTCCGCCTGCCATCTTGGCCACCTCCCGACGCCGCCACCCGACACCGCCAGCCACCTGTCCTCCGCCAACCCAAATTCCTACCACCACCCTTTTCTCTACCTCTTAATCTAGAGGCTAAACCAAAGTTTAACGAACGAAAGGATCCGAACAAGGGTTTAAAAGGGAGTATTTGGCACCTCAAGGTACGTTATTATTTGCACCTTTCCTAAGTGTTTTACTTTATTAGTAAGTTTAAAGTTTTAATGTGATCATTTTGAAAGTAATGTAAGCCTAATTCATTTTACTTTATTTAATTCTTAGGTTACAAAGTCTGCACAAGGAAGGAAATTGTCCTCATCGTGTTAAAATATTGTCGTTAGCTCGTGGTCCAATTTCTTATGTGAAATCATTCAGTAGTTACATTACGAATGGATTTAGGTTTCACATTGTAGATCATGACAAAGGCATGACAACACAAAATAGTGGGGTCCTTATTGTTGGTTATTTTGGTAATGGGTCAAGTGATATTGAGTACTATGGCGAGTAAATTGAAGTAACAATTGTGGATGTTGGTGTTAGAAAATATCAAGGGGATATGTGCTCAGCATCAAAAAAGAGAAAAAAGGAATCCTAATGCTAGACGTCGAGGCATGAATCTAATCAAGGAGGTTGTTAGACTAAAAGATGGTGAAAAGCTTGATGTGAAATTCTATAACAATGATGTTCATGGGTGATAATTCTAAAGCTTTTTCAAGGCATTTAGGGAAAATTTTTCGTGATCATACCATGTGCCCTATTAAAGTGCATTCTTGAGCTGAGATCCAACCCGAATATATAGAAACCATGTGGATCTGCAGTTCCGGTAATGTGCTTAGATAATGTTCTTCGATTGTGATTGAAATTTATCTATGCCTAATATCTACCTATCAACTAATGTGACTATTTCTTATTTTAGGATAAGTTTAAAAGTAGAGGTATTAAAAATTGCAAAGTACAAGCAATTAAGAAGATAAGGAAAAATTGGAGAAGTTGGCGAGGCGGTATGCAACAATATTATATTAAGAAAGCAAAAATTTTAAAAATGCTCTAAAAACCCACCTAGGGGTATGCTTGCTGAGGATTAGGAATGGCTTGTTATGGAACACTATTCTGATCCAGAATTTTGGGTATCAAAGTTTAAATTATCATCTTTTATTATTTTCAAACTAATAATAATTATCTACAAAAGGGATCAACAGAATAATATTCATCATATTCCCTTCTTTTAAGTTAACTTGAGTTGGTTGCCAAATACGGACCATGAGTACTCGAAATTCTAAGAATAGGTCTAACTTGAAGCTGCCTCACCGCTCGAGTAGTAAGCCCTTTAGTCAAATCATATATGATAAACTGGTAAATACAATTTCGAGTCTTACTTTAGTCTTATTTGATTGAATGTTGCAAATTGATAGCTTTCTCTTTAGCAAATAATCTATCTACAATGAATTTATTACTTATAAAGGGGGCAAGGAAGGAAACAACCAAGTGTTGCCGAGTTCTTCAAGGCCATACGAAAAGCAAAAACAGGAAATTTGAAAGCAAAGATGTAGAAAAATATGTAACATTCTTGAACTTAGTTAATATTCTTGTACTGAGTATGTTATTCTTACTTTCACTATAATGAAGATATTTCTTTTCTCAATATAAAAATAAAGGATGAGATTATTACAACGAGCATAGGAACACCCCGAGTTCTTCTAGTTGGAGCTAATTGAGAAATGCTTTGGGCCTCGGGATCATGATCATGTTGTTTGTTTCGGGTCTAGAGTGAAACCTAAAGATGTTCGGGGACCACAACCTAGCAAAAAGTTGACTTGATGGTAGAAATTCAGTAAAAAATGACTAGCCGTGTTGACGCTTTAGAATCAAATAATCAAAAGAAAATTGAAGAGATACAAACTGTCCATGAGAGGCTTATGGCTAAAATGCAAGAATCTCATCAACTACATTTGGCTAAAATAGAAGCAACTCATCACAAAGACATGGCTATAGTAGGGGATAAACTTAAATTTCTTACCAAATTGGTTCTTCAACAATAGTCACATGACATCCAGTTGGCAAATATGTACCACAATTTTATTTTCTTTTTTCTAGGTTAGTCTTCTTAGTTTTTACTGATTCTTCTTCTTTATATTCTCGTAACCCCCTTCGATATTCTCCATGCCTCCCTTTGTTTTCTATTGTTTCTTCTCTTCATCCCTAAACGCTTCCCTTTTTAATTAGATTGTTTTAACTTTTATGTGCATATTTGTTGGTCTTCGGCGTATGGTCGTTGAGTTTGTTGTTGATACTCCGAGTAGGTGACTCGTTGAGTTATAGTATTTTGTTGCGACTTCGGTGCGGGTGTGATGCTATAAGCCTGGGGGAATAGCGGAGATTCAAATAGAATTCTGTCAAAATTTTTGTGAAATTCTCAAAAAATTAGAAAAGCACCTCTATCATTTTAAATGAAAGCAACCGAACAAAACTTGAGATCTTAATTAGCTTTAAACCTCTAAGCTAGGAGAGTTTGCAAAAAACTTCTACTTGTTAAGAAACTATGCAATTCTAGTTCTAAGTACACCCTTTGTAAGTACATTACGGAATAAAATGCTTGTGGCGTTAATGTAGAGGGTTAGTCTTTTGAAACCATTATGTACTACATGAGTTTCTTCGGTTGTTTATGTTGTTCATTACATAGTGGGTGTTCTCATTTGATATATACTTCTTGGGACTTAATATATTCATGATTCGTAGGGTTACTGATTGGCTTTATTTTGGCTAGGATTTCCCTTTTGGAATTAAAACTTCATTTGTGGCATTTTATTTATAATGCAAGATTATTAAGATTGTTTTGTGGTGTTGTTTTGGCACTCAAATACTAAGATATACATAACTTTAGGAGATGTTTTGGTAGGTAAGGTAGGGATGGCTTATAACATTGGATAAGTGTACTTATGTGACTATATTATCAGCAGAATGTTAATTTTTTGGGTAAGTATTGCAAGAACTCTTGTAGCTGTTTGTATTGTTACCTTGAGTAGCTAAACCTATTTTTTGTCTTATATATCTCCCTATTGACCTTTAATTTTTGAAATCATGCTTTATATTAAATGAAATTTTGATGACTGAATTCTTTTTTCCTTATACTTAGTTATAGGTTCCAAGATTTGGAAGATGGACATGAGCAATACATTTTTTGTAGGAAAAGGCATATATTATTTGGAAGAAGACTGATCTTTTTCATTTTGCATACAAAACTAATCGGTTTAGAAGCTACGCTGGTTAGCTAACTTTCTATATATGGATTGGAACCCTTTTTGGTTTGTATAGCAACTAATTAGTATAGAAGTAAAGGCTTCTTAGCCTCATATAATCTTTTGGGGTTTTATATGAGAACAAATCAGTTGAGAACTGAAGCTAATTAATTAAGGCTTCTTAACTAGGACTTTCTTCAAGGTTTATATGATTGTAGTCTTGTATTATATTAGAGTGAACTTTGTATGTGATATCAAAATTGCACTTTTTTTGAAGTATGTCGTTTTATTTTGGTGGAGTATACTACCAATTACAGTGAATTTACAAAATAGTGACAAAGGGAATATCTCATTAACGACAGTATTTCCGAATCAAGAATTCTCTATTACGACAGGAAAAGTGGTTCGTGAGTGCCTTTGTTATTTACGACGGTGCACAATATTGCAACGAGGAGACCTGACATAAATAGTTCCCTAGTTACAAGAGGAGAACTGGCTCGTCACAAAAGATGTGATGATCTTTTACGACGGGGTTGTCGATAAAAGTCTTTTGCATCGACTGCATCTACGACGAGGTATTTGCCCGTTGTAAAAGGCTTTTATGATGGGATAATGGCTTTTCTACGATGACTTTCATGTCATAAAAGAAGGTTTTTCTTGTAGTGGGAATAGTATAGGTGTTACCCGACCTCGGACCCGAGAGTTTTGTCTCCTTCGTAGCTACATCGAAATAAAGCAATTGATCTAAGTGAATGTTACCTGTTGACCTTTGTCATACAGTTGAGAGATACTTAGAAGATTATATTTGTGCCCTTTGACAGATACACTGGACTAACTAAATTGTCTCCTTGATCAATTCTACTAATGCCAACTATCTTACCTTTACTATTATCTCCAAATGCGACTTTTCCTCCCTTCATGTCTTCAAGTTCTAAGGTGTGTGAGCCTTTCCTGAAACAATGACTTTTCTGTTTGTTGGTGTTTAACGATTAGAAGTCGGTTGCCTTTTCTTTTCAAAATGAGATTAAAACACTTTAATCAACCTACAAAAGAAAATCAAAATGGTACTCAAAGTATATAAGTACTTTGGTCCAAGATTACGCAAGGATAACAAATTAATTCAAATAATTAAGCAATTAATTATCCTTATCCCGAATAAATGGAATTTTCTCGAGTCCAATATTCAATAGGTTCTAATTCCATTTTGTATATATCTTTTAGATGAATGAAGAATTAAAATTGTATAGACACTTTGCATCAAATTTTCCAAATAAATAATTTCAGTTAATGTCCGACTTAGAAGATGAATTATCGCAGTAATTATTTTTCGATAATTGTAATAAGTCGAGCTCGAATAACTTATGCTTGTGAAATTATTTAGGCACGATAATTGTCTAAAATGCATCCGAGTATGTCGAAACCCGGATATAAGCGTTTTATTTAAGAGATGCTTTTTGAGTAGGTCGGACAATAATGAAAACTTAAGGATGAGCTTCTTAAGATGTAAAAACGACTTGAATTCAAAACCGTAGAGAGAAAGAAAGAGTTATACTTGAAACTTCAAAAGTGTCAACAATTATTCTTGAAACTTGGCACTGTACGATATTTGGATATGGCACGCCTTCTTCGGATGCCAAGGAAGTTTTAATGATATCAACGTCCTTGTTCGTTCCCTAGTGCTCCAAGAGTTGTATCAAGATCAAGCTCCAAAATACGAATATTTTGTCAATGGTCATATGTATGCTATCTTTTTCTTTTTGTTGGATGGTATATATCTTAAATGGACCACTTTGGTCAAAATGATCTCACTATCACAAGATCAAATTGTAAAATTATTAATTGAATGACAAGAGATAAAAGGTCAGTAAGGAAGAATGTGGAGGGAGTGTTTGGTGTCTTACAAGCTTGCTTTTGCAATAAGTTGTGGTTCTTCTTGCTTAATGGAGGAAGAGGTCATGAATATGGTAATGTAAGCTTGTATGATACTCCATAACATGATCTTTAAAGATGAGCGAGATCAACATTGTCTTTCTTATAATTAGATTATGAGCAAGTGGATGCATGTACCCTTCCACCATGGTCATCACCCATGTTATGCAACTTACTTCCAAAAATCAACTGAATTTGGGAATAGAGGAACCCATGCACGTCTCCAAATAGACTTGGTTAAAGAAATATGGAGACGAAATTTGACACTACTGAGAGAAATAAGCAATTTGGTTTACTTTTATATTGTTTGTCTTTTGTTACCGTTGTAATTTTTTAAAATTTAAAATTTTATTTTTTTCCAATTTTATGTGTTGCATTATTGTAATAACATTGGTATTATTAATATAAATTTTTTATTTAATTTAATTTCTAATATTTTTGTATTATTTGTTTAACAAAAAAATTTGCAATCGACAGTAATTAATATGTGTGTTATATTATTGTAACAACATTGCTATTACTATTGTATCCTTTTTATTTAATGAAATTTTTAATACTATTGCATTATTTGTTTAAAAACCGCAAGCTAAAATAATTAATTTCAATCTTCATAATGCACCAAATAAATTTTTTATATATTATGAAAATAAATAATAATATAAAATAAAATAGGTAAACTAATTAAGTATGTTGACGAGTGACATCCACCACCACACTATTTGAATCCGTACATATTTTTAAAAATTTTATTTCGTGTAATTCTTGTATATAATGTTTTTCTTATGAGAAATAAGTTGAGGAAGGAAATAATATTAGTGTTTGTTTGTAAAAATTGCAATAACTATGTAATATATTTTCAAATAATGTGATATAATAAATAATTATACTAAATGAGTAATAAAGTGAAAGAAAAATCATATAATAGACATAAAACATTCAATCAATAAGCCACAAAGCTAAAATTGTTATTTTTATTGTCTTGACCCAATGAATCAAATGGATTTGGGTCGAGTTTGACTCGCTAATTTATAGGTGTTTTGAATTCGATTCTTTTTCAAAATCAGTCGAGAAAATTTTTCAAAACGTAAAATTTACGTACGAATTTGAATTAGGTTAATTTTTGTTAGGTCTAAGTGGAGTCAAATCGAATGACATAGAATTCCAAAATCACCCTTAATAAGACACTATTATATTTCTAATCCAAGAAAGCCTAATTAGTTATGACATTTGGCCCATACAATTGGGCCTTGTGATGATCTAACTTAATGTATTTACATCAGTCCACGCTCACTACAACTATGAGGTATAATTGTCTATCAAATGCAACCTAACTAAGCGGCACAACTTTATTGAACAAAATATCAATTCATCCCAGAATGATCTAAATGGAAATTGACTTAATATATTTCGAATTTGAACAAAAATTTAACTAAACCCAGCATGACTTAATCTGACATTAACCTGAACTGAAATTTAATTGAACTACCTGTTAGCTAGGTGTACTAAGTCTAGTCAATCATATATATATATATATATATATATATATATATATATATATATATATATATATATATAAAGTTGGGTAATATCAATGTATGCTTGACATGTAGGATGTTTATGTGGTATTGTAATTATGTAAGATAGTTATTATAATGTCACATAAGTATCCTACATATCAATAATATATGATTGTACCCAACTTTTAGGATGTTTAGATGGTTTATGTATTTAATTAAGTTAAAGATTGACTATTTCTTTTTTATAAAATTACATATTGTATGTTTATTATGTTGGATTTGTATATTTCTAAAACTAATTTATTTTAATTTTGTGAATAATATTGTATAATATTGTGAGTGTAGATAAAATTCGTCTTTACCTTATGGACATCTTTTTTTCAAAAGAAAATGGAATTTTAAAGTTTAAAACTGCAAAAAGGAGAAAAGACTAAGTTAAATATATAAATAATAATAATAAATTATCATAATAAGTTATAAAAAATTAAAAAATATTTTTATATTAACTATTTAAATAAAAATATATCCTATTATGTTTTTTAACTTATTATTAATTTTTATTGTTATAAATTAATTAAAAATAATTACGTAAAAAATAATTAATTATAAAAATAAAACTAATTAATGTCCTTACGTAATAAGGGTTAACCCTATCATTATAAATAACGGGGATGAATTACGCGTGTTGGTGCAATTAACAAGTTGGAGGGCAGTAGTGAAGTTTTTGATTTTTTGTGCTTAAAAATAAGAAACAAATTAAAGCACGTAATACTAATTTCAAATTTATCACCACTTTTAGAAGAAAATTCTGAAAAAGACCCACAAAAATTGAAAGATACAGAAGAAACAAGCATGAACGTAGTAGGTTAGATCCAATTTAATCATGTGTAACCCCTTTTATCCAATATAATCATGTGTAACCCCTTTTATAACATATTCCGTATAACTTTTAAAATTAAAGGAAAAAGATGCACAAAACAAAAAAGATATTGTGCTGTTAATTTGATCAAAAGAAACAAAAAATAGTTGGTTTGGAGTCCAAATTGGAAAAAAAAAAAAGGAATCTAAAATGTGAGATTTGAAGTGGTGGCAGGCATTGGAGCAATAATTTTCATAGATAAGATTTTTATTATGGTCGGGTGAATAGGGTCGTATCCACTTTATGGGAACAGAGACAACAGCAATGGCGGTCAACCTTTTGCTGACCTGCTTTTGCTATAACTCAATTTTCACATGTCAAATTTTGAAAACATTTTCTAATAAAAATAAATAAATAAGGAAATCATGTTGTCAAGTGAGATCACGTTTTCCATTCCAAAAAAAAAAAATAATGAGGTTTTTTCTTTAAATCAACAACTTTAATACAAATTTTTATATACGAGCGTCTCACGTTAAAATTCTTGTAATACGGGTTAAAGATAATATTTTAACAAAACTTCTTATATAAAACTGTTTCATGTTAGAGTTATTATAAGACGGGTTAAAGATAATTTTTTGAAAGTTTTAATACGAGTAATAACTTGCACTAGAGTGACTTTCTAATTCGGGAGTGAGCGAGTAATTCATCAAGAGTTGACTTGTATGTTACTCCTACATGAATTATTAGTCACCTTTTGTTTATTTAAAATCACTATAAAAATTCCCGTCTCATAATAATTTATAAGTGAGATGGTCTTATACAAGACGTACTACTCCTTTTGTTTAACTCTATCACTTTATAATTCCAATCACATATTAATGATTAGTTTACTGATTTTCTCTTTATTAATTGCTTTTTTCTCTTATGTTTTCATTGACTTTCTTCACTGAAAATAAAACATTAGGACAACTTAATCTTTTAACACAAATTTTTATCATAAATTTTGTATTTCCTTAATATTCCCTCAAACTTAATCAACAAATATTTTGAAATGAACGAGATATTTTTAAAATTTTTTTATATCATAATAGAGTAGGAAAAAGTGATTCTCTTACATGTTTCATCAAGGCTCACACATTAAAAGACATAAAAACCACATGAATTATTCAATTATGCGTCGGATGGATGTGGCCGAAGTACTTGTGCTTGAAAAGGTAAAAGTATGTCTTGGTCACCCAGAAAAGTATTCAGAGATAGTTGAATTGAGGGACCTCTACTTTACGTACCTCTGTAGTCTTAAGAGAAAGTAAGACACTCAGTCTCCTTTGAAAGTGGAGCCTCCATTAATCTCTGCAAATTGTCATAATCCACAATGATTAGCGACATTGCCAAGCTTCACAACCACAACTGCTATTAATGACAGCTTTTCTGATGCAATGATTATTGAGGCTGCTCGATATGAAGTGCTCATGGTTACATCCTAAGTTTGAATTTATGTGAAAAATTTTCCTTACTTGAAGGAGAATATGTAGACAGGGATGAACACTGCCATTAATGCCAACAAATCTCAATCCCTACCAACAGGAACAGAGGGTTAAAATAAATCCCCAAGACAACTTTTTCCTGTCCTCAATTCCAAACTCTATTATGTGATTCTATTTCAGATTTATTTCAATTTAATTTCGTATTTAACATTTATTTTGACTAATGAGAGGATGTATCTTGTGTATTGTTACCAAAATAAGGCTAAAAAGCAGTGGGCTAATTCTCCCCAGTTGGGTTATGGGGGCCAGGTGAGGACGAGGACGGGGACGGGGATGGGGATGGGAGGGGATGATTTTTCACGGAGAATGGGGCGGGACGGGGGATGGCAGAGAATATTCATAAGATATATTAATGTCCATGATATTTAGATATCTAACTATTAATTTGTTATCTGACCTACGAGAAACAAGTAATCTTGGGAATATCTACTTTCTAGTACATCAATTACTCTAAATTATTGTTTATTTAGCTTGATGGTGTATAGATGGGGAAAAAACTAAAATATAATTTCTCCAATAATTTTGTGATGTTCATAAAAAGACCAAACTAAATAAACTGAGATGGGCTAAGTATTAAGCTTAAAATCTCTCATTATAGAAGTATTTAATATACATTTTACACTAGGTTTTACAGGTAAAAGTATGTTAATTTCAACATTTATAAATTATAACTAGCGATTAGTGGTTAAAGATTACCAATGGTTACGATTAGTGGTTAATGTTTATCAACTCGTTAGTTACACTTTACCTGTAAATCTTAATACATTATATTTACATGAACATTAAATCATCTTCATAGGATCTTGAACAAATAATTCTCATAATAAAGTCATATCTCGATACGGAAAGTCATACCTTTTAATAATTCTCGGAAGGCCACCCGTTGATCCAATAAATAAGTTTCTCCCCTTAACCCTCTTCTCACTTTATATTGTAGAGATATATGGTTCCGTATCTCGTAACTCTCATAGGAACGGAGAGAACCAATTTATATCTATAACAATTTAATTTGGTACGTCCATCAAGTAACCAAATAAACAGACAAGATTAGTCGGCTATTGAAATAAGATGATATTAGACTAGATAATATCATTATCACATAAATTAAGCAGATATTAGATTAGATAATATCATTATCTTATAAACTAAGCAGATAATATATCTACCATAATTATAGGAGATAATAACCCAATATCAATACATTATCGTTTATTAGGCCACATACAAAAGGATAATATCTAACATTCTCCCACTTGGTCCAATAATTTAAAACATTAATAATCAACAACATACATAAGAGCTCCCGTCAAGATAACCTTTTCCATTAATCATAACTACCTATACTTGATATCTTGATAAGTGAGAGTTATAGCGGTTATATACTATTTACTGAGCATACTCCCTTCCATATACTATAATACTTTACAATTTACCAAAGTTAGACACATGAAATGATATAAAAATTCATCATGGTCCACATTATTCCAAAATTTTCTTTATAAAACTCAACATCATGTGTACACCATTATAACTAATAGGAAATTTTCAGGGAAAAAATAGTCAGAAACATATAATTTGTGCTCAAAGTGTCAAAATCAAAAAAATATTAATCATCCTTACAACCAAGATTTATTCTTTGTACGTGTGCCTTAAAAGCCTTTTGTTGTAAACCCTTCGTTAAAGAATCTGCTACCATCATATCAGTTATAATGTGTTGAATAGACACTTTCTGTTTCCGAATCTCGTCCTTAACTGATAGCAGCGGAATTATCACAATATATTTTCAGTGGCTTGGTGATTGTGTCAAGTACCCCAAGTCCTAAAATAAAATTAAGAAGCCATAGTGCATGTATAGTAGCTTCATAACAAGCCACAAACTCAGCTTCCATGGTAGATATAGTAACGACATCTTATTTTGCACTTTTCTATGAGATCGCTCCTTCAGAAAATAGGAATAAATAATCAAAATTGGACTTTCTACTGTCACGACATCTACTAAAATCTGAATCCGAGTATCCGGTCACTTCCAAAAGATCGTATTTCTTATATATGAGCATGTAATCCTTTGTGCCTTGTAGGTACCTCAGTACTTTCTTTGCAGCCTTCCAATGATCAATGTCGGGGTTGCTTTGATGCCTCCCTAGCATCCCAACAGCAAAGCTAATATCCGGCCTTGTACAATTTTGCGAGTACATTAGATTGCCTACAATAGAAGCATATGGAATAGATTCCATTACCTTACGTTGCACATCATTCTTTGGACATTGCATGAGACTAAACTTATCTCCTTTCCGAATTGGAACAACTCCAGCTAAGCACTTATCTATACGAAAATTCTCTAGAATTCTTTCGATAAAAACCTTTTGAGACAATGTGATCTATCACGAAAAATTTCGATTCCTATCACATAAGATGCCTCACCCATATCTTTCATTTCAAAATTTTTAGAGAGGAAAACCTTAGTCTAATGTAATATGCTCAAATCATAGCAGCAAGTAGTATGCCGTCAACATAGAGTACTAAAAAAAAACTTACTTCCACTAATCTTTCGTTATACACCTCTATCAACGATGATCTCTTGAAAACCAAAAGAAGTTATGGGATCATTGAACTTAATATACCATTGCCGAGAAGCTTGTTTTAGTCCATATATTGACTTTTTAAGCTTACACACCATATGGTCCTTTCCTTCAACCGAGAAACCCTCGAGTTGTTCCATGTAAACTTCTTCCTCATGATTTCCGATAAGAAAGGCGGTTTTCACATCCATTTGGTGTAATTCTAGATCATAATGAGCTACTAAAGCCATAATTATTCTTAATGAGTCTTTCTTTGAGACTGGAGAAAAGGTCTCTTTATAATCAATACCATCCTTTATTGTATAACCCTTGGCAACAAGTCTAGCTTTGTAACGTTTGATATTGTCATTTGGATAATGCTTGGTCTTATAGACCATTTACATCTATGTCATTTATATCAATTTGGTAACTGGTCCTAAACCTTGTTTTGTTCCATAGATTTGAGTTCGTCTTTCATAGCATCGATCCACTTATTCGACCCAGGACATTCTATAGCTTGTGAAAACAAAACCAGATCACTTTTTATCCCAACGTCAAGATCCGGCTCTTGTCAATAAACCAAATAGTCATTAGGAATTGCTAATTTTCTTTCCCTTTGGGATCTTCTTAAAAATAATCCTTGTGGTTCATTTTGATCAGTAGGTAATGGTAGGTTACCTTTTCATGCGGTATTTCTTCACCTAAATGTTGTTCATTATTGTTAACATTTTGTTCAACAATAGGAAAATTAATATTTGAAGTGTAGGATGACAAGTTGAACATTCACGGATAAGGGAGCACTTTCCCTTATCTAATTTATTTCCACATTATGTCTTTCATTACTCCTACTAACCTCACCACTTTCAATGAATTTGGCATTACCTGTTTCTACAATTCTTCGACTATAATTAGGGTAGTAAAACCTATATCCTTTGGATTTCTTCGGATAATCAATAAAGTAACCACTAGTCATTCGAGAATCCAATTTCTTATCATATGGATTATAAAAGTATGCTTCTGCTGGACAACCCCAAACATGGAGGTGCCTTAAAGCTGGGTTTCCTACCAGTCCATAATTTAGAAGGAGTCTTAAGAATTGCCTTACTAGGAACCATGTTTAGTAAATATCCAACGAGTCTTGAGAGCAAGTATCCATAATGATGTAGGTAATGAGGAGTTACTTGTCATACTCCTAACTATTTCTAAGAATGTCCCATTACACCTTTCTGCTACACCATTTTATTGTGGTGTGCCCGATATAGTATATCTGTGCACATTGTCATGTTTCTCAAGGAACTTTGCAAATAGACCAGAACATTGTCCTATTTATCGAACCTAACGATTTTTACCTTCTTATCTAATTGCTTTTCAACCTCATTGATATAAATTTCAAGGGTGTCAACCGCTTGAAATTTTTCATTAAGCAAATAGATATATCTATAACAGAAAAAATCATCGATAAAGGTAATAAAATATTTTTCTCTACCAAAAGATGGAACATCAAATGCTTTATAAATATTAGTATGTATAGTTTCAAGAAGTTGTGTACTTCTTGTGGCTCCTTTCATACTGTGTTTTGTTTACTTTCCCTTAATGCAATACACACACCCCTAGGTTAGTTAAATTCAATTGTGGAATGATTTCATTTTTCACCAATCTTTCCAACCTATCATTAGATATATGGTCTAAATGCTTATGCCATAAAAAAGAAAAATTCTCATTTTATATGCTATGTTTGATACCAACATTGTGATAAACCATGAGTAGGGCAAGTTTGATTTTATATAAACCATCACTAAGAATGTCAGAACCAATTAAATGAGTATTCTTAAAGAAACTGAAATATCCATTTCAAAAGTAAAGGAAAACCCAACAACATTAAGTTCTGAAAGAGAAATCAAATTCCTAGAAATTGAAAGTATATAGAGAGTTTGACATAGGTCTAGATGATGACTTATATCTAACACTAAACGGTAAGTCTCTATGCTTTCAATTGGAGCTTTCATATGATTTTCAATGTATAAAAAATTCTCACTTAGGTTTACAGTTTGAATTGTAAGGAACCCCTACATTATATTAGATGTATGAGTAGTAGCACCACAATCAACCCACCTAGTATTATAAGGAACTTCAACTAGATTTGATTCGAAACTTACTAAATCGAAATACCTTTCTTTTGAACCAAACCTTATGTTTTAAACAGTCTTTACATAAGCGACACTTTAGTATTATTTTGTCTGCTTGTCAAACGAGTAGCAGATTCCTTCTTTTTCATATACTTGTGAGGCTTTACTTTAATAGCTCCTTGACCTAAGAGGTTGACGGAATGATCACTTTCATCTTGTTTCTTTAATCTCGCTTGCTCTCGAGTAAGCATACTTGGGCAATTCACTAACATTCCACTTGTCTTTAAGACCATTGTAGTTAATTTGGAATGGTCCATGCTTAGGAGGCAAGAATAAACTGCACTAAGAAAGAGTCATTCACAGCCATCCCCAAGGTCATTAGCCTTGCTGCAATATTAGTCATCTCAATGATATGCTCTTGCATGCTCTTTGACTCATTAAACTTCATGGTCATGAGCTCCGCCATAAAAGTACCAACAAGTGACTTGTCCGCAAAACGGAACCTTTCTTCCACTAACTTAAGGAAATCTTTAACACTTTCTGTTGGTGCAATAGCAGTCTTAATGTTGTTGGGAATAGTCATTCGCAAAACATGAGGCTTACTCTAGTAGACCGTGTCCAAGCTTTATGGTACAACTTTTCTTCATCAGTGCTACTATCAGTAATATTAGCAAGTTTTTCTTCAAAAAAATGCCAAATTAAGATCCAACACACCTAAGTGAAAGTGACTTGTTCACTCCATTTAGAAAAGTTTAGACCATTGACCATGGTAACATATAAAGCATGCGAATGAAGTGAAACAGTTGCAATTAATACATAAATGCTCATTAATAAATAATCACATAATGGAGTTAGATGGGTAAAATATTAAAATATATTATAATTCTCCTTTGGGTAGATAATATAATATACACTTACAAATAAATGCCATCAATAACTTTGTGAGATAATTCGTAAAGTCAAATTCACATGCTATATTTCGATATACAAGTAAATCTGACTAAAATATTATTTAACCTCTATTATGTTCCCGAATCATAAAATAATAATTTATTTTTGGGTAAATCTTAAAATTGTAGTGATCAGTGGACTGTCATTTATCCATTGGTTTGCAAGAATTGGCATTTCATTAGTACTAATTATGGATAAATGACTACGTTATTGTGAATCATGATATGCATTAAACATATCAGTTTGGCCGCTTTGGTGAGCATGAAACGAAGTAATTTTTATGATATCAACATTAGGTTCCATCGATCTAACTCAACTAAATGGATTTCACATTAGAATAATGAAAACACTAATCATGAATTGCAGCAATAGATATCATCAATCAAAGCATCAATAGTCAATTAAATTATTTAGTATCATGCAGTTAACCTAATTTCGTCGATATTTTAATAAGCCGACAAAACCTAATTTTCTTTCTTTCATTAATAATCTAATAGCGACATGCTTAATTGATAAGAATAAAATATATATTATGAAGATCATTAGCATAACAAATATTTAATTCTTAAAAGCATGTCAATATCTCATTCATGTTGATTATGAATATGACAGAAGTAATTCAATCAAGAATCAATCAGCTAATACTTATAAGCACAGAAAAGAATTCAATAGTTAATCAATCACTTGTCAATAATCGGGGAAATTAGTCAGAGGGTGGAATTCTATTAAAATCAACCACGTAATCATAATTGGAGAAATTACAAGTTCATAACGCATGGCTCTGATACCACGTGTAAATCTTGAACAAATAATTCTCATAATAAAATCATACCTAATGCGAAAGATAAGGAAGCCGTACCTTCTAATAATTCTTGGAAGACCACCTGTTGATCCAATAAATCAATTTCTCCCCTTAACCCTCTTCTCAGTCTATGTTACAGAGATAGATGGTTTTGTATCTGGAACTCTCATAGGTAGGGAGAGAACCAATTTATATCTATAATAATTTAATCTGGTACGTCCATCAAGTAACCCAATAAACGGACAAGATTTATCGATTATTGAGATAATATGATATTAGATTAGATAATATCTTTATCTCATAAACTAAGTAGATAAAATATCCACCATCATTCTAGGAGATAATAACTAACCAAATATCAATACATTATCCTTTATCAGGCCACATACAAATAGGATAATATCTAACATTACCAATAGTTACAATTAACAATTATAAATGATTAACAACATTTAGTAGTGGTTATCAATGTTACCAATAATTACGTTTAAAGATTGTCTACGGTTATGATTATTAACGAGTGGTTGTTAGCAATTATTAGTATTATCAATAGTTACACTAGCGATTATGTACGATTACGATTAGGGACTAGTGTTTATCAGCATTTACGTGTAATTATCGGTGTTATCGGTTCGTAAGAGTAGATTTTATATGCCAGTACTATTAACGGTTAATGGTTATCAGCGTTCACAAGTAGTTCTAATTAACAATTAGCAGTTATACATTATCAACATTGAAACCAACATCCCCTAAATCTTGTATTGAAAGCGAGATCAAGCATAATGTGAATCAATTAGTTGTTGGTTTCCTTCCATGCACAACTGGTGTGATCGCTTGACAGTTGAAATTGACTAGTGGGTACGCAGGCAGGCAACATGAGCAACACTAATGAAAAATTGAAAGTTGAAAATGCACTACTTCTCCCTTTGTGCGTAGTTGCCGAGTGGGTTGTCAATAGTCAAGAGATACAAAAGGAGAGAGAGCGCAATTGAGTTTGTACATCTATGAAATCATTACATTAGAGCTACGTGGTATTATTATCAACTAGACTTATTGCTTATTTGGGCTTCCAAAATAGTCTCAATTTTAATTTGAATCCGATCTGAATATTTTTTTTAACTTAATTATTTTTATAATTTAAGTTTATTAGATCAAATATCAATTAATTTCAAGTCAATGAGAATAAAAAAAATGACCCGATGCAAAATAAAAATCGAATAAAAATCTTAATAACCCAAATATGACATGTTTCAAAATAAAAAACATATTACTAAATGGGCCACATCACCTCCCCCCAACCCTCCTCTCTTGATATGACAACAAAGAAGTGAATCAAAAATTTTAATCAAAGTTTCTAACATCTAGTTTATTATTTCTTTCGATATGAGCTGCTTTTCATGTTGAAATATAATTCCCATGAGATTATACTGATGGATGTAAGTTGTTTGTATGTAAAAAGTGCATTCTCATTTATAAGTATTTGTACTTAGGAGTTAAGGTGTTAAGATTTTTACATCGATTTATTTACATATCGAGTTGCTATTTATTGGGTTGAATTTTTACTTTTTGTCATTTGATAAACTACTTAAAAAAAAAGGAAAAAATTCACTATTTTATCTTTTGTCTTTTGACAAGCAAACAGGACTTTCTCCCATTATGTGCAGTGAACACCATACATCACGTCGTATTTCATTTTCATCCGTTGGAAAAGTGGAAAAAATTCACTATTTAATCTTTTGTCTTTTGACAAGCAAGTAGGACTTTCTCCCAATATGTGCGGTGAACACCATACATCACGTCGTATTTCATTTTCATCCTTTAGAGAACCTCCAACGGAGGCCTCGGGAAGGGAGGTGCGCCTAACATGGTGCGCCGCACGAGATGCATCGTCCTAGGGGGACGAGCATCTTCCTAGGCGCACGCAACGGTTCGGGGCATGGCGCCTCTCGCTGGGCAAGCCCGTGTGCCACATGTGAGCTTGTGGTGAGGCGGGGTTTCAATTTCTGGGTTCCCCTCTCTCTCTCTCCATTTCTTCTCCGTGCTTCATAGCTTCTGCTTTCCTCTCCCTCTCCATTTCTACTCTCCGTACAGCTTCTAGATTCTACACCAAATCATTGAATTCCATTCTCTATTCGTTTATGGACAAAGGGCTTAAGACGGCGCTGGCGGGGGCAACGACGGTGGGGGGTATGTGGGGTGGGAGGAGGTTTGTGCGTACTGGGAGCAAGGGACTTGTTAATTTGGGGGCTCCCATTATGTTTTTCTTTGAAGAAAGGTGGGCTCCTATTTTTATTATTTGAGGCACTGGCATTGGCCGATGAACATTGTTATTTGTTTTTCCTTTTTTTCTGTTTTAATTTATTTTTTTATTTTTTATACATATTATAATATGGGTGTATGATAATATTTTATTTTGTGAATCTAAAGGAGTGAGTCTTAGATTATAAAAATAAAAATTTAGGAGAAAGAAAAAATTAACCTTTGATTGATGTGTCACAGTAGGCGTTTGATATGTAGGAGTTAACAAATTGGATTGAGAGTAATTAGGCAAGCTCATTTGCACAAAATGAAATAATTTAACCGGTTTCTTGCTTTGAAATAATATTTGAAGCATACAATAAGTGTTAATGTCACAATTTGAGAGAAGATCAAAGGGGCTAGAAGAGCGAGGAGAAATTTTTCTTATTGATTGAATGAATCAACCACCAATAACCAACTCGAATAACATATCGAGAATCCAATTAATATGTGCTGATCATTTAAAACACAAGTTTAAACTGATGGTTAAAGACACATACTTATGAAAAATTATACATTCTAACAATAATTAAATGTCGGTGAATTTGATGTAATCTAGGAAAAGCGGACAAAGTATAATGTTAGAGCTTCGGACGCGGTTGGCGACCGGCAGTAGTATCAACAACATGACAGAAGAACCTTGTAGGGGGATGGAGAGATGAGACTCAAGAATGGCACCGAGACTTTTGATGAGTTTCCTCTTGACCACAGAGTTGATCCCACCCATTGATATCAGTTGTGCGAAGGCAGCTGGTTCTTTTGTCCCTGTAAATGATATTGGCACTGACCCTTTTAGGACCACCATCACCAACTACACCAAAGCCAAAGCCACCAAATAATTAATGACTTCAATTTATTATGTACATGAATAACATACATATAGTACCTCCAAAGTTATGCATGTCATAATGCACGTTTTGAAGGGCCCATCCACTAGGCATTACTACGTGTAAAAGGAAAGGACCAAAAGCTAGGCATGAATGGGTTTAATTAATATAGATTATCGTCATTCAGCTCGACTTATAAGGATATAATTGTATTTATTTTTTTGGATAATATTATATTAAAAATTAATATTGAGAACTTTTGTATTGTTTAAGATGATTATATTATATTATAGATAGTGGATACTTTATCATAAAAATGGACAAATTTTTAAAAACCTTAACAACTTTTAATTTGTTGTCATTCATAAATTTGAGTAATAAGGTTCAAATTCGTAACAATAGATTATAATAGAGATATATTCAAAAGTGATTTGAAATTATAAGAACTAAATTCAAAGATATCCTTTCCAAAAAAAAAAGAAGAGATATTAGGTGATAAAATTCTCTCCCCATTTTAAAAAGAATGTTCATTAATTATGTCCACTTTTAAAAATAGAAGCTTGAATTTTACAAATAGTTTCAAATTACCTTTATTTTGAATTTAAAAATATTTATACAAAGGAGGTAAAGTTTGAAATGTTCTTTTTAAATTCAACTACTAAGAATACTATTAGTATTTTTTGGTTATAAAAAATTATCTATTAATATTTATTAAAATACGTAAAAAAAAAAAAATCAAAGAGAACATTCAATTTGAAACAGAGGAAATAACAAATCAAGCTAGGCTCAATAATTAAAAGAGTAAAACAGTTATTTTTTATGTGATGATAAAGAGAAAGAAAATCAGAAAAAAGAAATAATAAGTTAAAAAGTAAATCCATAAAGTGAAATTTTGGTGAGATCAAATCAATGAATAAAGTATATTAGAGTGACAGGAACAGAGAGCTCCACAACTGGAATTTTTGCTTGTCATAATCGGTATACTTAATAAACTTAGAAAACTGACAAGTAGAGACAATCATCTCATCCTTGCCTAATCATAGTTGTTAAAAAAAAATGTAAAAAAGCATTTCATGATATGGGAAATGAAACAACCCCCACACTAGCAATAATGCAACGCCCCCCAAAAAAAAAAAAAAAAAAGAAAAAAGGGCAACAAGAAAGAAAGAGAAAAGAAGACAACGACATATAATGCAACAAACACTGCAAGAAGCAAACAGATGAAATGGATAGAAGCGGAGAACCAGCCAAGCAATTAGCTGCTGTATGTGTATGTGTATGTGTATTGTGGTAGTTGAGTTGGCAAGGCTCATACAAACGAAGAAGTTAACTAGATAAATACGAATACATTAAGATTTAGTAGGAGACATGTGACTTATTTAGTTTTGTCGGGTAAATTTTAGTTATTTTTGGGATAGATACGTAATTAACATGATGAATTTCAACCTGATTGTCAACTTCAGATGAAAGGACCAAAAACAATTTAGGTTCAACTTTCAAATTCTAACTTGAATTAGAATAATCGAATGAAAACCAAAATTGGAGTACATCTTTTTATTTGAAATATTCCGCATTTAACAAGCAGACAAAATTACATCTCAATTAAATTAGGGTCAAATAATTAACAAATGCGAGAAAATTTAAAATATAAAATCTTTTTTTGTTTGATAAATTATCCCAAATTTAATTTTTTGAGTCATCAAATTAAGTTTCAAATTTCAGATCAGATTTACTAAACTTAGCATGATACCCCTATCAATTATGAAGTTTGGATGTAGATCCAGGTTTTGAACATTTGAAGTATTATTTAGTATTTTTAGTCAAATCTAAACTAATAGAGTGCAAACTAGTGTTTAAACTAATGCATGTGTTTTGACAAATTTGACCTAAAAGCAAGTAATTAGCAGAATGACTATCCGGTTGAATGCCATTTTAGGCTTATCTAATCCGGTATTAAAAAGTCTTAATGGTTTAGTAAATACTCTTTCCGTTTTATGATATATGTCACTTTAATTAATATTTTTCGTTATATAATATATATCACTTTGTAATTCTAATAATAATTTAATGACTAGTTTATCATTTTTGTCTTTGTTAATTGTTTTTTCTCTCATTTTTTCATTGAATTTCTTTCTTATTCTTTTAACATAAATTTTGTGTTTTATTAATATTCTCTCACGACAAATATTATAAATGGGATGGAATAGTATTACTATTTGATCAAATGATAATGAGAAAAATTAAGTGGGACTACTTGAAATTAAGCATGAATTTTGTGGGTAGGTTGGCCTTTAATTTATTTATAGTACAGCATCATCTTGGACCGATAAACAGAACTTCATTAATAAATATTGGACCCACTTTCACTGGCTACATAGCAAAAGTTCAATTGACGCTTTCCATTCCCTTTGCTTTCTCATTGAACAAATATCCACATTAATAATTTAAGTAGCGAGTATGAATATAAACTCCCTAAAAGTTGCTTGGATAAAACAAAAGAACCCCAAATAAATTAGTTTATTTGAATTCTTTTTAGTCCAAATTTAAAGTTTTTAAATGTCTAAACTTAGAAAACTCTAATAAACTTAAAGAAAACGATTGTCTGCTTGTGTAAAAAAATTTAACAAGTACTAGTTCATATCCTCTTTCTGTCAAATTTTATTCCATGTGAAGTATTTCAACCCTCCAAATCAAAGTGAGTTCACTTTACCTTAAAATATTCAATCTGTTATCAAAAAGTATATTTTATGGTTACCCAAAATTTTAAAAAAATTAATAAAAATATCTAACTCTGATACTCGATAAGATAATATAATTCGATTTAATTAAATCCGTCATTACCTAGTGTCCAAAGACTCCAAGTACATTAGGTGAATTTTGAATGCTTAACTCTGATAGAATATTTTGGTATCTTCATTTGCTATTTGTCAAAACTGTCCTTTTTAAAATTTTTTATGAACACCTTCCCTCCCCCGCCCCCCTCCTTTTATTTTTCCCTTGTAAAGACTTTAACTGGACAGGAAATGGCCCAGTCCATATGTTGTATGAACAATGCAAGCATCATTATGGCTTCCCTTTCCCCACAACAGCAGACCTATTTTCTTCTGATAGTTTTTTCAGAAGAGTCTTTTTTGACGTAATTATCTCCGCGAGTATGAGAAATTTTTCTCCTTTAAATTATGAAATTTTATTTCGTGGTTATTTTATTTATTTCTGTGAGATTTATTTCATCTTTTGTGATTAGATTAGATCTCTTTTTTCCTGCATCGCTTTCTATCTCCTATATTTCTTCCATTCATGTGTGCCCATACAAAATGGACCTGAAAGTAATAATTTCACACATTTCATATCTCAAAAAAGATTATGTACTAAACTCAAAACCTTCCTCAAATAGTAATAATAATAATAATAATAATAATAATAATAATAATAATAGTAATGATATTAATCATTAATAATAATGATTATGATGATGATATAAATGCAATAGTCCAAGTAAGAGAGGGGGAATTTAAAAAGAAAAAGAAAAAGATGAATAAGACTCATCCACAGCACATAAATGATTCATGTATTTTTCAAAAGAGAATTGGGGACCAAATATTATCCTCAAATAATAATAACAAGGGTGGCTATCATCAAAGTTTGATTTTTCAAGGTGACAGCAATAATTGAAGTAGCAAACTGAATAGGAAGGAGATTCCTGATAATTTTTGGATTTGTTTCTTGGAATTCTGAAGGGGAGGGAAGGGGTTGGATTGCCCATCTGCAACCTGTTCACTCTCAGGAGTGAAAATGGTTGGAGTTCGGACAGATTTAGTCTATGAAACCCTTTTTGCTTGGCGTCCAAAAAGGAAATAAATAGACAGCACAGAATCAAAACCAGTGAAGTGAATCCAAATCAACAACAAAGATTACATTGAATTATCATCAAAACAGAGAGAGAGAGAGAGAGAGAGAGAGAGGGCGTACGTACATTTTTGGGACGGCCAATGATGGAGGCGACGGCATCGGAGGCCTGAGAGAAGATAGGCTCAAGATCAAGTTGGTCCAACTTGACATTCGTGGATATTTCCAGGGCTGGCATGTTTATTTTTCTTTTTCTGTTTCTGTTTCTGCCCTCTTTTTTCTCTTCTGCGGTGAGTTTGATTGTGCGAGTTTGAAACTTTGGATTATGGAGACATTGTTGCGAGCAACTTATATAGATACAGTGGCCGATGGTTAAAGGGCTTCAGTTTTGGCTGTTTCTGACTCCTTCGATCCTCTTGTGTTTGTGTGTGAACTGCGGAGTGGGGCGTGATTCGTGAGGAGCGTGTGCGCGTGTGTGGAACTCCCAAAGATTCGCCAGGTGCAATCCCATTGTTAATTGGAAGATGACTCACCCAAGCCTACTAGAGCAACTTCAACAACAATAGGACTTCATCCGTGTTATGATAGTAATGTTGTGTAAATTGCATAAAAAATCGTAGAGTAGCGGGGATTTTGTTTCTGATTAGATGAAAATCATTACTTGGAATGTTCATGGAGCAAAAAAAAAAACAGCAGGTTAAACAGGAAATTTTAATACTAAATAGTAGCTTACAACCGGATATTATCTTCCTGTCGGAAATCATGACTAATGCTGAAAATTCTTCTAAAATACTCCCCAAGTTAGGTTTTGAGCATTATGATTTTGTTTTACTTGTTAATGATAGTGGAGGGTTATGGGTGTTATGGAATAATCATAACATCACGGCTAATATATTCTTAAAGGCCAAAGGGATATTCATTTGCACATTTTTGATAAAGTACTGAACAAAGAATGTATTATCTCATACATTTATAGACCAACTCAATCAATCGATAAAATGACATTTTTGAATCACTTAATCGATCTTAATGTTGATGTGATACAAATCATAAAAGTCTTAAAAACTTTATCACCAGATTGTGATAGAAGTTTGTTCTACCATGCACTCAAGTTTGAAGGCGACCACTTGCAGTTAATTTTACTCCGGATTTGGGATCTAATTAGGGTAGAATGCTAGCATTCAAAAAAGAGATGTTCTAGATTTAAAATGTTTATCACACATGCCACAACTAATAAGAATATTGTAAATAAATGGGGCAAGAGAAGTCCTTAAGGGCAGTTTGTTTTGCAGTAATAACCAGTACAAGAAGATATGCTTGGGTATGTTCCCCTTGCACCAAGTTAGTTTTGCCCACCTAACATTTACACCATCTCCACAAAGCCAATTGTAGTCTTTGATAGGCTTATACTCCCCTATAGTTAATAGGTCCGAATTTCTAGTGGTGAAAATACTCGAATTTATCTTTAAGCAAACAAATCTTCCTCTAATACCAGCACACATCAATGTGAGGGATATAATTCCACCAAGTACTACCCCTCAAATAATAATGACGAATCCATTTCACCCATAAATTGTCTTTTTGCATGCAATAGCTCAAATATGTATTGGAGTGAAATGAATGAGTTGTTAGCCATTGCCTATATTCTAGATCCTAGGAATAAGTTGGATTGTGTGGATTTTTATTTTAAGGAAATCTACAAGGGTGAAGCGAGTCGGGAAATTGAAAGGGTGACCTCTTGTTTGTATGATTTGTTGGTGGAGTATCAAGATAAAAAGATGAGACTCCAATTGTTGAAGATCCTGTTTCTTCCACCCCCATTGGTGATTATTCCTTATCACAAAAGAGGCCTCTTGAGAAAAGTAGTAGTGATAGGTATGCATCACACAAAAAACCAAAAAAGGAAGGTAAACTTGAAATCCGAGTTAGATCACTACTTAGAGGAGGATGTTATGCCCAATATTGCTCAATTTGATATATTGGATTTTTGGAAGAAACAATGGAGGTATCCAACTTTGAGGATGATTGCTAGAGATATCTTAGTTATTCCGGTGTCAACTGTTGCTTTTGAAAGTGCTTTTAGTATTGGAGGTCTTGTTGTTAGTCCACTTTGCTCGAGTTTGCATGCGAAAACAAGTGGAAGCTTTAATGTGCCTCCAAAATTAGATGATTGGAGAAACCAAAGGTAATATATATTTCTTTGTTTTTATTCCTTAAATCTACATAATTGTTATTTTCGAAACTGGATGATATTTTTTAAATTTTTGTAGCCACTAAGTTGGAGAGTTCATTTGCTATTGCTTCTATCTTTGAGGATTCCGATTCGATGGAGGGGCTACAAGTGAAGTTATTGATGTCACTACTAGAAAACAGCAGATTAGCGACGAAAATAGCGACGGATTGTTAGTTATTAGCGACGGAATTTCGCAATTAGCGACGGAATTAGCGACGGAACTGTTCCGTCGCTGAAAGCGGGTCGCTAAATATCAGCGACGGAAGTTTTCAAGACCGTCGCCAATTAGCGACGGATTAGCGACGGATTCTCGTTCCGTAGCCGATAGAAATCTATGACGGAAAGGCATTCCGTCGTTGATTTAGCGACGGAAGTCACCCCACTTCCGTCACCGATAGCTAATTAGCGACGGAATTTGGCTAATTAGCGACGGAATTTCCCCAAATTCCGTCGCTAAGTGGAATTGTCCGTCGCCGATCCGTCGTCTGCTCCGTGAAAAATTTTAAATATTATTAGCTAATTATTCGTTATCCTAGTACGGAACATTGTGAATGGATATACAAATCCACCATTCACATATGTGACACTTACATTTGGCATTTACATATGCCGGCCACAAATAATTCATCAAAGTTGGATATACAAATCCAACTTACATATTCAACATCATCAACAACCATAACATAGTTAAAACAAATTTGTAAATAGTTCGCAAAGTGATGATCACCAATATATACAAAAGTTCACATTTGAATTCACTCATCCTCTTCCTCATCCTCATCCTCTTCCTCTTCCTCTTCCTCTTGTAGTTGTGGTGGTCGACGGTGAGATCCGGATACTTGCTGAGACTGCAGAAATTCATTCATACGTGCTATTTGCTCAGCGAAACCGTCGACTCGAGCCTTCGGATGCTGATTTTGTAACTCAAGCATCCGGCAATGCTCAATCCATTGATGTACCTCAGAATTTAAATTATGCACTCGTTGCTCTCCATTCCGAGTCATCCGTAGTAGAAGGTTTCGGTGATTTGAAGGACATTGTTGGTTTCAAGTTTCTAGCCTCGGATCCAAATCCATAAATGTGACCTTTCTTGTTCGCATTTGCTTTGACCCACAACTCTTGTTGTGAAGGGGTGGATACATGATCCTCGGAAGAGTTGGGGTCATCATCGGAAGTTTGAGTGGGTTGAGTGTTTTGCAACTCTTCCCACTCTTTTTGAAACTTCTCCTGAATATAATTTAAATATTTTAGGCATGTAAATATCACAGGTTGTTAACGAAAACAATAGATAGAAAAATATGCGGAATTCATATATACGGTTACTCACGTAAATGGCCTTGGATTTTTTGTCCACCCATTCGTCCTTTTTTGTTTTGTGCGTGCGTGCAAATAGTTGGGTCGGTAGAGGCTGAACTCCTTTAAGCTCCTTCATTTAAAATTGAAAACAAGTTAGTAGAGAATCAATTTACCAATATGAACATGTTAACAGTTGCATGCGTAATCAATAAGAAAGGGGTACGTACAAATCGCCGCTTATGCTCCGTCATAGGGATTGAGCCACACGTATGGAGTGATGAACCAAGTCCCCCCGATCGGCATGACGGTTTTTCCGAGCTTGCTCGCAGAACTTCTTGTACTCAGCAGTTTCCCAATATTCGAGCAACTCGCGCCGGTAGTTGTCACCCAACCATTTCGGCTTCTTCTTAGTTTTCCTCGCCTTGAGCATGAAGTCCTTCAAGCGATCACCGCCTTTCTTTTTAAAATTTCTTCTGATTTGAACTTCATCGGTTGGCGACCAAATGAAAAATTTCTATATAAATAAAAACGTGGTTTATACGTTATGAAATTAAAATATAATGTTCGAACATGCACAATAAGTGATTATGTTATCCGAACTCGGAGAAAACTAATGATGTGTCATTACCTTAAACTCGAAAACCATTGATCACGTTTGTGATCGAGGGACTTTACCCCATGTAGGGCAAGTTCCATCGTATTTGCTTTGGAAGATGTGGGAAATCGTACCCACAACTTTGTCAATGGGGTAGAACCTAATCAATTAAACATATAAAATAGTTAGTTCAACTAATAACTAATATGCTTATTTTATTTTATTATTTATTATCACACTCACCCTTCACCATCCGGCTCAATTCTGATTTTTTCTCAGCTGCTAGCGCTACTTGATTGAAGACAAGGATCCTCGTTCCCTGTATCGGTTGGTCCTTCATTTGTAGGCATTTGTGGTGGCCGTTGTTCGGAACCAACGTGGATGCGTGGTACATTATTTGTACCATATTGGTGATATGTATATGTACTCGACGGGTTTGAGTACATATGGGGTTGCTGAGAATATGGAGGGTTTAGAAAGAAAGGCCCACCCAGTGGGTTTTGCATGTGTGGGAAATTTGGGAGTTGGAAAAAGGGAGGGTTGGGAATAAATGACCCCCAATGGAGTTTGGTTGTGAGGGAGTGTAGAGATAGTACTCCACCGGCAGGAGTTTGAAGGTTCCGAGGGTTTTGAGAGAGGGTAGAAGTGCTGACATCATTACCTTCCCCATCGGTAGAGGTGTTTCTAGCCCTTCCCCGAGTAGCCGATCTTTTGGTTTTGCCTCTACCTCTCTCCATTTTTCCGTACATAAACAAGTAATTCACACTATATTTTTATATACATAGATTTCTATAATTTTTATATTTTACTCTTAAATATTTATTTCATAATTAAAGTAATCATACCTAATTAGCATAAATAAACTCATATACATATAATTACACTAATTATACAGATAAAGCAATCATACCTATAAGCATACCTAATTAGCGTCAACAACCTCACACAAATAAACAACAAACAATTACACATATATAAATCAAAAACACCATTTCCCTCAACTTTAACAATAATGTCCCACAAATCCTACACAATTGCACATTTGTCTATTCAAATTCATCCACAATCAACATTAATTTCCACCAAATTACATATATTCGTCAATTTCGACTAACAGTTTTTAAACCCTAAATTTAACTTCAATAACATTTACTCCATAAAGAACCCAATTGCACATTTTTCTATTCAAATTCGTCCACAAACAACATTAATTTCCACTAAATTACATATATACGTTACTTTCAAGTTACAATGTTGAAAACCCTAAATTTAACTTCCATAACATTTACTCCACAAACAACACAATTGCACATTTTTCTTCTCAAATTCATTCACAAACAACATTAATTCCCACCAAAGTACATATATTCGTCAATTTCAAGTTATATTTTTAAAACCCTAAATTTAACTTCAATAACATTTACTCCTTAAACAACACAATTTCACATTTTTCTTCTCAAATTCATTCACAAACAACATTAATTTCCCACAAATTACATATATTCATCAATTTCAATATCAATTTTGTAAAACCATAAATCTACAAAAATCAACACAAACATACCTCAAATTTATGGGCGGCACCGGCGGAGGCCCGGCGGCGACAATGGCTCGAGCATGAGGCGGTAGCGGCGGCGGTTGGTCAGCGGCGTCCTCCACCCAAGCGGTAGCGGCGGCGGTGCGGGGTCGGGCGAAACGAAGCTAAGACCGGTGGTTATTCGGCCTTGGGGGTCCTGAACCGGCGGCGGAAGGGAGGCGGCGGCAACGAGCGACGGCGGCGTGCGTAGTCGCCGGCGGTAGCGGCTGATGGCGGTGGTGTCGCTGCGGTGGTGTCGCTCTCGGTCTCGGTCTCGGTCTCGCTCTCGCTCTCTCTGTTGCTCGCGAAATCCGAACCGGCCGACGCCAATCTCGGATTTATTCGTAATTAGCGACGGAACAGTCCGTCGCTGTTCAGTCGCTAATTACGAAATTGTCGATAGCGACGGATTGGCGACGGAATATTCTGTCGCTAATTACTACGATTAATTTTTTTCTTTCCGGGATTTTTGATGTACGAATTATCGCCGACGGAGTAGCGACGGAAGTTATGTTCCGTCGCTAATTCCGTCGTTGTATGATCCAGCTTGTCATTTTTTGTCGGTGTCCGTCGCCGATTCCGTCACTACCTGGCGACAGAATGGTTTCCGTCGCTATTTTCCGTCGCTATTTTACAGCTTTGTAGTAGTGTGTGGTAAATAATATCATTTTATTATGTGAATATGATCTTTGTTTGCTATATAATTATACTTGTACTTGGTGTGTGTTCTAAATAGTATTATTTGATATTTTTTCAGGAGCAAGATTCTAACTTGGGAATTGATTCAATGGAAGTTTAATTTGGTGATAGTGGTGACTTGTTTGATGCAATGAAAGTTTGGACTTCACTTTGGACAGCCCCCGATGCGGTGAAAGTAGTACTTTAATATTGGACTTTGTTGTGATGTAATGAAACTTATTTGGTAAGATACTATTTTTAATTTTTCAAGTACTTTGACAACTTTGAAACTTTCAAGAAAATGGATACTATAATGTACTAAATATGGATTATTTGTGATTGTGAAATGTTTATGTCATGTTAGCGAGGTGTCTGCACAATTAAAACCCGCAAGTTTGTGAATTGTTGATGTTTTTTGGTTGAATTATGAGAACTATTAAATATGGGTTTAATATAGGTATTATTATTTTTAGTCTATTTATACAAGAATAAAACTCGCATACCCACAAAACCCGGTGGGTATGGGTATGGGTATGGGTATGGGTATGGATTTTTAACACCCAGTGGGTATGGGTATAGGTATGGGTACGTATTTTGAAAATGGTTATGGATGTGGGTATAGGGAAACCCGCCCGTACCCGACCCATTGCCAGCCCTAAATATGCCTAGCAATGAGAGCTTGGTTCCGGGATTTCAGATTTTTGAGGCCTAGTCCACCATATATTTTCCTAGTGCACAAATTCTCCCATGAGACAGGGTGTAATCTTTTACAACCTAAGTGCGATCCCATAGAAAATCTCTGCAAATATTTTCCACCTGTTTCATGACATTTTGAGGCGGGACGAAAATGATAGACCAAAAGGTAATCATCCCCATCAAAACAGAGTTCATGAGTACCACTTTTGCAACATAAGAAAGGTTCCTGCTTCACCAAATCTTTATTTTCCCAGTCATTTTGTCAACAAGGAGCCGGCAATCCTTTAAGGTTAAACGAGTGGAGGATAAAGGAACCCCGAGTTAGTTGAAGGGAAGTGTACCTTCCACAAACTCGGATGCTGATAATAAAGAGGTCTTCAAGTCAAAAGAAATTCTAGCACTGAGCATCCGTGATTTATGCTCATTAATTGATAATCCGGAGGTGAGAGAAAACTCACCAAAAGCACGTTTGATGCATAAGATTGAGCGTAAATCAGCTTCGCAGAATATTAGAAGATCATCTCGCAAAATTGAGATGATTGATACCCAAGTGGCTTACATCCGGGATGGAATTTAAAATCCTTGTCCGCACTAGTCTTGATCAATAGCTATTAAACCTCGTTTTTATCGGTTTTTAATGCATTATCTAACCCAATTCCGTGATGATTTCAATGATTTTTATTTAGTTTTGGGTTAGATTTTGCTCATTTTCTCTTTATCATCACGTAAGCTCGTAAATCTCTTTATTGTAGGTTTTTTGGGCTTAAATCGGAGAGATTCGAGGCAAATTTGATGAAAAGCGATGTAGGGAGAGTCCGGGCCTAAAAGGAGGCAAGAAAGAAGCCTAAAACACATCAAGAGAAGTTGCACGCTCTATCATGCAAGGCAGCACAACCGTGCAGATCATCGAGCGAAGGGCTCGAAGTCAAGGAAGGCCGCACGGCTTCCTATGTGTAACTTGCATGGCCGTGCGAGAAGTTACGAAAGTTGAAGTCACGCACGGCCTACCGGTGCGAAGTCGCATGGCCGTGCGAAAGAGGCAGAGACTCCAAGGTTTTTGCACAGCCTGCTGTGCGAAACCTGCGCATACTGTGCGAAATTGTGGCGTAACCTTCGAAAGTAGGCGAAGATAGGTAGAAATTGCGGTAGAACCTTCGAAATTGCGGCATAAATTGCGGCTACTATTTCCGCGATATTTAAGTTTCGTAATTGTAATTTTTGGGATATTCTTTCCATTATTCAAGTTTTTAGCTAGGGTTTTCGGTAAGAGGGCTCTAAGAGGAGACTCAAAAACACTCATTATTCATTATCTACTTCAAGTTTTTGTATGATTACATGGCATCAAGTTTTCATTCGATAATCGTAATTTCTTCTTTTTGTCTTTTCTTTGTAGTTTCTCTTCGTTTTTCCATGGCTATTTCCTTTGAATCTTGTCAATTGTTTAATATCATGTTTAGGGGCTAATTTCTTTACTTAGGTTGGGATTGATCCCTATTATGCCTTGATAATCATAAATTGAGTATCAATTGAATTACTCTATGCTTGTTAGGTTAGAATTCACTTCGTTCATCACTTTTTATTGATTGCCTCGAGAGAGGACTTACATGCTTTTATTCGGGTTTTGTGAACATCGAAAGATGAAAACTCACCTAGAATGACGTTGTGAACGAGAACTTCAATATGAAAATAATTAAGGTTTTAATTGGGGGTTGTGAGATGCTTTCTTTGTGATTTTGCTCTTTATTAATCCCATGAAAATAGGTGATTAGATTGTGCAAGATTAGTCTTTGACTTTCGAAAGTAGGCGAAGATAGGTTTAATTGGTATCTCCCCTTCTAAATTGCTAGCATAGGAAAATCTCAAGCGGTATTCGTTTTGATTTCAGGCATAGTAGTGATTAATCCCAACCTAAGTAGAGAAATTAGCCCTCAACATGATACTAAACAATTGACAAGATTCAAAGGAAATAGCCATCAGTAGCCTAGAGAAATATTCCATGATCAAGACAAACAACAAAGGAGAAATATGATCTCCTTGTCTAAGCCCCCTCTCCCCTTTAAAGTAACCACATTTACCTCCATTAATAAGCAGAGAATAGGATGGAGTTCTCATGCAAATCATAATCCAATTTTTAAACACAATAGGGAAGCGAAAGCCTTTTAAGATGTCCTCCATGTAATCCCAATAAATGGAATCATATGCTTTATGAAGATCAACTTTTAAAGTACACCTGGGGCTATTATTCTTCATGGTATACCCTCTAAGGATTTCCTGGCACAACATCACATTATGCACAAGCTCTCTACCTTGAATGAATGCACTTTGGGCTTGGTTTATAATGGAGGGTAGCACCTCTCCGAGTCTACCACACAACACTTTGGAAATCCATTTCATGGTCACATTATAACAAGAAATTAGCCTAAAATCACCGGCTAAAGAGGGGCAGGGGACTTTAGGAATGATAACCAGATTTGCGAGCATTTACCTCGGAGTAGTTTTCCAGTTTTAAAGAATTCCGTTATAGCTTCAGTCACCAAGCTTCCAACCACCTCCCAGCTTTTTCTTAAAGAATCCACTAGTATAGCCATCGGGTCCTGGAGACTTCTTGGTAGCAATGGAAAATATAGCTTGTTTGATTTCAGCCCGAAACGAGACTTAGTAATAAGAAACTACTGCTCAACTGATAATGTATTACCAAAAGAAAAAATGTCCTTCGATACGGACCTTCTATGAATGGGTTGTCTACCAGGTAATTGTTGGTAGAAGTCAACCATATGATTAGCAATAGCTACAGACCCATTAATTCTTTATCCGAGTGGCGTCATTAATCCAATGAAACATATTTTGATGTTGCCTTTGTTTCAATTTTGCAAAAAGAACTTGGAACATTGATCACCCATGCCAATCTAGTCTAATTTGGATTGTTGTTGTAGAAGTTGTAATGATGCATTCAAGGCCTCTATAAGATTCTGTCTAGCTTGGCTCTCAAGAAACTACATAGCTTGATTATTAACATTCAGGTGTAATGCATTTTGAGCATCGAACAACTTTGTTCTGCATATTTCCACCTTCTTATGAACATCTCCAAATTTACTAGTATGAAGTTGTTTGAAAGGATATTTTAGGGCTTTAAGTTTTTGCACTAGTCTGAACATCGCGCATCCTCGGACTTCCTAATTCCAGCGAAGTAGTTAAAATAGTTTTGAACATTGGGTCAGTCATCCACATATCACAAAACTTGAAAGAAGCAGACCTTAGGAAGTTGGTTTTTGTAGAATTTCACAATAGTTGGAGAGTGGTCATATATACTTTCGGACAAGAATTCAACTTGAGTATCCTCCCAAGTAAGCAACCAGTCATTGTTGGTCAGGACTCTATCTATTTTAGAGTGTATCATATGCCCTGTCTTCTGCCTATTGTACCAAGTATAGAAGCACCCACTGTACTTTAATTCGACCAAGGAACAATCCGTCATACATTGAGCGAAAGGCAAAGTATCTTGAATAGATAATTTGTTACCTCCAATCCTGTCATCCAATGTCAAAACCGTGTTGAAGTCGCCAAGGATAATCCAAGCATGAGACATGGAAGCCAAGATACTTCTAATATGATTCCGAGGGAGGCCCTTTCGGATTCATTATTGGAGCCGAAACAAAAGAGATATAAAATTGTTTACCGGTTTGCGGTTGGCAAGCTAGGCAATGAACCGATTGGCTTGAAGCATCCACAATATGTATTTGATAGAAATCGGTGTTCCAACAAATCCAAATTCTTCCTCCGGGATGATAATCATTATTGATAAAAAATGCCCAGCCATAAAACATACTCGTTAGAAATAGCAGATAAATGTTCGGACCTAATCTTAGTTTCAGCTAACCTATAAAAGTGAATCTTATTTACATTAACGAGGTTTGTGACCTCATGTTGCTTAGAGGGCTTATTTAACCCTCTAACATTCACTAATATAGAAACCAATTTTAACTATAGTTAAAAACAACATTTAACAACGAGTTAACGAGTGTCGTGTATTTGGGCGTCGTTGTATGTACCACCTTTGACTATGGTTGAAAACCGTAGTCATAGGTTCATATATGACGACAGTTCGAGATGGAAAAACCATAGTCATAGGTCACTCTATGACAATGGTTTCTTCATCTTAACCGTCATTATAGCGCTTCCTCTGTAGTTGAAAAACTTATTACAGAGCACCTATGACTACGAGTTCCTTCGTTTGAACCCTCGTCATAGATTTGCTTGCCACTCTATACGAGTACAAAAAAAAATACACATACATAAACCACAATCCAATACAATCTTTACCAGAATATATACAAAACAACATACTCAACACATTTTGTATATATGTCTTCCTCTTCACCAGAATATATAAACAAAACAACAAACACATATTCAAACCACAATCCTATGTACATATTTATACCTATAACCGTGTATGACTACTAAAATCACAAACTTGACCTATCAAATAATGAAGAATAACCGTAATATATATACCTATTCCTTTATACGGTTGTATACAAATTCCGCCAAACCTTATTTTAACTCGTTGAGAAATTCATCTCGTATAGGGAGTGGGAAGCTTCTTTCCCGAGAGAATATTATAACCAATATTGTAAAAGACATATTAATTAGGTCAGTGCAAGTGTTAATCACGCTAAAAAAGAATATATAATAATCAATTACAAGTGCAACTATATCTCTTTGGGACTAGCATTCTTTTCGAGTTTGGTCATAATTTCTTTCATGTACTTGGAGAATGTAGAAGCCGCACTCCACGTTTCCCGGTTGTTTATGGCACTCGTAATAATAAAATAGATTCCCAACACATAGAGAATTAATTAGTACTTATGTATCTAGCTAGTAATATGAAATGAAAAACATCTACAGTGAGACTCAAATAACCAAGAGAACCTCACCTTGACAGGGGACAATTAGTGGTTGTGCCTTCTTCACTCGTTTGATACCTCCGCCAAAATAATAATGGACTAGAGCACTATTTTTCAATTGGAAAAATAAAATTCAAGTTAGACATATCATTGAACGATTACGTAACAAAACAACATAAAATAATTAAAAGTATAAACTCACGCCTCGACGACGTCCCCGATATCTTCCCTCATATCACGACCCGGAGGATCAAGGAAGTATGCCATATTAGCCCTTGGATATATTACAGCAAGCATCCAATGGTGGCTACGAATAACACATTTTTATATAAGTATGTATAACACCATATAAAAATTTTATCGGTTAATTATTTATCCACTTACCTCTCATTGAACGCCGCCGAAACAATGTTTTAACATCCGCAATATCTTTCATGACGTCAAAGATATAGGAGACTTATTCGTCACGATTCATCCCAACTCCTTGAATAACGGAAGTAGGGTTTAGAAACCGAACGACGTCCTTCCTAATCTCATGCAGCCACATTACATATTAATATGTAGTTAAAAATTAAAATTAATTAGTAAAAAAATTGATTATGAATATATTAACTCACATCATGCCAAGCGTAATAGTGGATACGCCGATTTCCTCCATGCACAAAAGTTGCGATACGTCGTCCGAGAAGACAAAGACCGACATATCTACTTCACGTAGCCCAAACACGTGACCTGGTATACTACGGATGATCCGGTCCTCTATTGATAGAGTCCGCATATAATTTTCTAGAGTAGCACACCAATATGTGTGAGACTCCTCAATGGATTTGAGATGAGCCTTCTTCAAATAACGAACGGGCGCCACTAAACATTTGCTTGTGCCACTCGGAGCCCTTCATCCCACTCTCGGATCTGTCCCCAATATCCTAGTCAATAATCAATACAAAAATGAGAAATATATATATGTGATATTAACAACAACTAAATCTAATATTTTTAATAAAAATGAATTACCGTAGTGAGGATGACCAAACTCTTGGGCCATCGAAGAAAAGCGTTAACGGCGTCATCAATAGTGTGAAGGTCCGATCCCCGAATCGACAACTCACACTCGCCTTTCCCGTGGATGACCTCTTTGACACTCACGCTCACCTCATTAGCTGGAAGGGGTGTCCTGTGAACGACAAGATATGCCCTCCAAGGGAAAACAAGACCCAATGCCACAACATGTTGTATGGGAAAGAAGCTAGCTTGCAATTCATTAGGTACATAAGAATAAGTATAACAATTACAATTATGGGATAACCTTTGACATAAAAGTTAAATAGCCTAAAAACCCCGAAAATAAACGAGATAGACTTTCCCCTTAAAAGTAAACATTTTCCCGGGATAATGACCCTTATCCGAATCAACAAAAACATAGTAATAAATAAGTAATTACTCAACGGCCACACGCTGGAATTACGCAACAACCACACAATACACACCATTTATTGACCATTATTATACACCAATTAGGCAAAAATATAAACATGAATGTAAATAACAATACTCATCCGAAACAACAAAAACATGCATGTAAATATAATTATTAGGTTGCAAAATCTGAATTACGTACCTCTGCGGAACTTCGATTTGGTCGACGGGTGAGCTTGTGGCCGGTGTGCGAGGTGATAGTGGCATGCCCGTGTTGGGGATGAAGTACGAACTCATCATCCGCGACCTCCATCTCTGCCACCTTTGCAGCCATTTGGCACATTTGGGTCTGTTGGAGCTCAATTATGGATTGTTAAGACCCTATTTGGGACCTCATTTGGGCCATTTCGGCCTTCATAAACGCTTGGGTGGAAGTGATAGGGCGCCGCTTCCTAGCCCCAAAGTGCTCAACTATCCCCACCCGCCTAACTACGGCTCGAACACAACGAGGATGCTTATCTCTTTGTAGGGCTAAGGCTAACTTGTCCCTCCTTCGATGGTGTCGGCAAATTCCGAAGTCGATGCATGTGACAAAGACTCTTGTAAGAAGAAAAAGATATTATAATTTGACAATTTCATAAATATTCAAACTGATAAGTAGTTCTCAAAATAAATAAAGGAAATAGTAAAAAAACTCACGAGTGGGTGAGAAATAACTTCTACATCGGGCGTAGTGAAGGTTCCATCTTTTTCCTTTCTTCCTTCGACCCATAGCTAGTCCCTATTGATAACGAGCTGCAAAGTATCTATGTTGAAACATTCAACGGATCTTGTTTGAAGTTGTTCAAGCCTTTTCTTGTACAACCTCTCCTCTAACTCGCGTGTCCCCAAGGGACAGGACATGAGGGTACAAATTGCTCTTAATCCTCTTCCGAGTTGGCTTCACTTATCGCTTACGTAAAGTAATTAAAGGAATGAAAATATCGATGCATAACACTTAAATAAAAAATAGTTGTATATATCATCGACAATTTCTTTCATTTTATATCAATTCAACAACAAAAAATCGAGTGTATAAGACAACTCCCTTCTTATTGTCCTCTACATCTGTCTTTCTCAAGTATATCTCACCACTTACATTTATAGAAAACCAACAACACACTATTTTTATATGACAATTGAAATATTGAATGAAGTTGCATACTATTCAAACCCTCTATTTTCTCCTTAGAGTTACCCATTAACTTTTTATACAATCATTGATGATGTAGTATCAAAAAATGTATCGAAGTAATGAAATTACCTTGTATTCCGCAGATGTGACATGTGCTTCAAACGATCTCCAGTCCTCCTCCATGATACGGTTGTAGACCTCCCATGGTCTACCTTCTTGTTTTATTTGCCTTGTTCCGTACACCCATATAGCGGTTATGCGATATTTGAAGTCTCTAAACTTTTCTGTCGCCTACATGAGTTTCTTGTGTTTCACGAAAGGGATCTCATATACATTAACATTCAAGTTGAACGTTCTCCAAAACACAAGAATGGTATGCATTAGGACATATATATATATATATATATTAACCATTTACAATATAAGTTGCAATATTAAGTTGAGATGTATTCATTTACCCGAATATCATTCCATAGGTTGTCCTTTATAGAATAAGGGACGTTAGCCCATTTTCCGAAGTTGATGTTCACATGGGAGTGGGTTGTCACACCAACGTAACTCATAAAGGTAACTTTATTCTCACCTACAACATTTCCGTGGCTATCAAAATCGACCGAGTGTAAGGAGAGTTCGATCGTTTCTAATCCGAACCAACTTCTCCTTGTTCATCATAGTTCGCGCCCTCGATTTTTTAACTTTTTGAAGAATCCATTTTATATTGCAAGTAATTATACAACAACTCTTCTCTTATTTTCATATTCTAATCCATTCACAATTTATAAGAATAATCTACAAAATTTTCTCTAAAACACCGCGAAATATAAGACTCCTAAATTACAGTTTCTAGTTTAGATCTAAAATTTTCTCTAAACCTACAATGGAATGGGCAAAATGCTAAAGATGAAGCGAAAGAGACTAATCTGGTGGAGCTCGGAAAGAGAATTCGGCGAGAGAGGTGCAACCACGCGAAGAGAAGTGGGGACGGAAAGATAAGTTAGCGAGATAGTGGTACAGACCACAACCGGAAATGCGGAGAGAGTGAGTGGGGTGGAGTGCAAGCACGACCGAAAACTGCAGAGAAAATGAGTAGAAAGCCGATGGAAATCACTGGAAACCACCACGAGAGAAAGAGCAATCGAAGAGAGAGTGTGGGACCGAGAGTGACAACGGTGAGACTCGGCGTTGGCCGAGGGTTTTTTTCAGAACTTTAAACTACGGTTCACTACCAAGAACTGTCGTCTAAAGTTCTTAAACTATGGTTCTTTAACTGAACCGTCGTCGTAGATACATATATGATGACGGTTCGGGTAAAAAGTAGTCTAAGTTTTGCGGAAACTTTAGATGACGGTTGTTGATGTTGAACCGTCGTCATTTATACTTTAAAACTACATTTTTTTATGAAAATGCCACCAGCCCATTTTTCATGACGGTTTGTCCTTTTAACCGTCATTAAAGACCCGTCGTTAAAAGTGATTCCTGTAGTAGTGATTCCAAGAAGCAATTGTCATCCTATGGTAGGAGGTTCACCAACCACGGGGTGAACCATAGGATGTGAAGGAAGCTCATCAAACTGTTCCAAAACTTGGAAAGAGGAGGAATGCATTGTGGAGTCCAAGTCTACATTGGCCACTTCGAAACTTTTCCCGAACAATGTGTGGTTTCGGAGACCATTTGAAACCCTTCTTCATCTACCATAGGCTGTGGTTGAATGGGTTTAGAGACCCGATTTGTTTCACTTTGTTCTTCTTCCTACATTAATCAACTTTATGCCCAAACAAATGACTGTGGATGCATAGGATAGGCATCCAATCATACTCCACTTGTTGTCGAACCAATACATCATGTTCATTCGGAAATTCAATAGAATCGGGAATCTCATTGTCTAGTGGAATTTCAACCAAAATTCTTGCGTATTTGAGCATGGTTTTGCACCGTGTTTGTTGGTCCATCTTAATGGGTTTGCCCAACAAACTCCCAATTTTTCCTAAACTAGGAGGACCCCAATACTTAAGTTCCAACCTAGGTAATCGTACCCATACGAGGAGGCACTTGATTGTTTCTCTGTCAATGTCCAAATCCTTACTCGAAGCCTTTATTATAATGGGTTTTACGTCAAAAAGAAGATTCGTTTCTCGAGGACCTCATTTACGTGCTCAATTGAATCAAAACTCACCAGGAAAATACCTTTGTGTAATAGCAACACTTGGTCAATATTGAAAGGTGCCCAAATTTTCTTCGGAAAATTAGCCATAACCTGGTATGGAGGGTTAGCACCGATCACATAACAAAGAAGAGCGGATTGCCGGTAGTCTACCTCCGATTTAATATCTTCCAAATCAATTTTCACAAACTTATTACTATCAATCTCCGATACAGGATAAGAGTCAAGACAGTCATCACTACTACCGAAACTATTTCAAAGAAGGTTTTAGGAGTGGGATTACCTAATTCCTTCTCAGCGGCATCCGCCCAAGACCCAGCGACGAGATGATGTGTTCTTGCTTGGGTGTCGTTGTTTCATCGACTTCATCGATTTCGTTTAAATTCATTGCAGATCCATGATGAATCACTGGAGATGATTGCTTAGATGTAGGTTGTGTAGATGATTTCAACCCAGATTCAATCAATTTTGTGATTTTGCGTGGGTGGCCTTTCTTAGCTTTCGCCATGGCTGAGGAGAGAAAACCCCTCGGGTAAGAAAAGCCTATGATTTTTATGTGTTGGGTTCGATAAATTTGATGAGTCACGAAAGTGTTTTCACTATGAGCGGATAACATTTAGAAGAATGTTGTTGAAGGTGAAAGAATTTAATAAAATTAAATGATCGAGAAAAAGAAAGTCACAAGTACAACATCGCTCCATGATTTAATAATTACTTAAGATATATACATTGTAAAATATTATTTCATATATAACATGGGTTCAGACTACTTTGAGTGTAAAGATGATCCATTTTACAAGTGTATTTAGAATTATTGACAATTTTACACAAACCAAACTTTTCTATGTATCTACAATTTTTCGGTCAGGCATACGTGCTTAGGAAATTAATCCTTCCTCTACACTCATAATATAGTTCAATTTTTTTACTCATCAAATAAAGCTGAATTTAATATGAGGCTGTTTAATTTCTTTTTTCTAATAAAATGAGGTTGGTTAAACTAGAGGCAGGCTTAACTCAAAATATATGAAATGCGAAAAAAAGAGCAGTCATATAATAAACTTTCTAATAGGAGTTTTTTCTTCATAAAAAGTTTTGTTTTATAAAAAAAACCATCCACGAAGTCGTATTGGATGATGATATTTTTCAGAAGCCCCTCTTTTACATCAAAAAAAAAAAGAAAAAAAGAAAAGACACAACAAAATGTCAAAAACGTAAGAGAAAAATAAAAAGAAAACAAACGAAAAAAGTGATAGAAATTGAGTTGTTGGGCAATGTAATTTGTGTGTTTGTTTAATTTACAGAAGTTAGATAATGAACACCTTCCGATTTTACTTGAATAGAAAAAGATTAATTCATCCACTCCTAAAGTCTAAATGATAATATTTATAAAATTATAAAATAAAAATTACAAAATCATGAAAACAACTCAAGAAAGTATTTGACTTTAGTTTTTAGATTTTAAATTTGTAAATCATGCACTAAAATAAAATGCTTTGTTTTTTTTGAAAGTTGTGTAATTTTTTGGATAGTAAAAGGCCATGTCACTCTTTGTGCAAGCCTTTGCAAGTAAACAAAGGGAAGTTAATCAAGTTAAAGGGTATTTATTTTGTTTTTAAAGCTAAGAGGTAACTTTTAACTTTGAATAAAAATTTAGGGGCATTTTAGTTTTAGGGCTCGGGAAATAACATATGAAATAACATTTAGTATTTTGATCAAATTTAAATAGTATTTTGGGGTCTGATCCCTCTTTTGCACCCAAAAAAAAAAAAAAAGCTTAAGTAGTATTAAATATGAACAAGTTTTTTGGACTACAAATTTTATTATTATTTAGCATTTTAAGTTGTATTTTTAAAAAGTTAATAAATTAAATTTTTTATCCATTTAAAAAAGCAATTGATATTTAATAAGTTATTTATATCCTTTTATATTGATTTATATTTATCAATTTACAAAATAGCTAAATGTAGGGTGTGTTTGTTTTAGTGGAAAATATTTTCTCGGAAAATTATTATTATATTTTCCGACGTTTGGTAGCATAAGTGGTGGATAAATATTTTCCGGGGAAAATAATTTCCCTCAATCAAGGGAAAATAAATTTCCTTTTATAAGGAAGGAAGTTAATTTTTCTCTACCTCAATCAAGGGAAAATAAAGTCTTATCAATGAGAGTTCAAGTTCTAAACTTGTCTTACTTTGCCACCTTCATTTTCTATTTCCAAGTTTTGTCCAGTATCTTTTTCCTTTTTTTTGTTGTAAAGTTCATAAATGAAAAGTTTTTTTTACAATATTTATTTTTTTAATTTCTATTATTTTATACATGGAAAAGTTTGATCATAGGGAGATGTAAAAACTTATCAAATTTAGGTACTCAACATATATATATATATATTTGGGTTTTGAAGTTGAATTAGTTAGTTACTTTTTCTTTTCATATTTGTTGGGTTTGTATGGTTGGTTTTTGCATTTAAGTAACTATTTTAGAAAATTATTTTTCTTCTACCAAACAAAGGAAAATGTGGGTGGAAAATAATTTTCCTTAGAAATTCATTTTCCCATGAAAATTATTTTCTTGGGAAAATATTTTCCCTTCAACCAAACACACTTGGTAGTCATCATATTTTCTTCAGTTTACCAATTACTGTCACCCTTATCAATTATTCAGGCATCTAATCTCGAGGATACTAGTTTGTAGGTGAGGATCGATTGGCATACAGTTTCATCTAAGCCCTTGAAGAATGTTATATGTCTATAGTTTTAAAAAATATTAAAAAAGAATCAACATGGAGGTCAATTCATAATATATGAACATTTTTCGAATAGTGTAATATAATTTTATTCAATATTTTTGTCGGGTTTAAATTAAACATATACAAACATGCACATATTAAGAGAAGGAATATCAATTTTATGTGAAAAATCCCTCCACATTAAGGGAAAAAATCACGACTTAATAATAACGGCACATCCACTCTAATAGATAAGGTATATTACACTCGATTAAGTACACTCACAACACTGCACTTATGAGACTCCTCTAGCCAGTGTCGGAATCATTTTGCCACACTCATGAATCTATCTTCCCACTGCCAATGCTCTCCCTCTACTAATATCTGGCTTCATACTATTCTCACCACCACTCAAAATCCCACATTGAATCAATAGGATTCCGTCCCTCAATTATGCCTAGAAGCCCTTTTATAATATATACTCTACGTGGTGTTGATAGGTCGGTTTTTTCAGGTCGGGCAATTTGAAAATGTGTAAATTCGAGTTAAAATAAGATTCGAACAAAAATAAGAAAATTTTATATACGAATTTAAAATTATGACAAAAGCATCATATCCGAATCTGATTTTTTTCAGGTCATACAAATTCGGATAATTAGATCGGATGAAATTTTATCGAGTACTACTCCTATGGTATTAATAGACACTAATCCCAAAACCTTGCCGCAAAGCCTGCCATACTCCACATCAATCTCCACATCTGAATTCAATAAGGCTTTCTCGTTGGCCCCAACACAAATTGGTAGCTTACCTTTTTTCTTTTTTGTTTCTTTTTCCTTTCTCTATGTTTTTTTTCTTTCTCCTTTCATACTAAAAATAACAAATAAATAATTAACCATAATTTCGGTTAGACCACATGTTAGAATAACAAAGCTAAAGTAGAGGGATATCTCAAATAATTATCCAGGTATTTTTCATAAATGATATAGTATGTTTTTATTCTACTTTGGATCTTATTTCTTAGTTTTGGGCGTGTTTGGTTGTGCGGAAAATATTTTTCTAGGAAAATATTTTTATGGAAAAATGAATTTCTAAGGAAAACCATTTTCCACCCACATTTTCCTTTGTTTGGTAGAAGAAAAATAATTTTCTAAAATAGCTACTTAAATGCGAAAATCAACCATAAAAATCCCATAAATCCGAAAAGAAAAGGTAAATAACTAATTCAACTTCAAAACCCAAATATATATATATGTATGTTGAGCACCTAAATTTGATAAGTTTGTACATATTCCTATGAGCAAACTTTTTCATTGATAAAATAATAGAAATTAAAAAAAGAAATAAATACTCAAAAAAACTTTTCATCTATGAACTTTTTACAAAAAAAAAAGGGAAAAAAACAAGGATAAAACTTGGAAAAAGAAATTGAAGGTGGCACATCAAGAGAAGTTTAGAACTTAAACTCCCATTGATAAGACTTTATTTTCCTTTGATTGAGGAAGAGGAAAATTAACTTCCTACCTCATAAAAGGAAATTTATTTTCCTTGATTGAGGGAAATTATTTTCCCAGAAAATATTTATCCACCACTTATACTACCAAATGACGGAAAATAGAATAATAATTTTCCGAGAAAATATTTTCCACTCAAACAAACACACCATTCATGTTAAAAGGGGATATAATGTAATTGTTCATGTGTCCATTTTCAATTTTAAAAGGGGATATAATGTAATCGTTCATGTGTCCATTTTCAATTTTTTGATTCTTTGGAGAGAATCTGATTGAAAGTAGGGTATCATCCCACTTTGACAAATACAGACATGTGTACTTTCATTGAAAAGTCGTTAATTTAATCCCCTCCCTCTTCATATTTAATAAAAAATAACAAAAAAAAAAACGTGGTAAAACCTCCCACGTTCATCCAGAATCACAGTTGTTATACTTTTTGTTTTGCACACTCACTGCTTTTAAAACACAATTCAGAAATTTCACTTGTTATGCATTCAACTAAAATGCTTTTAGATGGTGCCAATAAAGTACATGCATGCCTTCCCACAGACCAACACCATCCAAAGAAGTCACATTGGGCAGTATAATAGAATGAACATGAAAAAATTAAACCTGAAACCTAATATATTTATAACTTTAATTTTAACCACTAGGTCATGACTTTATTGATTCTACCATCAATTTTGACGGTATATTGCTTTCATGCTAAAACTTCCACTGCAGTCGAGTTGAATCCAATGAACTAATTTCACTTTTTTTCCATGTATTGGCTACCGATTCCCCTGAATAAAAAACCAGATTGTAAAAATCAATTAATCACTTATAGGTTGACTAATTCGAGTTCATGTTTTTATAAATCGAAAAATCTAATAATTAACCGGGTAGTTCAAATGTAATTCAATTGAGGTGAACAAAATTGTCCTGTGAACATCCCTTAGTCCAATACAAAGGGGTAGAATAGAAGGATACTATTATACTATTACCGATTGAGTTTGATGGAGATCCGAGAAGAATAATAAATTTATATCATAAATCCCAGTCTATAGATTCAAGTTATCATGTATGGCATTTTGTTTTAATTTTTTAAAATTTACTCTCTATTTTCATGATTCTGTTTTCAAAATAAAAATTTTCTTTCCAAATTATGTCATATAGCTGAATTCCTTGACACAAATATATGGCATAAGTTCACGAACAATCTTATGTAATGATGTTTTTGGTCAATGAGAAAGACAATGATTCTTTACCCACGAGATTTTATGGGATTAGCTCATCTTAGATCTTGTTTTCTTTCACGTAAGCACCTTGGTAATGTGTCCATCTTCTATGGTTCCTTGGAGATGGGTCAAACAGTAAAATACCTTTTACTTTAATTTTTTTTTTTAAAAAAAATGAGTACATAGAGCATCGAGCAATCCTTTTTTTAATGGTAGGAGAAGTAAAGGTGACACATCCCAGTTTAATAAATCTACCATCTCTAACAACATGTTTGATATAATAACAAGAAAATAATTGAAGCATAAGCTCATATATCATGAAATTCCTTTTAAAGTTGAACACTTTCTTTAGAAAATGATGTTGCAAAGTTGGTAATATCAAGAGTTTGAATAAAGATTGGATTTGATCAAGAAAGAAAGATTTTTCATGAACACCCCATTCATTTTGTTTTTTTTTTCCTTACTGTTTTTTTATCTCATGAATGGGAGAGGATATTACATTAAACTTTTGTTCATAAAAGAGCACATGTCATCACTTGCTAGATCGTAAATGAAATCCCCCGAAAACCACATTCTTTTTTGAGAGTTAGTGGACTGATGATGGGCGATTACATGAGTAACATTGCTTAACACCATCAACTCAATATCCCCCATACGAGTCCCGTACCACAAATCCCTAACCATGCCCATTCCTAGCCACTCATTGAGGTCAAAAACTCTTCATCATCAAGCTTTGGCAGCCACCACGAGTGACCCGTGGCAGTGCCCACAAACCATATGATGATTGTTGCCAATGATTTCGGCCACAACAGATCAACACAGGCTACCGATATCCATTGACATGCCCGCGTTGGCTACAACTCGTGGTCTTTGCAATTTGCGGCTACCGAGCTTGTGTTATCTTAGGTTATCTTTAACCAAATTTGTAATTAGCCGCCTCTAAGAGTTGTTTTAGGATTTTTCGGTGCCCTATTTATATTAGCTTGTGACGACTTAATCAAGAGTTGTATGAGAGCTAACTCCTCCTCCCTATTCCACATACTTAGTTGAGAGAGTCTTTGAGAATGTTGTTCTATTTTCTTTGATCTCGTTAAGTACACTCGCTCTTAAGATCGTAACTTGTACTCACTCATCATTATTAGTGAATTATTTGCTATTTGTCATCCGTGATTTTCCCCAATTGGGTTTTCCAAGTAAATTTGGTGTCTTGGTGTTCATTAGTTTGATTATTGTTTTTGCTTTCGATTTCTTGATATCTATGCATCCTATTAATTTGTTTTCGTTGCAATTAGTTGGGTTTATTTTCTAAAGAGTGGTGTAAGAGTCTTAGGTTCAAATCTGGCTTTTCAGGATGTCTAATGTTTACCAAATTTGATGACGAGAAGATCGATGGTAAGATCAATTTCACTATCTCGCAGAGTTTAGATGAAGTCCACTGCGAATGATTTGAAGAAGGCTTTGGCTGGAAAAACCAATAAGCATGCTTCCGTGATCGATGAATGTTGGGAAGAACTTGATAAAAGGGCATTTGCATCTATTCAACTATATATCACACCTTTAGTTATACACAAGGTTATCAAAGCAAAAACTACTATTCTCGAGGCTAAAGTTGGATGAACTTTACATGACCGGAAGTCTTGTTAACAAGATCCGTATTAAAGAACGGTTATATACATTTCAAATGGCTGAAGGTACTCCTATTCAAACTCATCTTGATGAGTTTAATTATATTATTATTGACTTGAAAAATATGGAAGTTGATATTGATGATGAAGATAAGGCAATATTATTGGTTATTTTCCTTGTACCCTTCCTATAGGCACTTTAAAGAAACCTTCTTATATATTCACAATGAAAATATGTCATTTGAGCAGGTCATCAAGTCTAGCTTGTAGTGCATCCTGAAAAGAAGGAATATATGTTAAAGATGAAAAAAGCGAGTTCAAAGTTTAAAGGTCATAATTCTAACAATAAAAGTTGCAAGTACTATAGAAAAAAGGGGCATGATGTATATGAGCATTACAAAACTAAAAAATAAGTTGGAAAAAGAGGAAAGAGAAAAATGAAAAACAATCTCGTGAAACTGCTGAAGCTACATTTGTTGATGATGGTTCTGATGGTGATGTCTTATTGTTACCTGCACTAAAAAAAAAAGAGGGTATTTCTAATTGGTTTCTAGATTATGGGTGTATTTATCATTTATGTCCTAATCGGGATTGATTTTTTATGATTCTCTTGACTTTGTCATTGTTCGTGTGGGGAATGGTACCCAATGCAATATTGTTGGGATTGGTACACTGTAAATCCGGGCTCATGATGGTATTGTGAGGATTCTAACTAAAGTCTATCACGTTCCTAAAACTTAAATCGCAACCTTATCTCTTTAGGCACCTTAGAATCTAAGGAGTGCAAGTATTTATTTGAAGGTGGACTTATGTAAGTTTCCAAGGGCATTTAGGTTGTATTAAAGGCTAAGAAGCATGGCAACCTCTATACAAGGTATTATAGTTTTAGGCCCAACAACCCATGCTACTACCTCCATTGGGGGCTGATGACAAAGGCTTAGTCAAATCGACCTTTATTGCTAGGTTCAAGCCTTTTTGGACTTAACTCGCGTCTCTACTATTTGATTGCCCTTCGGGGCTATGCCCTACGAGGCTCTACACTATGGGGTTCATATAAAGGTGATGAGTTACTTTATGGATTTTGGTCCAAGGAGCGGATTGTTAGGTATGGCCCAAAACCCCATCAAAGGCCGAAGGTGTTGCTCAACTCAAGCTACAAGTCCCACGAACAACCCATGACAAGGTCTACGCTCCGTGACATCAAAAACTCTTTAGCATCAAGCTTTGGCAGCCACCATAGGTGGCCCATAGTAGTGGACACGACTCATGGAGACTAGTCTGTCGGTGATTTTGGCCACAACAACTAACACGGGTCGCTCGTGCCCATTGACATGCTCTGTGTTGGCTGTAACTCGTGGTCTTTTCCATTTGCCGCAGATCGAGCTTGTATTATCTTAGAGTATCTTTAACTTAATTTGTAATTAGTTGCCTCTTAGAGTTGCTTTAGGATTTTTGGTGCCCTACTTATATTAGATTGTGGTTTAACGTAATCAAGAGTTGTATAAGAGCTAGTTCCTCCTCCATATCTCATATACTTAGTTGAGAGAGTCGTTGAGAATTTTATTCTCTTTTCTTTGATCTCGTTAACCACATCGATTTGAAAATTATACCTTACACTCACTCATCATTATTAGTGGATTATTTTCTCTTTGCCATCTATGGTTTTTCCCAATTAAATTTTTCAAGTAAATTTGATGTCTTTATGGTCATTAGTTTGATTATTGTTCTTGCTTTCGATTTCTTGATATCTCCATAACCTATTAATTTGTTTCCGCTGTAAATTAGTTAGGTTTATTTTCTAACATTTGCTTTACCAACCCAGAATCTAGCTTCCTTCAGCCACTCTCCGTTCGAATAGCCGCCTGCACCGGCAGGTCCTACACCTCCCTATAACTCTCCACAAAAGTTTGCGCCCAAAGTCCCGTCTACTTAGCGATCAAACCGTCTTTCCTAACACGAACCTGTTGGAGCATTGCACACTTCGTAGGCTATTGCTAGAAAGACATCCAATTCCTCATCGTGGATCATTTTCTTTATGATCATATGACTTTATGAGGAAAATGAACATTTCTAAATTTTTCTAACGTTGGATATAATATTTCAAAAGTAATTTACAATAAAAAGCCAATAAGGCATGGCAAAGGGAGTGACTAAGGGTGCATATGGTTATGGAGAAAATCATTTTGCCGGAAAATGATTTTCCAACAAAAAATGATTTTTCTTTGTCTTTGTCTTTCTGTTTCTCTCTCCTTCGAGCTCAAAACTCCATGGATAAAATTGACTTAAAAAGGTCATGGTGGTTCAAAAATGGCAGTCATAGCGAGAGGAAGAAGAAGCAGAGAGTAGAGCCGAGGAAGATGGCTTTGAAGAAGGACACGATCCTAAAGAGAAAATCGTGGACAAAATTGAATTTGATCATATTGAGTCTCTTCCATCGGAAATGGAGTCCCGAATTCAGCACTCTCCACCGCCATGCTTCTTTTCTCATCAACCTCTTCGCAAACCATCTCTTCTTCGTCTCTCGTGTTCATCGCCATTGGTAAAGAGTTGTTCGAGAAATTGAGGATGGCGTAAATGGAGGAGAGAGAATCGGATATACAGAGAGAGAGAAGGGAAAGGAGTTTGAAAGAAGGAGAGGGGGTTTAGGTTTGCTGCGTGTGAGAGAGGGGTTAAGACGTGTGAGAGAGGGAGAGGAGGCAGAGAGGGAAATAGTAGTTTGAGAAGATAGGGAAAATGCAACTTACAGGGATTGAAACCGAAAAATATTTTCCTTTACCCTTGAGAAAATTCATTTTCCTTGAAAACTATTTTCCGAAATTTCGGTACCAAACGCATGAAAATCGGAAAATAATTTTCTAAGAAAATAATTTTATGTCCAACCAAACACATTCTAAGAATGTCACGTAAAAAGAAGAACCGGTTTCAATCATCTTTAATAGGACAACAAATTTCTATGTAAAGTTGAAGATGATTCTCTTAATTAAAAAAAAATTCCCCTCATTTATCAAACACAGGAAAATTAGAAAATTATTTTTTAATGAATTTTTGTATACTAATTTATTTTTTTATAATCTAGAAATAGAGCTGAGCAAAAATTCCGGTACTCGGTTCGGGACCGAACCCGGTTGAACTGGGACCAGGACCGGGTCCAAATTTTAGGACCCGGTTATAACCGGGTCCAGGACTGGGTAGTGAAATCATGGACTCGGTCCGGACCCGGATTCGGTTACCCGATTTTATATTATAGATATATATATATATATATATATATATATATATATATATATATATATATATATATATATATATATATATTAGTTACAATTACAGGGTTGCAAACAAAAGCAAATAATTAAAATATAGGATAATTATTGGCTAAAACTTTACCCAAAAGAAAAAACAGTAAAAATTATAAAAACTAAAATGGTATCTCAAAAACTAAAAAAGATAATAATAAAAGGGTAACCGGGCACCCGGTTCCCACTGGACCGGGACCGGGTCCAGATTTTTGGACCCGGTTAGAACTGGGACCGGGACCGGGTCCGGCCAAAATGACCGGGTATCCGGTCCCGCTCAGCCCTACCTAGAAGAGTGCATTTGTTTTGTTTGGAAAAAATTTTGGTCAATAAGTTGTTGACCTAGTAGTCAACTTACTGCGCAATAGGGATATGCAAAAATATGCAAAACAAAAAAACTAAACTAAAAAATCGATTAATCAAAGAAAGCATCCACGATTACTTGACATGGCCTATCAGAATACTTCTGGAGACTAAAAAGGAAGCATGGAATGCGGAAATCCAAATAAACAACATTAACCGACCAAAAAATCTGTTAATTATTTATTTTGGTCCGATTACAGTTTGCATATTTGGCTGAATCGAAATTTTATGTTCAAAATTTCTTGAACCAAAAATATCAGTTAACCATGAGTCCCATCCATCGATTTCGCACACCCCTACTGCCCTTGGATTGTAGAGGTGAAAAAGTGGAGAAAAATTAGCAAAGATTTGAGAATGTAGTCAGGTGTTGGTTTGTAGTTACCATGGTGGATGTTTTTGTGTGAGAAAAGCTGGAAAAAAATAAGAAAAATTTAGCATGTAAGTGTGTATATATATATATATATATATAGATTCGAGTATTTCCTGTGCAGTTCCTACTCACCCTTTACGTCCCTAGTCAACTATGTCTAATCGATCGAATAAGGGATGTATCGGCCCAAGCCAACCCTTAACGGGCCGGTAAAAGCCCAAATCCCATTAGGGCTAGGGTTTCCCTAAAACACGAGTAAATTAGTATGCTACCCCTTTAAAAATCTCCCTATAAAAACCCATCAACCCCCAACTTCATGGGACAGTTCCACATTCCACAATTCTCATTTTTCTCACAATCACACTTCGAAGCTCTCAAGCTCTCAACCCACATTCCAAGAGTTTCCACCTTTGGAAAATCTCTCAACTCCCAAGGAATTTCCCCACGTACATCGAGGAAGATTTCCTCTATCCCTTCAATCAAGTCGATCACTAACTTGAGCGTCGAAGGGCATACCCGGGATCCACCCGGGACTTCGCCTTTGCAGGTTCAAGCACTCATCACGCGAAATCGGATTGATCGTGCCACGTCCCCGTAACCGGAGTGGTAAATCCTTCTTCTCTCCAAATCAACATCCACATCATCAACTCGATTTTCTCCAAAACAGCTTTGGCACCGTCTCGTGGGTAGGAAGGTAGCTTATGGCCGCCAGTGGCACTTGATCCCAATCTAAGATGACGCACGACATGACCAACCTGTCGGTCCCTCATCCTCATCATTCAATGCCTACGGGCGCCAATCCCGCGGCACTCCTCAAGCCGAGGATGCGGAATCATCTCGGCGGTCTACCGGCAACCACCACACCCGGCCGGAGGGCTACGTCAACCTACGGGCTCTTCGTAACTTAATAGAGACCCTTAAAACGATCGTCGCACAGCAAGTGTAAGAACAGTGCGAGCCACCATAGAGCAGCGGGTGCCCATCATGCCCTTCTACACGCCCGACTCCGGGTACGGCACAACCCCATGGGGAGGTCAACATGTTGGCCACTTCTTGGGCGGGATGCCCTCCCACTCGGCTCCAAGCATAGTGACGAGCCGCAAGCGCACGGTGTTTAAATTGTAGCTAGTCAAGGTCGATCCCAGAAGGACTCGATCTAGCAACGCACTAAACTAGCCCTCTACTCTAAGAAAATCAGATTTTTGGAATTTGATCTTTCTAAACTAGTTCTAACTATTAAAATTAGAAAATTAATCTAGACTTAAATCAATGGATAAAAATATCTAGGGATTTGCTTTCCTAACAATGGGTTTGATTATTTAAACATAATTTGTGCAATCATTCATTCAAATAAATCAAGGATGGATAATCACAAAATTCTACCGCTCTTTCGATGCTTAATAGAATTTATCTAATTAACCTATCAAACAACTTTCGTATGCATTCAAAGTTAAGCAAAGTTAAAGATTTCAAATTATCAAAGTGATCCCTTAATTTACTATTCTTTTCTCAAATTTCATAAACTAGGTAGAATGGTTGGTTGTCGGATTATTCTATTTCACCTTTCAAGTACATGATAGATTAATCTCTAAACATAAGTATTCTAGGCCTTCAAAACACTCATGAACATGATAAACACAACTTTCTATTGATCAAAATCAGAATTCAAACACAAATCATGGAAAACTAATCAAACTTCATTGTTTCGGATTACAAATCCCTAGAAAACCTAAACTACTCACACATGTTTATTGAAAGCTTAACTAAACTCCAATACATGGAATCAAACCTCAAATAGCAAGAAATGAACAAGTAGATGATAGGCTTGAAGTGCTCCACTTGAATCTTTCGACTTCGGATGGAACTCCGCAATCGCTTCAATCTTCTTCTTCGATCTTCAAAGTTTTTTTTGGTTTGATGTGGATGAATGGACGAAGGAAAAATGGAGGATAAATTATGGAGGATTCTAGACTGGCTTTTTGCAGAAATGGTCGGAAATCCTCTTAAATAAGCCATTAAGAAGCAATGAAGAAGCGAAACCGTCAAAACCGAATCGTCTCGGCAAAATTTACCTCCAACACGGGCCGTTTCCTCCGAAACGGGCTGCCCGTGTTGGATGCTGGCACGTTAAAACTGGACGGGAACGTTGAAAACGGGTCGTGTCCACCGACACGGGCTGCCCGTGTTGGATGCTGGCTTTACCTCTAACACGGGCCGTTTCCTCCAAAACGGGCTGCCCGTGTTGGTTGCTCGGAAGGCATGCGTCAAATTGATTCGATCATAACTTCTTCGTCCGATGTCCAAATGATGCGATTCTTGATTTTCCGGAAAGCTCATTAAGTCTAGTTTCTAATTCTTTCATCATTATGCTTGCTTCATAAGTGTGGGAAAAACATAATTCAGAGACGAAGTGTCCGTTACCGCACCCTTCTTACTTTCCAACTCATGTGTTTTCCGTTCCTCAACGTAATTAAGCTTATAATATGTCATTTGAAAGCTCTTTCAATAAGGACGTTAGAAACATAGACTCAAAATAGCCTTGGACTGAAAATATGACTAAAAATCAGGTCCAAATCATTAGGAAGTCGTGGAAACGGACCAAAACACAAAACCCGTGTGAAAAGCATAAATGAGGCATAAAGTACATAAATATGAACATAAATCCCCAAAAATGACAAGCAACTTCCTATGAAATCTAATGCAAAAATGACACTTATCACATAGCCCACCGACGCCCGACGCGCACTTGCCCTCGAGCAGCCAAGTGCCCCACGACAAGGCGTCACGAAGAGGGCGATGCCGGAGGGATTATCGAGGCAAAGAAAGCTCTTCACAGAGCCCATGAGAAGGTTGCCACTTCGCACACGGCCTCGACCCCTATGCTACCCACAGCGAGCGTTCGCTCGGTTTGAGGATCATGGCGATGCCCTTGCCCCGAACACGGAGCGGGGCCCCTAGGAAGCGGAAGGTCCGCTAGTCCTGCACAATCAGCCTACGCGTAGCCGCAATCTCGAGCAAGCCTACAATGCTCCAAGGCGCGACCAAGAGCGGTCCTGTCTCCCGGGAGCGGGAGCGATCAAGAGAAAGGCGTCATGAGCAATCAAACCTGAAGAATCCGGAGAAGTCGGAGAGGGTTAGGCACACACCTCCTCGATCCGAAAGGAGGAAGAGCCCTTCCTTACTGGAAATCCCACGACATCGGCCTCGCGTCGTTCCCATCTCTCGGCTCGACTCACGACCGACTCAGCCTCACCTTCGACACACCATTTTCGAAGAAAATTATGAATGTTCCCGAATGAAGAAGATAAAGGTCCCGAACATCGACCCATACAATGGCACAACCGATCCTAAAGATCACCTGGCGTACTATAAGTCTCATATGTACGTGCGGGACAGGGAGGATGCGACCTACTGCCGATTCTTCCTCGCTACACCGAAAGGAGTCGCGCAAACATGGTTCAACAATCTTCCTCAAGTTAGCATCTCTTCTTTTGAAGAGTTATACGAGAAGTTCGTTGCACAATTTATCACAAGTAGTAAGTAGAAGAAGACTAGCATCCATCTCTCCAAGATTAAGCAAGGAAGAAACGAGACCCTTCAAGACTATGTCCGAAGGTTTCATATAGAGGTCGTCCTTCTCTCCGACCTGCAAGACGGAGTTGCCTACACTGCCTTCCTTAACGGACTTAGAAGTAGAAGATTCTAATTTTCCCTCGCTGAACAAAAGGTGTCCACTCCGGCGAAGCACTCCGAAGGCGACCGACTTTATTCGAGCCACGAGATCTGCGTAGAGGAAGGAGATAAGGTCGGGAAGAAAGGAGGAGATGAAAAATTTAATCCTCGAAATAAAGAGAAGTCTTAGAGAAGTGAAGTGGACAAGTGCTTCAACACCAATCCCCAAAGTATCCTGATGGAGATCAAAGGGCATCCCATGCTCAAGAAACCAGCTCCCATGTCCACTCCGTGAAAGCGCGACCTTTCAAAAAATATTGCGAATTTCATGAACAAACTGGACACAACACTACAGAGTGTCGCGCGTTAAAGAAGGCGCTTGGGGATTTGGCGAATAATGGGCAAATTGATCGCTTTCTCAAAAAAGATACTCATGGAGCATAAGGAGGTTCTTCAAGGCGGGGATATGAGCACTATGATGATGATGATGCTACTAAGATTGTAGCCACCATCGTTGGGGATTTGCGGGGGCACGACCCTCTCTTCCTGAAGGCTCACCTCGGGAGCGCTCGACAAGTCCCGATCACCGGCCAACCTCCACCTATGAAGGTGCCCACAGTGACCTTTGGAGAACAAGATTTGAAAGGCATGGCCGCCCCACATGAGGATCCTTTGGTCATCTCACTGAAGATTTCGGACGCTATAGTTTGCAGGGTCCTTATCGACACGGGGAGCTCGGTAGACATCATCACCATGGAATTCCTAAGTCAGCTGAAGTATACCCCTCAAAATCTCATTTCCCTTGTCAATCCTGTCTTCGATTCGGAGGGCGGACGATACACCCCATAGGCATGATCCGCCTACCAATCGGGGTTGGAGAGAAGGTCGGGGCTGAAACATCGAAGTGAAATTCCTAGTGATCGATATCCCCTCTCGCATATAATGTCATCATTGGATGTCCCACCCTCAACTAGATACAAAGCGGTCGTCGCTCCATACCTTCTCCTCATCAAGTATGAGCTTGATGGTGGATCCGTAGGTAAGATCTATGGAGACCAAAAGACCGTACGTGAATGCTATGTAGTAAGCCTTCGACCTTTGATGGAGAAGTAGAAAGAAGAGAAGAAGACTCATGATGATCCCAAGGGTAAGAAGCTAAAGACGGAGCCCCAACCAAAGTCTCCGAGACTATGATGGTGTGCTTCACCACCATAGAAGATCATATCAAGCCCCGGCTTGCTCCTCCCGAAGACATCGAACTCATGAGATAATGGTGCTTATGTAAATAGTTCAAGCTCATTGTCCGGCGTGGGGGCCTTTCTTTAAAGACCCACCCAGCTTAAGTCCCAAAGATTTTGTAAAGGAATCGCCCATGATTGATGCGACTTTTCCGAAAGCGCTCAACGGGGCACACATTCCTCCCTTCGTACGGACTTCGATCTTTTATTAATACAACGAGAAAGCTTTCCGCATCTTTATATCTCACACTTTACTTTAAGACGGTCTTGGGGGCATGATTAGGGGCTAATATGAACCCCTAGAGAGCCCAAGCCCTTGGTTCCTTTCGTTGTATTTTCTTAACTTTGTCAAAGTTAGAAGAAAAAGTAGGGGCTAATATGACTCCCTAAGGCGACTACGTTGCTAGTTTCTTTCGTTGTATGTTTTTTATTGCGTCGATTTTGGGGGCTACACCAGGGGCTAATACAAACCCCTAGGACAGCCAAGTTGTAAAACTCAAAGAAGACCCAACTATGATGAAGGGTGATTATGTACCCCAAGCGGCAAGAAAGAAAAATCGGCAACAATAAAAAGAAGCAACGAGGCAAGTAAGCATCCAACAAGTATCAAGCAAGGATCGAGTCGAAGATAAAAGTTCAAGCAAAACGAATCTAAAGTAGCAGAGTATCAAGTCATATAGTACGCAGGACATTAAAAATAACTCATATTCAACAAAGAGTCATGGAAAGGGGGCCCAATCCTCGGAGCCATCTTTGGCATCCTCGTCAACACCATCATCCTCGGGGATCTTCCCCTCCTTTGGTGCTTCCTTCTTAAGGATGGATACGGCCGAGAGCTTGAATCCAAAGTGAGATCTTCAAACCGAGATCCAAGCATAAGACAACTAAATGCCAAGCATGAAGAGATCGACTATGGTCTTCGAGATGCGTACATTCGTCAAAATAAGGCCTTTTGGACGAAAAAACATTGAGCGTACGCGACTCGATAAACGAAGATCCCATAGGATCATAGAGGATCCCTAAGAGACATCACTTAAGCTCTCAGTCACCAAAAACAAAGCACAAGGTCAGCTCTCTTGAAGAACACTTTTGTTCCGCAAGAAACTGCTCCAATGCTATAAGGTTCAATCTACGATCGCCTATCTCCGGATTCCAGCAAAGGTCAATCGGGTGCCCACATTTTTACTCAAAAATGAAGGGAGTGATGGTTCGCAAATTGAAGACAAAGAAGATTTTTGGCCGTCAAGGCGCACGATCGTTATTATAGCCCTACGCTAAATGTCATTTGATGACATCAAGTTCGGAGGCAAACGAGAAGCTAACAAAGACCTCCAACGTAAAATTGCAACTTGGGAACAATCAAAGGCACCCTACGAAGGCCCATATTAAGAGTTGATATATTTCAACTTAACGTAGAGTCAATACGAGGCTCACTGAAAATGGGTTCGATATGTTTCGACTAACGGAGCCAGGGCCATCATATCCGCTCCGAATTGGGTTGATATTTTCCGTCCGAAGAAGCCTATAATTTCTTCGCCCTAAAATCGAGGTCGGTATTTTTCGTCCCCTTCGAAAATTTTTGCACATAAAATTGGTTGGGAATGCTTCCCCAAAAACATGCTAACATAAAAAAAAAAAAAAAGAGAGAGGCAAGCACTCGGATCTAAGGGTCATCCAGTGCGGTCGGCCTCGGGGTCGGTCGGGGGCTCGCGGGGTTGGCAACCGGGGCGCTCGGCCTCGTGGGTCGGAGAGGTTTTCGTAAGAGGATGGTCGCGGGGAGGGCGTTCCGTGTGGGGTCCGGCGGTGGGGGCGCTCGGCCTCAAGGGTCGGGGGTTCTCGTCATGGGTCGATCGCAGGGGAAGGGGGTTCCGTGAAGGGTCTAGCAGCGGGAGCGCTCGGCCCAGTGGGTCGGGGAGGTCTCGTGAGGGGTCGACAGGGGAGTCTCGTGACGGGTCCGGCACCGGGGAAGGCTTGGCTCGAGGGGTCGACGTTGGGGGAGGGGTGGGATCTTTCCGCTAAAGCGTGTAGTGCCCCGGGAGGGAGGCAGGCGTAGTTTTTAAATAAAAATTGCGTAGCTTCGCAAAAATTCTCCGACACGAACATACTCGAAGCCCTAGCATCTCTTGACGTCAAGCAATGACTTAGCCTCCGGAGCTAATAACTCGCATTTCCAACTCCACAGGGGACATCCTTCGGAGTTACGCTCAACGATAACTTAGCCTCCAGGAGCTAAAAATCGCACTCCTAACTCCGTAAAAGGAACCCTTTAGAAGACGTACGATCATGCACTTCTAAGCCTACGGGAGTTGGAAGGTCGCTAAAGACCCATGTTCGCATGGGCACTTGCACTCCTAACTTAAGGTTAGGGGGTCGCGTTCTCCGTTGGATGTTCCCTAGCGAGAATCATGCACTTCTAAGCCTACGGGAGATGGAAGGTCGCGTAAAGACCCATGTCCGCATGGGCACTTGCACTCCTAACATCGAGGTTAGGGGTCGCGCTCTCCGTAAGACGTTCCCTAGCGAGATACTTATGTTCACGCACTTTTAAGCCTTTGGGAGCTGAAAGGTCGCGTAAAAGACCCACAACAACATTACCGTGGGCAAACTTACTTTCTTTGAATCCGAGGCACATAGGGGATGGGACGCCTTGAGATCCTAGAAGGACTACGGGAGGACTCATCCTCCCCGCAAGAGCCCTAGAAGGATCACAAGAGTACTCATCCTCCACGAAAGCCCCGGAAGGATCACAAAAGAACTCATCTTCCCCATGAAGACTCCTTTTTAGCCCCAAGGGGCTAAGTAAAAATCATTCACTACGAACAAAGCGTCAATAATGGGATAGAAAAGTGAAGGGAAGTAAGGTCTGGCAAAGTAAACTTCATTCATTCATTCATTCATTGAGGCAAGAGTGCGCAACACGCCATTACAAGAGAAGCAAAAGCGTCTAAAGTTCAAGATACTACGCTACAACGCTATGGTTACGCCATGACGCTACGGTTATGCTACAACCCTACGGTTACACTACTATGCTACGGTTACACTACTACGCTAGGAGAGCCATGGCTACCACCTCACTTCTCCGTCGGAAGGTTCCTCTTCTTCTCCGCCGGAAGGTTCCTCTTCTTTTTTGCAGGAGGCTACTCCCCTTTGCCTTAGGCAAGTCCCTCCAGACTTTGAGAGGAGTGGGTAGAAGGGTCATCCACCGACTCACCACTCTCCGTAGGAAGATTAGAAGACAAGCCAACACTCGAAGCGGCCCCTCCTTCCACCGCGTCGCTTGCTGAAAAGCTGCGGTTCGTTGCTTGAAGCTTGACGAGGCGATCATGGTTGCACTCCACCCAAGCCTCAAGAATATCCCACTTAGGACGAATCGTGGCTTGAAACAACCTATCATACTCCTCACCATCATTTATCAACCTCAACTTCCAAGCATCGTCGATGAGAAGTTGGTAGAACGCCTCCGCGACAAAGGATGGCCGACGATGCTCAATCGTTGTTTGCTCGGCCTCATCTCGATTGAAGCGAGGACACAACTTCTCATATCCGACAGGAAGCGCCCCAGTTGTCATTTTCTCCAAAGCAAGAGAAAGAAGAAGAATGAAGATGTGAAAATTTGCTATCCTCCTCAAGATTCACCCCTATTTATAAGAACTTGGGGTCATAAAGGCATAGCGGAGTGGGCTCCATATTCCACCTACCTACCTCGAGAAGCATGCGGGTAGAACGTGAGGGGCTAAATGATTCGGATATTTCCCGAGACAGTTTCAGCTCACCGGCCACGTCCCTAGCCAACTGTGTCTAATCGGTCGGATAAGGAAGGTATCGGCCCAAACCAACCCTTAACGGGCCGGTGAAAGCCCAAAACCCATTAGGGCTAGGGTTTCCCCTAAAACATGGTAAATTAGTATGTTACCCCTTTAAAATCTCCCTATAAAAACCCATCAACCCCCAACTTCATGGGACAGTTCCACATTCCACAATTCTCATTTTTCTCACAATCACACATCCAATCTCTCAAGCTCTCAACACACATTCCAAGAGTTTCCACCTTTGGAAAATCTCTCAACTTCCAAGGAATTTCCCCACGTACATCAAGGAAGATTTCCTCTATCCCTTCAATCAAGTCGATCACTAACTTGAGCGTCGAAGGGCGTTCCCGAGGATCCACCCCGGGCTTCGCCTTTTGCAAGTTCAAGCAGTCGCCATGCGGAATCGGATCGATCGTGCCATATCCTCAAAACATGAGCGAGTAAATCGTTCCTCTCTCCGAATTAACATCCACATCATCAACTCAATTTTCTCCGGAAACATATATATATATATATATATATATATATATATATATATATATATATATATATATATATATATATATATATTTGGTTATTCAGAGGAGACACAAAGGTTAATTATTTTCATCCACTCCGTTGAAAATTGAGATTACTTGTATCGACTAGGCTATGTGACGTGACATACAAAAGTTTAGTATGCATTGCTTAGGTCACATAACTTTCTTATACTAGTTTTTGGATCGAATTTATGGACATTACAAAATTGGTTAACCAAAAAAATTTTTATAAATAATATTAAAAATAAAATTACAAGTATTAAATATAAATTTCATAATATTTGTGAACAGTTAATCGATAATCGAACTAAAAATTTAATTTACTGATTTTTTCGATTCGATTATAGTTTGAGTTATCGAATCAAATTTTCTTGGACTGAAAAATCAGTTAATGGGGTTTGCACACCCTTGCACATGGACGGTAGCGGTGAAAAAAGTGCCAAAAAAATTAAAAGAGTCAACCACAGGTGGACGGTGTTAAGTGAGAAAAGTTAAAACATATGCAGAAAAATTTAGCATATATGCGTGTCACCTGTTTTTTGTTTTTTTGGTTATTCGGAGAAGGCATAAATGATAATATATTATAATTATAATATAATGAAAATGAAGGAATCGAATATAAAAGCTAACGTACTCAATACCCAATGTTAATTATTAGGTTAAAACTTTATTGATTATACGGAGTTATAACATTGTTAAATCACTGAGTCAGCCTGCATTTGACTTAGAGGAGTTATAGTCAAAATAAGATCTCTAAAAGCATGAAGTTCAACGCTAGATTTATAAGTTGAAATTAATTTGGTCCTCTATGTTGAAAGTTGAGATCACGTCTCTCTCACGTGATATATTAAAGTTTGAGTAGTATGCATTGCTTTTGCTTAGGTCACGTCTCTCTCAATTTGTATTAATCATAACTTTCTTATTAATTTGTGGATGGAATTTGTTGGATTTACAAATTGGCTTAACATGAATACATTGTATAATTCAAAAACATAAAATAATTATAAAAAACATGTATTCTTTTTTTTCTCTTAAATAAATATTGACGCTTGTGAAGATAGATTTTTCATTTTGAATATGCATGACAAAAACAATTTTTAACCCTTTTAATTGTGTGAAGATGTCAAGATATATAGTCATGTTCTTTTTCCTTTTGACTTTTATTCTTGCACTCTTTATAATTGTTTATAACGTTTTATCACTAAATTCACAACTATTTAATATTTTCTTATAATTTCTTATAATTCACTACTGCTTGTACCTTATACCCTTACAAGTCCTTACAACTAAAAAGAACAGGGCCACACCATAATTACTAACTTTAGTCTACATATTACGCGGTTGGTACCATCCTAATGTTAGAAGTAGGACTCGAAATAAGCCAAGCGGACTCAGTAAGCCCTCGGATTCAACTCGGTCAAAGCTTAGTTTGACTAAGGCTCGGCTCGGCTCGGCTCAGCTCGGGCTCGACTCACATGCTTAATGAGCCAAGCCCAAGCCTATATGAATGCTCGACTCGACTTAACTCATATGAGCTCGTTTATTTATTTTGGTAGTAAATTATATTGTGTTTCGTATTTATATTTACAATTTGAGTATTGATATTTTAAGTTCAAAGCATATTGTTGATCCTTATTGTTTCAAGTTAACATTAATATTCATTAAAATAAAAATATACTTCAAATCAATATATGAAAATTCAAATTATAAAGAAAAAGTATATAATTCAAAGTTCAAGCTCAACTCGGTCAAAGCTCGGCTTAAACTTGGTTTGTCGACGCTCTTGTGTTTTAGAGCTCGATTCAGTTACATTGGCTCGAATACATCCCCAGTTAGAAGAATGAATATGTTGGAGAAGAGAAAGGGATTAAACAAAAGAGAAAACTCCTCCATGTATTTACTAGGATTCAAATCTTGTCCGGAAGGTTGTTTTCCGAACGTTGATTTCTCCTATTAAACCATCTATCTAGACTTGGTAAAACCGACCCAAACCGAACAAGTCAATCCAAACGACCAGAAACCTAAACCGAACCGACATTCGAAACATTTGAACCGATTTTGACCCGAAAACCGAAATGAATCGACCCAAACCGAACCGACTCGAAATCTAATGAACCCGATTCCGACCCGAACCGAAATGACCCGAACCGAAGCCGAACCGAACCCAAAATGACCTGAACCGAATCGGACTGAATCGATTTAACTCGAATAAAAGTGACCCAACCCACATTTTTTTTTGTTGGGTCTCTCGGGATGGACTTTTGTGCTTATAATGGTACAATTTTTTTAGTGGGTACAATTTTGAATTAATTTTGACCCAAAAAGTGACCCGATTACGACTCGAAGTTGACTGGAACGAGATTGACCCGAAGTTGAATCAAACTGAAATAGGCCTGAACCAAAACCAAACGAACCTGAACGATATCGACCCGAAGTTTACCCGAAACCGAACCGAACCAAACCCAAACAAGATCGACTCGAAGTTAACTCGAACCGAACTAACCGGAACCAAACTCGAACCGAATGACCCGATTGCCAAGTATATATCTATCTAATACACTACCGCATATGTCATATATAGAAATTATGGTCAAACTCTTATATAGAACTACTTAGAATTTCTAAAAATAAGTAACTGTAAAAATTAATATATTATCAAAAGTTAATAAATCCATTTCATAAAAAAAAAAAAAAAGTTACATTTTATATATGGTTTTTCTTTTTTTTTGGGAATTTATGGGTGTAAATAATCCAATCTTTTGAGGGTATTGGACGATTATGTCAAACTTTGTTTTTGGATGTCAAAAGAGTAACCTTCTAGAGTAATTATTTGCAACATATCACCACCAAATTTTAAGCATTATAACTCACCGAAACGCATAATAAGTAACTAATATCTTCTTAATTCTGTATATGGAAACAACTTAAACTATTGATAAATTTAAAGAAGCGATGACCATATATATTAATTTAAGTTGCTTACATTATAGAAAAGAGAAAGAAATCGGTTTTTAGTGACAACTATTGATAAATTGTATAATTTGAGAAAAGAACTTCATGTTCTGTTTTAGAATTTATTTCGTATGTCTTTGTGGATGTCATTACAACCATATTTATACATAGAGTAAACTACTCATATTCAAACTATTGATCTTCACTTTGAGTTTGCCTCAAACTAGATCATCTAATAATGATCAATTACTACTTGCTAATAACTTTCCTAGTAGAAATCAAATGCTTGTTAACACTCCCCTCAAGTTGGAGCATGTGGATTGACAATGCCCAACTTGAATTTTAGAAACTTGAACTGCTCCCGTCCCAGGGCTTTTGTGAAGATGTCGGTTGGTTACTTGCAAAGTGTGAATCTTGGCCAATTTAAGTATTTGTGCTTCAACCTTTTCACGTATGAAATGACAATCAATTTCAATATGTTTTGTTCAATCATGAAACACTCGCATTGTTGGCAATGTGTACGGCTGCCTGATCTGTCGAAAAATAATTGCATAGGAGTACTATGAAAGATTCCTAAGGCGGCTAAAAATTCTTCAACCATATTAGTTCACTAGTGGCAGCGGCCATTGAGCGATATTCAGCCTCGGCCGATGATCGAGACACGGTAGCTTGTTTCTTTGTTTTCCAGGATATGGGTGACTCTCCAAGTAACATAAAATACCCAATAAAAGATTTTCGTGAAAGAGGACATGCTCCCGGTCTGAATCACGAAACACTGTGAGTTGGAGGTCGCGAGTCCTTTCGGAGGACAATACCTTGTCCAGCGGATCCCTTTAGGTACCGTATCACATGACGTGCGGCTTCCATATGCTCGATCTTGGGTGCATGCATAAACTGGGATAGAATGTGGACGGCATAGGTAAGATCAGGTCTAGTAATAGTGAGATAGATCAGGCGTCCTACCCGGCGACGATAGCTGGAAGGGTCTTCTAACAACTTTCCCTTTGCAAGGGCGAGTTTGTGATTACGCTCAATAGGGAACTCTGCAAGTTTTGCTCCTAAAAGTCCACACTCATCTACTATTTCTAGGGCGTACTTCCTTTGACTTAGAAATAGACCACGAGGTCCTCTTGCAACCTCAATTCCTAGAAAGTATTTCAAAGGACCAAAGTCTTTTATCGTTGAAGCATCTGTTTAGATAGTCCTTGAAATTCGACATGCTTGAGAGTTGTTGCTGGCAAGGACTATATCATCCACATACACTAGAAGTGCCATAAAGACATCTCCCTGTTGATAGGTAAACAAAGAATAATCTGCATATGACTTGGTGAATTCGTATTCACAAAGTTTGGAGCAAAGTTTGGCAAACCATTGGCGAGGTGCCTGACGTAGCCCATATAATGATTTCTTTAGTTTGCAAACCTTGTTAGGACCGGACGCTGTGTACCCGGATGGTAATTTCATGTATACCTCTTCATTTAAGTCTCCATGCAATAAAGCATTATTAACGTCCATTTGATGCAAATCCCATCCTTTTGCAACGATAACGACGAGAAAACAATGTACACTTGGTCATCTTAGCCATAGGTGCAAATGTCTCTTTGTAGTTAATTCCTTCCACTTGGTGATCTCCCCGTACTACTAGGCACGCCTTGTAGCGTTGGATTCTACCATCTGAGTTGTATTTCACTCGATAAACCCACTTCTTGCTAATGTGTTTCTTTCCGACGGGATGATCAACTACGTCCCATGTTTCATTTTTGTCTAAAGCGGCGATTTCAGCACTCATTGCCTTCTTCCATGAATCGTCTTTTACGGCCTCTTGATAAAAACGAGGTTCGCGAATCTTCATAGTGGCTGCTAAGAACTTTTGATGTGAAGGAGAAAAATTAGTGTATGTGACATACTTATGTAAAGGATAACACACACTGAAATATCCTTTTGGCACGAGGTTGTAGCGGAGACGGGGTTTTTCAACATGGCATTGTAGCAAATGTAGTCATTTAGTCGAGCGAGCGACCTCTTCGTTCGATGTAACCGTTCCGGATTCTGAATTTCGATGTTTGCTGCTTGGGCTGCTTGCTTCTTCTAGCCCAGGCACACATTTTGGGCTAATTATGGCTACTTGGTTCGGTCAAATGTTGTCCAGCTCCTGCTGCCGCGGCCCAGTCCGATTAGGCGGCCCAGTCGGATCAAGCGGCCCGGCGTCTTGCTCCAGCAGCCCGGAGGGCCCCTGTCCAACTCCCTGTTGCGGTGGCCAAGCTTCTTCGACGGCCCATTTTCACTCCCCTTTGGTCTTTCTTCCTCTAAAACAGATGGGCTCTCAAAGAATTGTGAGATTTACGGGTTGGCTCAAGAGGATAAATTAGAGTTTCTTTTCTCTTTTTCTAGATTGTTGTTGGCAAAAGGGAAGACTTCTTCTAAAAACACAACATCCCGACTATCAAAAAATTTTGGGTTTCCAAATCGTACAATCTCCAAGCCTTTTTCCCAAAGGCATAGCCCAAAAAATACACTTTCAGCTTCTACTAGAAACTTTGTCGTGCCCCGAAGTCTTGACAAAACTCAAATACCCAAAGGTTCTAATATGATCATAGGAAGGTATCTTGTTAAAGATCAACTCATATGGGGTTTTTCCGTTTAGGAGCCTATTTGGTGTTTTATTTATCAAATATAATGCCGTCAATATACATTCTCCCAGAAAATCAAAGGTAAGCTTGCTTGGAATCTCAAGGCTCGGGCCACATTTAAAAGATGCCTATGCTTCCGTTCTACTCTCCTATTTTGTTGGGGTGTTCCTGTGCAACTAGTCTGGTGTATTATTCCTTGGTTGGCATAAAAACTTTTCATGGGCCCGGATTTAAATTCAAGCCCATTGTCGCTTCTCACAACTTTGACAAGGGTATTAAACTATGTTTTTACCATGGCCATAAAACCTTTGAGAAGTTTTTCAGTTTCACTCTTTTCCTTCATCAAGTAAATCCATACCCCTCTACTAAAGTCATCAACTATTGAAAGGAAATAATGGGCACCGCATAAGGATGGTACTTTATAGGGACCCCAAATATTACAATGAATGATGTCAAACAAGTTTTCAGCTTTATTTTCGCATAAAGAAAATTTATTTCTTGTTTGTTTTGCATGAAGACAGATCTCACACACATCATCTAATTTTTGCGTTCTAGAACAATCAAAAATCTAGAAAACAAACTCATTACTCCGAAGGAAGGATGATCCATTCGTTTGTGCCACGGTTGTCCGGTGTTGATTGCATTTGCACGAAACTTCTTCGTTTCTTCTTTGTAATAATAAACCCCTCTTGTTCTTTACCCGTACCAATCGGAATCTTCGAAGTGTGGTCCTGTATAACACAAGAATTTTTGTCAAACATCACCGTATAATTTAAGTCCTTACACATACGAGCTACCGAGACAAGATTGCGGTTTAAAGAGGGAACAAGTAAAGTGTTATGCGAGTGAGGTCTTTTGTTAAATTCACTTGTCCCTTTTCTTGTGGCTATGGTTGTCTCCCCATTAGGAAGATCTATTATCACCTGGAGGAATTTTCTCCAAATCCCTCAGTGAGATCTTCGTTGCTCGTCATGTGGGTCGATGCCCCACTATCAATTAACCGCCTTAAGTTACCTGCATTGCTTCCTCCAGGCATTGGCATTTCAATCAGAGATAGAAGCCTCCGAATTTGTTCGGTGGTGAAGTTTGAAAATAGTCCGCCGATTTCTAGGTTCAATCAGCCTCCGGCGGCGGTGTCGAGCGGTGAAGCGACGGTGGCTCGCTGCGTGAGCTCCTTCTCTACCTCCTCCTCGTCCTTTCTTGTAACCTGCGCGACTTGCTCTGCCACCGCGACCTCCTCGTCTTCCGCCTCTACCTTGGCTGCACGTTCCCCAATTGGTTGGGTAACCCACGATTTCGAAGCAATTTGCTTCTTCATGTCCAAATTTTCCACAATGAGTGCACATACTTCTCTCTCCTATTCTTCCAATTTGGGTGCTCGCCGGTTTTGTGTTCACAGCAAAGGCAGCAGACTTCTTGCTTCAATTCACGTTCTATCACAAATTTCTTGTGATGCTTTTCCTGTCGAGCGATATTGAAGATTTTTTCGAGAGATGGGAGGGGCTCCATGGTGAGTATGTGACCTCGGATGGTTGAATACTTTTCGTCACACAAACCCATAAAAATTGATGAGCTTTCTCTTCTTCGGCATCCTTCGATAGCATTTCCCGAGATTACTTTTGTACTTTCCACAGGTACAATGTTGTTGAATATTCACATTGTCTAATTCACTCCATAATCCCATGAGTTTTGAATAGTATTCAACAAGCTGTTCTCGTTTCTTGTTTGCACTTTGCAATCTTTGCTTTTAAATCGTGCTTCTTTGGTGTGTCCGATGTACCGTATCTCTTTTTGAGATCCTCCCACATTACTTTAGCTATGTTTGCATAAGCAATTGATGGTCGAATCTTAGGATCGACTATGTTTAAAAACCATGAGCATATAGTGGAGTTTACCATATCACAAGCATCTCTCTCGGCTTCTTCGACTTCATCCGGTAATGTAATTTTGCCGTTAACAAACCCAAGTTTGGTTTTTGATCTTAGTGCTGTTGTTACTGACTTTTTCCCAAAGATCGTAATTGTCTCCATCAAGCACTACTGCCGTGATTGATATTCCCGATCCATCGGATGGATGTAGACGAGTAAGGTGACGTATTGTCGATCACAAATTTCTTTGACATGATGACGTTGTGATGACAATCTTATCGCTCCGATACCATGATAAATTGTATAATTTGAGAAAAGAACTTTCTATTCTGTTTTAGAATTTATTTCGTATGTCTTTGTGGATATCATTACAACCATATTTATACATAGAGTAAATTACTCATATTCAAACTGTTGATCTTCACTTTGAGTTTGCCTCAAACTAGATCATCTAATAATGATCAATTCCTACTTGCTAATAACTTTCCTAGTAAAAATCAA